>JAOTQQ010000004.1:113229-258435 GCA_026546715.1 Gallinago undulata
ACCTCTGGAGATCATCTAGTCCAACCCCCTGACAAAGCAGGTCCACCCAGAGCAGGTTGCACAGGAACTTGTCCAGGTGGGTTTTGAATGTCTCCAGAGAAGAAGACTCCACCACCTCCTTGGGCAGCCTCTTCCAGGGCTCTGCCACCCTCAAAGGAAAGAAATTCCTCCTCATATTTAGGTGGATCTTCTTATATCCAAGTTTGTGCCCATTTCCTCTTGATCTGTCACTGGGCACCCCTGAGAAAAGTCCGGCCCCTCCTCTTGACACCCTCCCTTTAAGTATTTGTGAGCACTGATCAGATCCCCCCTCTGCCTTCTCCTCTCTAGACTAAAAAGACCCAAGTCCCTCAGCCTCTCCTCGTAAGGGAGATGCTGAGCCTCATCATCTTTGTAGCCCCCATGCTGTACCCTCTCCACTGCTCTTCCAAACGAGTGACTGAAGGGCAACAGTCTTGTTTTAAGTCACAAGAACCAAAGACTGTATCAAAATCCTAAAGGGATTTTATCCTCCACTTTCCTAAGTGAGTCCTTGCACAGGTGCATCCCAAGATTTAATCTCCCCAAGGAGCTTAAAAAATACAGCTACATTAATACAAAGACACAGTTAGCAGGCACACAGCAACTGGCCCACACCACTCTCCCCCCAGAAGGATTTTATTTAAAAGGTTTATTATGACCCAATATTGCACATTTTCCAGTGCTTAGCCCCATTTTATGGGGAAGCGATATCGCTTACAGAGGCAGTAGCTGTGTGCATCGCCTGCTGAAGCTGGCTCACAGGCACAGGCCAGGCTAAGGCCCGGTGTAAGACAGTCGGGCTGCGGGCCCCCTCGCCCTGCTACTGCTGGTACCAGCAACAGGTCAGAAAGAGAAGGGACAGCGGGGAGAGCACAAAAGTGCTTCCCTTCCTTGGCGGGACGGACAGACGGAGCAGCTGCTCGGCTGAAACACCAGCAGAGCACAGAAGTAAAACCAGGGGAGAACATATGTACTGGGAATTAGCAAAGAGAAGTGAAGGAGCAGACAAATCTGAATCTTGGGTTCTGATTGTCTGTTAAGAGTGGAACAGGAGAAGGAGGAAGAGTAAATAGCATCAACAATGCTTAGGAGCTGGAAAGAGAAGATGTATTAAAAAAAATGCTTATGTCTCTCAAAATGTCACTCTCTGTCAACTGTCATGGTTTCCAGACTTTCAGAATTGAATTATCTTGTAATTACTTCCTATTTGGACAAGGTCACAAAAACAAAAGCTCAGTAGCTTCCTACATTATGGTCTACTGTATGTTCTTTACACTCCTATAGCAGGCAAGTCTCCTTTTCTGATGTCAACAAATTTGCCTGCAGAATAAAATGCTGGTTTAGGTCCATTAGTGTAGCGTAAGGCACATTTAAAAGTTAAAAGCCATCATTACTGATCTTTCCGAGAAGCCTCCCAGAGCACAGACGTCTTTATCCTCTTGCTAATCCTTACAATTCACTCAATATCACAAAAGCAACAAAAAGGAAACAAATATAAAACCCTGATGCGTGTAACCTTGCTCTTGCTCGTGTCAGATCCCTCACATCAGGGACTTGAAAGCTTTTCTCAGGTTTTTCCACCTCTCCCCTTGCCCCCACACTCCTGTGACAGTCCATAAGGCTGTGTAACATTCTGTATGATGGATCAAAGGTTGAAAATCCTCAAGCCATATAGGTAAACAGTTCCCTTGGTTAAACAGGCAGCCTGTAAACACTGCTTGTGACAAAGTCCCTCTACAAGACGTTCCTGATACTGACGTTTTGTGGATGTTACAAAAGAGAAAAACGGAAGGAAAATAAAGAGGGACTCTTTGCTCTTCCCAGAGGAGCCAGGGTTCCCAACAGGCCCCCATGTGAGCTCTCAGCCCAGCACTGGATCTAGAATCGTGTGGCTCGTTTCCTGCTTGCTTTGGCCATTACGGCCTCATCCGGCTTCTGCAGGAGAAGCTGCCTGATGGAGAGAGATTGATGACAGAGAGCAGAATGCAAGATGGACTCTGGAACAGCCCACAACCACCCATCCTCCTAATTCACTTCACCCGATAGTGCTCTGTCTGTGCTTGCTCCAGACTAGGAGGTCTTCTGCTGTCAGCGAGCAACAGGAGGTGGTTTTCAAGGGTTACCAAGTCCAGGCAGTCACACCTTGACCTCTGGCCCTGACCAGATGTGTTTTTGTTCAGTTCTGAAGTGCTTGTGTTCATCATGTTGGCTGGAGAAGATGGCTCTGGTGCATCTCAGGGCAGAGCGAAAAAAGCTTGTTGTAATAATAGATCTCCCTGGGCTAGAGAGTCACTGCCTTGGCAAGAACCCCTCTTCAAAACCTCCTGCTCAGAAACACTAACTCTCCCAAGCATGATGCAGCTTTCTTACCCCGTGTCTTTGCTCCTCAGAAAGGAACACAACCTGCTTCGTGCTGTGCTTAGAAAATCAAAAAGCAAATTAGGTACTCTTAGAGGAAGTTCATTACAACACAAACCTAAAATTCCCTTTGTATTACAAGATAAACAAGGGCCAAATTTGCCTCTGAGCTTCCTGCTGCTATTAAAACCACTGGGATTTGTGTCTGTACAGGCCTATGTGAGGACAAGGGTCCAGACAAATGGCTGCGATGAAGAAAAGCGCGTGCTGGGATCTGTATTCTGCAGGCACCAAACTGCAGCTCCTGTCAGTGCAAGAGCCCCCTGGCATTTCTACCTCACGAAGAAAGAAATAGCACCTACTGTTTTCAGGACTATGTAAAATTTGGAAGTAATGCAGCGGTGACAAGGTGAGGAATTTTTTTTTTTCATTTCTGACAGGTCAGGTAGGTTGCAAAGTCATCAAAACTAACAGCCTGACAATAAAATTCTCATGTGTCATTGACAGTGGGTAAAGAAAAGAGCCCAAAGTGGGGAAAACAGTTAAACCGAAGGCACAGGCATTACTGAGCAGAGCCTCTTGCAACAGGCTACCTTCGGGGAGAGCGGGAGCGTGTCAGCAAGCAGAACAAAGTATTCTCATTAGGCAATTAGGAATCAAAGCCCTGATCCGTTTCCAATTTCTTCCACTGCTCTTGACTAGCTGAAGTATAATCAATATTCCCTGCTGTGTAAAGACGGAGCATCCCAAGTGGCACAATCAGGTGGCTTACTCAGACTGCCATGAAATTGTTCCTTCATGAGGATGTACGATAAGGTCATTGATCCTGTGCTCCAAGCTACGGGTTAACAAAAGGATTTCTGAGATTAAAAAAGAACTGTTCAGACAATCACTTGACTCTGCTAAGAACTTTAGCTACAGTTTCATTATTACTTTTTTTTTTTCCCTCAGACATCTAGGCCTTAACCTCTGAGCCTCTCCAAGCTATGGCAACCACAGCATATTTATGTTAGTGAAAGTATTTCTTATTTAGGAGAGGAGTGATGAGGACCCCATCCGGGTTGGTGCAACGTGCAGACGCAGTTCGGCTGGAGGTCTGCTGAGGAGTTTGTTGTCACAGGAACTGGGTGACTCACCCTGAGACGCTGTCTCTGGGCTTGGGCCGTGCACACACGCTGAATTTGTGCCTATAATTCCAGATTTAAGAGATTATTTATTATGCTGATTAATTACTCGGAGATGAGATTTTCTGGTTTTTCATAGCTTTTGACTAACTTCACTTGCAGAATCAAATTTTGGTTAAGAATTATTGTCAAGGAAATTGCATTAATTAAGCAAAGGAAGTTGAAAGACTAATAAACAGATACGATAACATAATGAGGACTCGCTCTTTGTCCGCTCTTAGAACAACTGAATAGAAAAATGAGGTACATGGGCAAGACTTCCCAGTGAACAGACCCACAATAATGCTTTTTAACTTTTTCCTATCCTTTACATTTTTGTTGCAGAGATAAAGAACGTGGGGAACTGAGAGCAAAGAGGGGAAGGAACATGTCATCCCCCCGTGGCTTCCACAACTCCTCAGTAGAACTGTATGGCTGTAGGTGCCCATCTGAAACAGCAACAAGCGTAGCAGTAATGAACTCCTGCAGACTGGAGGAGGCTGGCTGATGTGGCAATAGGCTGACATATCTCTGCCCAGGTGTTCACATTGCATTGCGTGAAAAATAATTGTTTACAGAGGAATTATTTCAGATAAGCTATATGAAACAGCCAAACAGCACAATGCTATTTAAAAATTTGGGAAAGAGTAAACCGGCACGTTGGCATTCTTAAATAAAACTAAACACCTCCACAAACGGAGATAAATATACTAGGACATTTCTAAATAGTACTTTAACTGGATTCTCCAAAGCCTCTGGCATACAACTCTTCACCTCCCTTTACCAGCCAGATGTAATTTATTTATGCTTAAACAGAAGCAATTAAACAGCACAAACAATTTAACCCTATGTTTACGACACTACTTACTCTCCACAAGAAAAACAAGGCTATTATGCAGTAAAAATAAAAGCCATTAACTGCAGGAAACCAGAGACTCCTGATCAAAGCAATAAGGAGATCCTAAAAATGTGAGCATTTCCCTTACGAAGTACCCAGCTAAACTTCTACTTTAGTAACTATGTATTGCTTAGATAATGGTCAAGTAACCACTCACTGAGCTGTAACTTCAAACAGTATCAATAATGGCAAAAATAATGCCTGGGGTTTGTTTGTAATGGAAAGTGATTAATAGGGACTTCAGGTCTAAAAGCTACTGTCACTGCAGAGCTTTGCATTTATAAAATGCATACGGCCATCTTTCTATACTTAGTTTTGTTTGTTTGCATATTTTCAAAGCAGAGAAATTCAACTGCAGGTGCCTGAGAAATCAAACACCAGCAAAGGTGCATATAAAGACACTGTCCCTGATGTCTTGTCTTTGTTTGTGCAGAAGCTCGGGGCGGGGGGGGGGAAGGGAGCATTGTTAACCTTTGTCTTTCCCTGCCTGACTCACTCCCATTAGTTTAAAAAGTTTAGCTTCAGGTCTCCATATAGCATGCTGCTTCAGAATTTATCACCTCATTTCATTGGTCAAAAACCAACTGAAATTAAACAAATGTCTGGTCCCAACTGTTCTCTGTCCTACACTGAGAATGAATCACTGTTTCTTCCCCTAAAAAACTGCATGCAATTGCCACTGGATCCAGATTACCTGAGCTTTCTGTAACACAGTCATGTCTTGTTTCCGATAACTTAAGTTTTAAATTCTGTAACATTTGCAGAAATAAATCAACCACAGCATTTCCGAGAAAGACATGTACCAGAAAGGCTGATCAAACGTGACTCAAGAAAGTTTGAAATGTATTGCCCAAAATGCAACCTCTTCCAAATGCATGTATTCTAAGATTTCTAGGCTTAGAAATAAAACAGGAATTGAGTTCTAAAAAAATAAAGACATAATATTCTTGAGGGTCCTGCAGTTTAAAAAAAAGTTGTCACAGACAACTCAAAGACTTAAGCTAGCACGGGTTGCAGCATTGTGGTCCCAGGGTCTTTTTTATGTGGTACTTACTTAAGTACTTACTGCTGAGATGCTACCTGTTTCCTCATATCTGGCTGCTTGAAAGAGGTCCAAGAGAAGCATAGACGAATTTTCCCCTCCAGGGAGATTTCTCCATCTTAAGCCTTAACAGTTTTGTTGATGCTGAAGACAAAATCAAGGAACGCTTCTTGGCCAACCTAAATACAGGGCTCAGTTCATTTCTAGGCAATTCTGCATCTATACTTCTACCTACATTTCTTTCTCCACAAAATGTGAAAGCCTCTGATTTTGTTCTTTTTAATTATGGTCATAAGTGCTGATCCTGGTATACATTTATTCTTCCTCTACAGCCTCTTTTGCATCACAGAACTGTCTTCAAAATGGCTATTATCTTACTGTGCGAAGACGTACTGCAAACCTGCCAGGCACCATTACAGACCATTACAGTCTTCCTCCATATTCAAACTCGAGGCATCCCTCAGAAAAATCAGTTACAAGTTACTGGGTTTGTTTCATAGAATCATAGAATCATTTTGTTTGGAAAAGACCCTTGGGATCATCAAGTCCAACCATCTACCCTACTCTACAAAGTTCTTCCCTACACCATATCCCCCAACACCACATCTAAACGACTCTTAAACTCATCCAAGGATGGGGACTCAACCACCTCCCTGGGCAGCCTATTCCAGTGTCTGACCACTCTTTCTGTGAAGAATTTCTTCCTAATGTCCAGTCTAAACCTACCCTTTTGCAACTTGAATCCATTCCCTCTTGTTCTATTACTAATTGCTTGTAAGAAGAGACCAGCACCAACCTCTCTACAACATCCTTTCAAGTAGTTGTAGAGAGTCACAGGCAGAATATATACAACATTTTCATGTGTCACCTTAGAAGAGGTTAGTCAATCCTCCAGCCAACCTGCATCTGAGATTCAAACGCGTCCAATTCAGCTGGGAAAAATTTTCACTTCCTCTTACTCATAGAACTGAGCTATTTCAGACAAATCCTGGCAAAGATGGCAGAAGACAGAACTGTCACACTTTCTGCCACCTTCATCTATTGCTCTCTGCTATTTTCAGAATTGAGGGTGGAAAGGAGCTGTTATTCATTCAGAAGGAGAGAGCCAAATTCAAAAAGCTTAAGCCAAAAGCCTGGCTGAGTACACTTTCTGTGGTTCTGAAAGGGAAAACATATATTATCCTGGAAAGCTGTGACTTCTCAACAAAATTCAAAATATTTCCCCTCTGTGGCCTGCTGGACTATGTTTTCAGATATCCCCCTCACCTGACTCAATTAAACTGCTAAATCTTTGGGCAAATTTCTTCATGATACACACTGCAATACAATTGCTGGGGATACAGAGAGTGAATGTTTCTATACACTTTTCCACCTCAAACTTTTACAGATCCTTAAAGATCCTTACCTTCAACACTATTCTTGTCGCTGCCATTACTCACGGAAGCACAACTAGAAACTCCAACAAACGACTGCTACATGGACACAAAAATATTTGTAGTCAGGTTGCAAAGCTATGAGTTAAAATGTGATTACATTTAATTACTAATGATACAATAATATTCCTTCCCTGTTAATAAAGTAACAATATACCTGATTTCACTTACAATGGCGACTCAGTGCAAATTAAAAAAAATAATAATCAGAACCAAAAACCAAACCAACTGAAAATTTTTACTAATGTTTAAAAACCATGAAAATATAACCTCACTACCAGGCATCTGGCTTTTCTCACTAGAAAGCCAGATGTGCGGAGTTCAAATAAGTAAGTAGTTCATAGCTGAAACTGTTGGTTTTTTTAAATGCATGACACTGTCTACATTGTTAAGACTTTTTTCCCAAGATGACAATAATATTAAATGTCCCATTTCCCTGTAGGCACCTTCATCTGATTCTCAGGTGCCAGTCCATTGTGCTGTACCACAGCACAAAGCCAAGCAAAAGAAGGAAGCTGAAGCTGGAAACAGAACAGGCAGCAAAACCCATGACCCTCCTTAGGACGACAACAGGATCCTGCACTTCGGAGATAACTGTGCAGACATGGTAAGTGGAAATGATCATTGGCTTTTGAAAAGAAATTGCATACAGGCACAGCAGGGTTTTCTATAGATCTAAACCCAATGCTTTTCAATTTGGTTTGGCCTTTTCTTGAGAAGTTGATAACTGAGCAATTTTTTTCCTGTCATTTATATCGGAAGATTAATTAGATACATCACTGGCAGAACCAAAGGAATAAAAAGCTTGTGCAGTTTCATGCCCTTTCATGCAGTTACCTCCTTTGCTTTTCTGCTGCATTTGTGTTGTTTCACTACCTCTCACAAAAGCAAAAAACCCCAAGTATCTAGATAAATACACATATAAACACAAGATAGAGACTGCACAAGAGAGATCAAGGGAGCTATTTTTACTTCTTTGCATTGAAAAATCACATACATAAATATATCATTCCCCACTAAGCCATGCCTGCAGAAAATTTCTTCCAGATAAAACACCAACAGAGGTGTGAATAAATTAATTCACCCACATCACTAAGGTGTGAGCTTCAAAACACCTATGTGAAGTCAAAAGATATAGATAGCACCATTACTAAAGTAAAACTGTTTTAAAACTATGTAAAGAACAATTTTGAAATGAGAAAAAGTTTAGCACAGGCCCTGCCACCTTAGCTTTTTCTTTATGATCCTGCTAGTAAAGCTGTTCTCCATGAGCTAAACAAGGATCCTGGTGCAAGTCACAAGTGTAGGTGTGCCCAGGAGGTATCAATAACCTTGTCAGTACAGTGACAGGTGACAAAAATGTGTGTGTTTGCTTGGTATTTAAAAAGATACACTTTTTCAAGACCATTTACTTCTCTCACCTAAGGTGCTCGACACAGCACCCCTGTAACACTACTGGGTCTGCTGAGGAACGTTAGCGGGGAACATGGTTAGGAAGAAGCTTCTCTTAGAAGAACTTCAATAGACCAGGTCTTTCCTGCCACTGATGATAATGAAAGATGTGACAAGAAGTTACTGTAAACCCTGAGCCATGTAAAAGAAGATATCATTACAGATGCTGCCCCATAAGCACAAAAATCTTTCCTGCAGGTCCCTTTACTCAGTTTCTGTGTAGCCCATCCCACGTGTTCTCCTGCCCTTCACTGGGCATGAGGGGTGAAAACCCAGTTACCTTCCCAGTATCGGACTTACCTGTCTCTGCTACACTCAACTTCATAGCATTTCTATATCTGCAATATATCACATTTTGAGTGTTAGATCTGCTCAATTTCCAAAGATCACAGGACAGCCACAGAGAAACGAGCACAACTCCCAGAGCTCAGCCCATGTCCCTGCCCATGGCAGGGGGGTTGGAACTAGATGATCTCTAAGGTCCCTTCCAACCCAAACCATTCTATGATTCTATGATGATCCTATGAGCTCACCCGACGACTGTCAAACCAGGAAATTTGCATATGGAGATAATCTCCAAAAGAGACTTACTTTCTCCCATTCTACAATTCAACTGACTTAAGTCGGGTGTAAGAATAGAGGGGATAGGCTTCTGATATTAAAATCAAAGGACATTACAATTTCCTTAGGACATACACGGATCTCTACAAGAGAAATTGCATTATGAGATGCAAAAAGCAACTGAGGCAGATTTAGTGAATATGCAGAATGTATTAGCTGTTTTAATAAAATAGCACCATTAAGCTTAACCTTCATTAATGTACAATAGGCTCTTTCTTCATTCTTTCATTTATCAAACTGGGCTTTCAGAGACAGAAAAACCTCTGAAATCCCTCATAAAGAGATTAAAAAGTGGGAAAAGAAGTCCCCCCCTCTCAAAAGCACGAGTACAAAAAGCACTGGTAATCACGCTACAGAGTAGGAAATTAGGCTAATTCCTTATTCTAGAGACATTACATTCAGCTTGATCTGGTCAGGTAGAAAATTATCATCCCCAAACCCATTTTTGCAACTATAATTGTTACTGAGTACTCCAGGAGAAACATGCCCCTCCCTCTGTAGAGGCCACTGCAAAATGAAAGATTTGGTCCTTATAGATTAGAAACCTAACAGGAAACAAAGGAGAACATTCCCCCATTCATTAACTCTAAATTCTCATCTTTTATTACATTTCTTTAACCCTTGAATTAGCATATGACACCCTACTTGGAATTTATGTCTTTTTTCTCTGTTTGAGTGTTTCTGAGCAGGGAAATGGAGGTGCAAGATTGGGTTCTATCTGCCCTGAGAGTCTCAGCAGATGGCTTCATAGATGCATATGACAAAACCAAAGGGAAGTTTCTCAAGCCATATTATTTCAAAATAAGAATTAGCTCAAAATATTCCTAAACCATGGAATACTCCCCAACCATCACTTGCTGGAAAATCCTGCTATTATTTCTAATTTCATTGAGTTTGTTCACAGTGATTTCCTTACTAGTAAATGACTGAAATTCAGATCTGGTGAGCAATCAACATGGATAGTCCTTAATTGAATGTGACATTCTTTACCACATTTTATATACAATATTTATATATATATTTATATACAAATTCAATAAACAGGAGCTTTTTTTCTTCATATTTGCAGAGATATTCTTGAGAGAGAGGTTGATGCTAATTCTTTTTGTTTTAAAAACAGGAAGATTAAACTATTTCCAATGTGGCACCTTCAAAAGCCTGAACTCATGAGTTAAACTTAAAAAGTTGTGAAATTATGAAGAAAAACCACTAAGTATTTTTTCATTTGCCTTCTCTAGCACAATGTCAGCTAAAGCTCAAGAAAGGAGAGGTGCATAATTATTATTACGTTAAACTTCTGCTCGGTTTTGCAGTAATGTCAAAACAAAATTAAAAGAAACCTTGGGAGAGACATAGCCACACTATGAAACCTGGCCATATCATAATTCCTTTTTCACATTTTTATGCCTCAGTAATTAGTTTGGAAACCTAAAGAAAACACTCCCTGGCCCTTACTCTAAAAACATCTGGAGTTTAGTCTACAAATACTAATACAGGAGTGAGAAGACACACAGCGCCTCATTCATACAGCAAAAAAAAACGTGCTTGAGGGTCTTGTTTGGGTTCTTGAACAGAACCCGTTTTGCTGCATTCAACAAGACAGACAACTACTCTTCATATAGCTTCTGTGTTCCCTGGGACCTCTTCTAGTGATGATTATCAAGACTTGTCCTGATTTCACCTGGGAAAGAGTTAATTTTCTTTCTAGCGATTGCTGTGTCAATAATACCTATTGGGTTTAATTGCTGCTAAGTGGTATTTACACTATTCAAGGACTTTTTTCAGCTTCCCATAGAAGAATAGAGAGAATGATGGAATGGTCAATGCAATATTCCATACCATAGACATCACACTCAGTATATAAATGGGGAATAGCCAGGTGAGGGAGAGAATCTGTTATCACTACTTGGGGATGGTGCCAATTCACCAGGTAGTGAGAGTGACCCGTGTCATTATCATTATTGTTGTTAGTATACTTGTTATTTTTCCTTTTCTGTTATTGTTTCTATTAAACTGTCTTTATCTCAGCCCACAATATTTTTTTCTTCTCTTTCCCCTCCTTTTTATCCTCTTCTCTTCCTGTTTTTTGTGGGGACAAAAAGAGAGGGTGGGGTGGGTGTGTTAGCAAGTGGCTGCGTGGTTCTACTTGCTGCCTGGAGTTAAACCACAACAATACTATAATTTCCTATTTGAGCATGTCAACTCCTGCAATTATTAGCTCCCGTTTGTAAAGAAATACAATTATAATATCTAATTATAAAATCACAGAATAGTTAAGGTTGGAAGAGACCTTTGGAGAACATATTGTCCAAACTACCCTCTATAGTAGTATATTAGTATATAGTATAGTATACCCCACTATAGCAGGTTGCTCACAGCCAGTTGCACTTCAGTATCTCCACAGATGGAGATTCCAAAACCTCCTTGGGCACCATGTTCCTGTGTCTCATCACTCCTGAAATAAATAGCTTTTAAACATAAATTATTTTATTTCATTTTGTGCCCACTGCCTCTTGTCTTTTCACTGAACACCACTGAGAAGACCCTGGCTCCCTATACTTTAGTCCTTCCCACCAGGAATTTACATACATTGATAAGAGCCCCCTGAGCTTTCTCTGCTCCAGGCTGAACAGCCCCAGCTCACTCAGCATTTCCTCACAGGAGAGATGCTCCAGCCCCTTTATCTTCATGGCCCTTCACGAGACTCCCAACATTGCGGCTATATCTCTCTTGTCCTGGAGAGACCAGGCCTGGACACAGTACTCCAGATGTGTCACATCAGCGCTGAGTAGAGGTCAAGCAGGACTTCCTTGACCTGTCAGAAACGCTCTTCCCAGTGCAGCCCAGGATACCATTGGCTGTCTTTGCAGAAAGGGCTCACTGCTGGCTCACGTTCAACTTGGTGTCCCCCAGTACCCCTAGGTCCTTTTCTGGCAAGCTGACTTCTAGCCAACTGGCCAGCAGGTACTGCTAGACACAGTCGTTCTTCCCAGGACCTCGCACTTCCCTTTGTTGAACTTCACAAGATTCCTGCTGGCCCATTTATCCAGCTTGTCAAGGTCCCTCTGGATGGCAGCACACCCATCCCATCTATAAGCCCTTCCTCCCAGCTTTCTATCATCTGCCAACTTGCTGAAGGTGCTCCTGCTCCATCATTCTGGTCATTACTGAAGAAGCTAAACAGAATTAGTCACAATATCAACCTCTGAGGTACAACACTAATGACCGGCCTCTAACTGGACATCCTGCGGCTGATCACAACCACTTCAATTCAGCCAGATTTCAGTCAACCTCTCTGCCCACTAATCTAGTCCATACTTCATCCCTTTGTCTCTAAGGGTGTTATGGGAGACATTGTCTATACCTGCTGTACTCAAAATAAACAATATCCTCAGCTCTCACTGCATCCACCAAGTCATTTCATCACAGAAGGCCATCAGGTTGGTTAAGCATGATTTACCCTTCACAAAACCATGTTGTTTACTCCCAATCACCTTCTTCATTATGAGATGATTTTCTCTTCTACCTATCAAATAATTAATGTGCCATCTCCGGTCAGAGGTTATGTTCCTGTGATTCAGATCTGGCTCCCTAAGGACGTTCTAGCTGGCAAAAGTGAGAAAAGTTGATCCAAATAAATAGAAACTGCGAATGTGAAGTCAGTTCAACCCTTGTGTGTTTTAATTGAATGTGGGACATGGAGTTAACAGAGTCAAGGCACCACATAATCACCGAGTAGGGATGCGTAGCAGAAATACTATGATCAGTATGAAAGCAGTATGAATGGAAGTGTCTGCACACAAAGACACTAGAAGAAGTGATACAGAGAACATTATGAGAATGGCACATGTTGATATGCAAGGACATGAGTGACAGCAGTCAAACTGGCAACTGATGAGAAATGTATTGCTACACCTGGACCAGAAGACCACCACTCTGGTGAGGCCATACTAGAGATGACTAGCCAGTCAGAGACCCACAGCAAAGCTACAACATGTCACCTGTGCCAGGGAACCAGGCTGGAAGCCACACACCCACCCACAATGAGGAAACAGAGACAAAGGACAGCAACAACAGGCTGAAGCAAGCAAGCTTCTGAGGAAAAGATCACATCATGAGAAATGTTTGACTCCTAAAGAGTACAAAAACTTTGTCTAAAGGCCAGTTTATTGTTATCAATCAAGCGGAATCAAGCAACATAGTGAGGCCTTCATAGGCACTGTCCCCCATTCTCATCACACACAAGTGACCCTGGCCACTCAGAAATGTTGGTGTTGGTGAGCATGTGGCTATCAGTATGACTGGCAGCTATAACAGGAGGGCAAGCGAGTGAAAACAGATTAATTTGAAAAAAAGTATCACCCTCCTCTCCAATAAGATCCTGCACTGCATTTCCTCATGTTAAGTTCTTGAGATCTTTCACATTTTTGCTGTTTTAAATAGACGACTTTAGGGCCAGAGTTTTCCCTATTTAGATTAACATTCCTGACTAAACCATTAATCCTGACAACAACCTTAACCAAAAGGCTCTGAGATTCAGAATTCTCATCTCCACGGGCTGAATTTTTCCTAGCTTAACTATCAAAAGACCGTTCAGAGGACAGTTTAGTGCCCCTCCTACGTCTTATATCTGAATGAAGGTATGAGGTCGCGGAAGCCAACTACGCTCCTTACAAGGGTGGAGCGTTACTAACACGGCAGAAGGTAACTTAAATCTTCTACTTTTTCCCATCCCTGATAACCCCCAGGTCTCAGCCCTGGATTCTCCCTCCATTCCAATAATTCCTGCTAGTCCTCGTGTGCTTCTGTAACACACAGGAGAGCGCCTTGACTCCATGTCTGCTGTTCTCATCTGTGCTTTTCTCTTCAGGGCTGGAACACAGAACGTGCAAAATACTGCAGAGGCAGTGGATTCCCTGCCAAATCTTTCAGCCGCCGCCTCATTCACTTCAACCAACAGCTCAGAATTTTATACTCTGCTTTTTAGAAGGCCCCATGTGCTGAGCCCATACTATGCATTGAACATCTGCCTCAACTGCATTTCAAAATACTTTCCTAGTAAAACACATCATATACATATCCAATACAAATTTAAAAAATAACGAAAAATATCATGTAACACACAATATATTGCACATGGAAATGAGAAAGGTAGGCCTAAGAAAATCAGTAACTAATTCTTCCAAAAAGTACCATGAGGATTTCTATTTTAACCTCCCATCAGAAAAATACACACTGAGTAAACAACATAATTTTATTGTACTTGTTATGTCCTTAAATGACTCATTTTCAAGAACTGAGCAAAGGACTAAATACTAAGCATCGAGCTGTATAGTCTTTTACTCCCAAATACTGCCTTTCAGCAGCAGAGTTGAAAACCAAATCCAATTTTAATAAAACCTTTGCACAGATCTTTTTTTTTCTGGCAGGAACAAACATTACTGTGGCAAGTCCCACTCTTTCACAAGATCAGAGTTTTACCCAGTATGGAAAAAGCCCTAGCTTAATAAACCATTACATTAAGCAGCACAAAAGGAAATAAATAAGTATATTGAGAGAGAGAAAAAAAGGCAGGGTGTCAGAAGGGCTTTCTTTCTGATGAGGTGTTCTTAGCCCATTATTGGGCCACACCAAACACACATTTCTCATCACCACTCCCACTCCAAGAAATAGCAAAAGCACTTTTTTTTCAAGATCAAATGTTAAGCCCATCTATAGCTATACATATTCCCAGAAAAAAAAATCCCAGAAAAATATAGCAGATCTTTCAAAAGACAGCTCTGTGGCCATTTTTAACAGAAGATTTCCATCCTCAAAAATGTAAGGCTCCTCTAATTTGCCATTGTGTATTACAACCCTAATACTTGTGTTCCAGACGCTCAAAGAAGCCTACCTTTTGACAGCATGGTCTTGGATAGGGTAGAATAAAAAAAGATATTCTGCCATGGTAAGCTTGATACACAAACAAAACCAAGTTTCTACTCCAACACAATTGCATGGTACAGCAGCATTCTGCAAATAAATAGCTTCTAGGAAAAACAAGTAATATCTGACGTTTGATTGCATGATTATCATACATTTGACTAATTGGTTTACTGTAACCATTGTTTACAAATCAATTAATGAATTAGTGAGTTCTGGTAATCCCATTTTTTGATCATGCACTAGTATTTTAATTATTAGCTTGTACTGAAGAGGGAAAAAAAGAGGGAAAAGCTTAGTGTTTTACTTTCTTTAAATATAGAAAGCGCGTGTGCATGTATAAATATACAAACATATGTAAAAAGCAATAAATTAATGATTTCATTGCTTCACTTTCCACATGCTACTGCCACTCTTAATGTTACACATTAATTTTTCTGTAAAAACCCTGAGTGAACAAGAAGAAATTAAGACTATCCTTACCTTAATGTTGCAAGCTTGTTCCATCAGTCTTCTGGCGTTCTCTTCAGCTCTATACCTCTTGGGCAGCTGAACCCTGAAGAATTTCAAAGCTCCTTCAAAATCAGCTTGTAGAAGGTCCTCTTTTGAGGTCTGCAATTCAACACAAGGAACTACTGTAAACACTGAGAACATACAGTCATGCTCTTTTACTGGGTTTGTCATTTACTGAATGTATTCCAAATCACCAATATTCACATTAGCTCAGAATCATCCTCCTTGCAATAAGCTCTCTAACCCCTATCTCATAAAACAAAACAGAAGCTAAAGTATATCCAAGGTATCCCAGGCAGAACAGCACAATCAGAGGACTGTAACACATTAATGTATTTTAACCTTCTATACCTGCAGGGTAAGAAAGGCATTCTGGCTCAGCCTGTCAAGATGTCACTCCGTGAGGAGAAAAACAAAAACCAAGCAAACAACAAAAACATAGGAGAATTTATAATATTTTCTAGAGAGCTTGTGCATTAGACCATTGCTTATTCTCATAATGCTGCCCTAAAAAGACAATGTATATATAGATATATATGGTTATAGACATGAACACCAGAAGCAGAAATGCGTATGACTCATAAGAGGCATCAGCAAGTCAACGTGCAGAAGTCTGTGACACAATTTTTCAAAGAACACTGTGCCAGAAATGTTTTACATGCTTATTTCTGCATCTCTCATAATGCTGTACCTCTCAGTGTGGTATCAAGCCTAACAGGTCAGAGAATGTTAAACAGTCAACATTAATCCTGTTCTGCTACTGATGGAATAATATGATTCATGGGGACAAATGTATTCATCTTCTGATCTACCAAGAACTACACCAAGAGATTTCACAGATATGAAATACCAGGCCTTGGGATAGCTCCTTGAAAAGATTCACAGAAACTGAATGTCACAGAATCACATGGGGTTGGAAGGGACCTCTGGAGACCATCTAGTCCAACCCCCCGCCAAAGCAGGTCCACCCAGAGCAGGTTGCATAGGAACTTGTCCAGGTGGGTTTTGAATGTCTCCAGAGAAGGAGACTCCACCACCTCCCTGGGCAGCCTCTTCCAGTGCTCTGCCACTCTCAAAGGAAAGAAGTTCCTCCTCATATTTAGGTGGAACTTCTTATATTCAAGTTTGTGCCCATTTCCTCTTGTCCTGTCACTGGGCACCACTGAAAAAAGACCGGCCTCATCCTCTTGACACCCACCCTTTAAGTATTTATAAGCATTGATTAGATCCTCCCTCAGCCTTCTCTAGACTAAAGACCCTTAGCCCCTCCTTGTAAGAGACATGCTCCAGGCCCCTAATGATCTTTGTAGCTCACTGCTGTACCCTCTCCAGCAGCTAAGCCCAGACAAGACATTTAGGATGTCATCTTGAAAATGCGAATTTCAAGATCTTTAACCCAGAAAGAGTAAAGCAAAAATGTGTCAATGTACAGTCTAGTACCATGGAGACCAGCACGGTGTATCTCAGTATTACTAAAAATACCTCAGGAGCAGCACAGGTACCTTTGGTTAAGATTAATTGCTGAACTAATTGCTCAAGTACCACCTCCAGAATTTTCATGTGTTGATCCTCTGCTTGCTCATGAGTAATGCTGTTCATCTTTCTTTACCTCATTATACACAGTAGGTATATTACATGCGCATGGTTTCAAAGTTTGATTCCTAACTGTATCACCATCCTCTAAAAAATCTTTGCTGTCTCCTATTTGAGACTTTTTTCCAGAAAACACACTTGAGCCAAACACAAGAGATTTGGCTCTACACTAAGAGAACTGGCAGAAACTGTGCAGCCTTTGACACACAAGATGTGAAGCTTGATGGTAGTACTATTTCTCTTGGGTGTTAAATTTGTTTTAAATAACTAAACGTAATTACCACTACAATGCAGAGAAAATTTTACTTTTATTTACAAATCCTCCTTATGTGACCTACGAACCAGCATCACCAGCTCATTTACATGAAAAAAAATATTACGTGTGCTATATAAAAGCCCTTCTTAAAAGTTTTGTTTCCCAAAGCAAACTGAAGTTCAGCATGGTGCCGCAGATACATAACAGTAATACTCAAACCTAGTTTGACATACTCCACATTTGTGCCAAAAATGCTAGAGCCTATGTATTTTTGGAGATTAGTATACTGTATGCCATAATGGATACTCTGTAGTAGGTTTTGCTGCATTAATCACACGGAAAAAGTGAGAAAACTCAAAATACAACTGGAGTAGTTTCAGCAGATCTGTTTCCCCCATGACTGCAGCTTTTTTAAGGTAGACAACTTCCTGTCATCAAAATCTCCAGAGTTCCCTCAACATCTATTTGACCCTCCCTTTGTTCACAGTGAAGGAAGCTGCTGGGTCACCGCTGCAGGGACACGAGAAAAGCTGCCTTCAGGATGCTGATGAGAAATGCTCAGCTTTACAAACTATCACATCCGATTCTGTCACAAAAATTTGGCAGGAGGACTATTTGGCTGAGACTCAATCAGACAAGACCGATGTAGTGTTGACAGAAAGCTGGTGCAGTTGGGTATCTAATGAATCAGACCAACTCCTGAATGCAGTTACGGCCAAAGCATCCATTTCCTCTTTCTAATGTCGTATTTCTCCTGGATGAGTTTTACTGAGGCTATATATGCTTTAGTCACACTTGAGACTAGATGGCCATTTCAAATCCGCATGGGCTCTACTGAAGATTACCTGGAAGTTGTAAAGCCTGGTGGGAGCAGCCCGTCACACAGGCAGCACACAGCATCACTGCCAAACCCCACGCTGGCAACCAAGCTGCTTCCAGGCAAAGTTCAGTAGGGTAAGTAATGTGGATCGAAAAGCAGTAAATGCTTTGAAAACCAGCTTACTGGTTTCAGTTTCTCTCCTTTCCTCTCAGCGATGTTGACAGCTGTGATCACTATACAATTCCAATAGATTTCCACATTCCATTTGTCATCCACATGTCATTTAGCAGGGAAGTTGGGCTGGATGGTCTCTAGAGGTCCCTTCCAACTCTGTCTAATCCGTGAATCCATGAATCCATTAAATTTCATTAAAATAATTTGTTGATCAAAAAATAAGCTTCACTATTAAAAATCACAAGAAATCAAAGCATCATTTTGAGAGCAATGATAACTTGGTTGTGTATTTCCTGTATTTTCTGCAAACTAACCTTTGGATACAGATTAAAAACGGGAAGCAATACAAAACTGTAGTGTGTGTATATATATGTATTACAAAAAAGTTTAAAAATAGCAATGTTAGCATCCTAAGATGCACATTTCATGACATTTTGTGATTTTAATCAATAAATGATAAAGACATTTCAGGAACCTGTTTGACAGCCAGAGATTTGTAAATGCATTGGTTCATGTCACTCAGCTAGTGGAACTCACGAACAACTTATTTCACTGCACCATCTGCAATTCTAATGAATCAATAATTAAAGTTTGGCAGGCACATTGCATTTTTGGGCAATGGGGACTTGAGGGCAGTTTTTATTATTCTAGATGTAACTTTCAAATAATCATAATTCAGATTAAAATATATTTTTTTAACCATTCAAAAGAAGAAATTGACTGAGAACTCATAACATTAACTTTAAAAGTCTCGGCTTGCCTTTTAGGGTTTGGCTAAATATGTCCTCAAATGTCCTTCCCCTATTGCTTAAGTACTTCCATATATTCATAAAATCATATATGGATTAGTTGAAATTTAAGGGAAAGCCCTTTCCTAGAAGTACTAGGGAAGCTTTCAAATCTAAAGGTTCTGGAAAGCTGCAAATGTTAAAAAAATAGGAATGGAATTTGAGAGACTTAAGTGATGTTAATTTTGATATTTCTTTTTTTAAATAAGTAATGTTACTACTTTCACCCAAATATTTAGGAAAAGGTGACTAAGAGAAAGGACAAAGCCCTGGCTTTCTTTAATTTAATTTTCTGTCTTCAATTATTAATTCTGCAGTCTTATTTATTACTGACTAGATCAACTAAAACTCCTATTCCCACCTGGGAACTAATACAGCAGAAGAAATTTTAGATCAACCACACTATACTTCCTTAATTTAATTCTTCTTCCTTCATACAAACAGATAAAAATTACCAATTTCCATAGAATTCTATGTATACAACATATATATTTAGAATTCCTACAGAATGTCAGTGAGCATAAACTGCCCATTTTACACCTCGATGTGTCAGGAACAAGACAATGTTAAACGCTGAGAAGAATCTGGACACGCTCTACTCCACTACTTAAATTGCTACTGGTAAATTCAAAATGTTTACAAGTATCCTCACACTAATTTTTCAGAACACAATATTTAATCTGTAACACAGAGATGCGGTTTTAAGTTCTTTCTAAGAAGATATGCAATGAAAAAATCAAGATATACAAGATATTTTTTCTAACTTAATAGTTCCTCTTCCACTGGTAGCACCAAGAGCGTGGTGTTGCACGTCGCATGACTGTGCACTATGCTGCTTTTAAACACAAAACCACAGACCTGACCTGTTCAATGACTCCTAGAGGATGAAGTTGACCACCTGTGCTGCCAAAGAGTGCAAGGGTGGGTAAAACTTGGGATCCAGGCCTGGGAAAGTTCGATGGGTAAAGCTACGCTGCTATAGTTACGCTGGCACACCAGCACAATACATCAAAAGACTCCTTTTACTGCCATCACTTAACCCATTTCTTTACTGTGAAAGCTATACTGTCAAAACCAGTTTTTCCTAAATAAAATCTCTGCTCTCTGTAAAACACTGTTTGGTACAAAGGTATTATGGAAAAAAAGAAAAAAAGAAAAAAAAGGCTTTGGTTTTGTGCGCAATGAGTTGGCATCCATAAATATGGCGATAATCTTGTGTGCACCCAGTAATATCCCTCTATCCAAAATTTCACCACTGTGTTTACACTGAGCTCCAGACTTACACAGCTAATGTTCGTTCTGCCACATAAAATACTGATGAATATGGATCAGTGGCAAGCACAAACTCTACCAGCTTCATCCACCCATAGTCATCCCAAAGGAGATAAACCCACGCGGAATTAGTGCTGTTTCACTGGCTCGTCACCACGGTTAGCTCATGCAGTGAGTAGGTCATTTGAATTTCTCTAAAGCTGGCATAAAGGTTATAGATTGTATTTCTCACACACCACTACAATAGCATATATTCTGCCTGTCCTAGGCATTTATTCCCAAAACCACAGCTGAGGGAGAAACTTATGCAAGCAAAAAAGAATACAGTTTTTAATATTATGACACACTGAGGTTCTGAAGGATCTTCAGTTCTGCTTAAAGTAAAAACTCTTGTCCTCAGAGATTTCTAATTTTTTAAAAAATCAGAAACATAGCCTCTCCACTTCTGTGGAAAGGGTCTATGTCAAAAGGGATAATGTCGGAAGAGGTATATTTAGCTAATAAAACCTGACAGGATATCACACTGACTCCACAAGTCAAGACTGTCTAATAAGACAAGCATTATGGATATTGTTTTACCTTTTCCCCCTCTATTTTTTTCTTTTTAAATAAAAAATACTATGTCATTCAGTAAAGCTAAGTTCCCTGGGTGGTGAAGTGCGCTAAATTTCTTCGTATTCTCCATCTGGAGGGCCAGATACAAAGCCTGATTAAGCCAAATTAAAAAAGAGCTTAGCGGTTTTGTCTCTGCTTTCCTTAGAGCTCATCACAAAACATTTCAGAATGATTTGGCAGTCCTTGCCCGAGAGACCATCAGCACTGAAGCAGCAGGAAGAGCTGGATGAGGGTTGAGGTACACTTGGAGGTAAACTGGCAAAATGCTTACACATACAGGAGATTTAACCATGCATTATTAGTCCTGTGACAGGCAATATAGCCAATTCTACAAGTGACTGTACGTATCCAAAACCATCTGCACTTTACTAGCAACCAGAAAGTTTGTGGGATTTTTTTATTTTTATCTAACATCTCACAGCACAGGGACACCCTGTTTCAACTACCCACTGCATTTTTACACTGAATAACTTATAACACACAGACCACAATAATTTATGTAAGCGTGCTGCAGAACACGGAGACAGGCTTCAGTAGCACAACAAAAATGCTAGACAGGTCACCGTATATAACTACAATACAGGAGTGCAGGGGGTATAGAAATAAAGGAAAGGCACCATTCCACTAGAAAATGGGATGGGATCAGTAAAGAACTGTCTTCACGTGCATCACATAAAAATGACATTCTGGTGTTCAAGACCATCGCCCAAGTGTACTTCTGAGCTGCAGCCAGGTTTAATTGCAATAGCCCAGAGCAGACGCAGCTAGGACTAAGTACTGACTTCTGGATTTACCACTGTTTTGTGGTTTGGAGTCTGCTTTTTACTCTGCTAGAAATGACAAAAGCGTACTTCGCTGTACCATAACATGCCACACCAATTTCAGGCATCATGTACAGACATCATTTGCTATGACAGATAAAAACACCCTTAACGATTTATTTCCCAGATAATTCTACACACATATTTTAAACTTTTTTATGTAGTGTCAACTGCCTTTTCAAAATCAAACACAGGAACAGTAGAAAACCAAAATACATCAACATAGCTTGAATTTTTATGAATGCTTAAAAGTAACCTTTGGTGTCACAAGTATAGAATTTGAAATGATGGGCATTAATGCACTTTCCATCAGTATCTAGTAGACCAGGCAGGCTGGAATTTGGAATCATTACAGGACTGAGAACAAAAGCATCCATGGCTTTAGGAAAGATTTATTTTATTTTTTTTTTACAGTGCAGTCCTGTTTGTGAACCGTTCAATCCAGTTAAGGAGTGGCACCAATCCCCATTGGCAGGACTAGCGTCCAGCCTTCCAAGCTAACATGAAAAAGAAGGATTCAGTGCTTAGGAGATGGATTATGAGAAGCCGAGAGGAAAAAAAATAAGAGACTTCTCACGTCAGTGTCAAGATTCAATGATTCAGTGTCAAGAATCCTGGGGAGGGGGGAGAGATGGGATTTTGAAGGAAGATGGCAAATTCGCAATGAATTAATTTCAAGAAAATGTGATCTCACCGCAAGCAGCCGAGGCACAAATAGGCGATGCCCCATTCCCAGAAGTTCCAGCACTCGACATGCATACTCATTCACCAGCTTGCTTCTCTCGTCATGCATGTCCTGGGACTTTTTGACAGGTGGTGTGAGCTTGGCAGCTGGGGTTTTGCAAGGTACCCCTTCTTCCATGAGCAGTAAGTAGTAAGTATCCAGAGTGAGAACGGTAATTTCAAAAAGTGCAAGGTTAGGAGAGCCAGCCTCAGATCTCTGAAACGGGCTCAGATGGCTGCCTACAGCAACGCCCGTTGGTCTCTCAGAAAGAGAAAAGCATCTTTGCTAAGAATCAAGGAAAAATATGATCCACCGTGCTGGCTCAGCCAGAGTCCAAAGTAGATTTGAAAAACAAACCAAAGAAAACATGGATCTAAAAATGTACCTATAGAGGAGGAAAATGGCAGAAAACGAGTGCAGGAAAGCTCGGACAGGAGAAAAGCAATGGAGAGCTTTCAGGGCTCAGTGTCTGTGGATGCGTGTGCCAGCAGCAGCAATAAGAGCAATAAAGCCAGGGCAGTTCCGAAGCTGCAAAGAGAAAAGGATGAGCTCATTGCAATCTCTGATTCGTGACAAGCGTGTGGCGGCTGCCGCTGCTGCCTCTCGCTGTGCATCAGTAATGAAGGGGTAGGCAAGGAGGGGGCTGGGAGGAGGAGGAGGAGGGGGAAGAGGAGGAGGAGGGGGTGAATGAGCATGCAGAGAGCGTCTCGGGGGAGAATGCCGTAATAAGAAGCCAATAGTGAGCGGCTGGACAGCTGAGCTCCCCTCCCCGTCTACCTTAAATCAATTCAGCTGTGAGGGGGTTTTGCTGTTGAATCCAGGCTTGCAGAGTCTGAACTGCATCCTCTAACATTTGATGGTTAGGAAGAGACCGGCCCTGCCCGCTGATATAACAAATTGTACTCGATCTGCTTCCAAATAATGCAACCCGGAGAGGGGCAGGTAGGGCAGGAGACCCTCATCCCTCCTGGATGACGAACGGGAGAGGGGCAAGGACATGGTGATGGACTGCTGGTGAGGAGAGAGCAGCAGGCAGCTCCTGAGAAGCCATAGCCCATCTTTGCACAGCTTGTGCAGGATTGAATTAAATAATTTAAATAACGATAATTTCCAGCACTGTGTTCTCAGGAGGCTTTTCTAAATGTGGCGACGGTGGGGCAGAGAGGGGATGATGTCAGTACAGGCATCTGAATTGATTCTAGAAATTAACCGCACATTTGTAAGGAAAATGCTATGATGTCACACCTTAAATTGCCTCGCATCACCCCTATGCAGGGAAGGGGCAGGTGCCTCTGCCATCTGCTTACAGACTGCCTGGCAGGTATTGCTTCATTTCATAGGTCTGGATTTGAGAAAGCATTCTTTTCAGCTGGTTCATTTTTGAATCGCCTAATTATAAAATGGGCTGCAGAGCAGAACAATACACACTTCCCATCGGAGCAGACAGTAACATTCCACACATATCAACCATATAGAAAGGCAGTAATTTAGAATATTTTGAGGAACTCTACAGACCTATAACACATTAATTGCAAACACTTCTGCAGGTGCATATTTGAGCTCTAAACATGATTTGTTTAACACGCCAAGAAAAAAAAAGATCAAAAGTATTTAGTTAAAATACCAATGCTAAGTAAAAATCCATAGCATGGGATCGCTGAATTGAAATAATAAACATGTTCATGAGTAGTTAAAATATGAAAATAATTTTAACTTACTGTGTCTACTGGGAAGCAAGCTAAGGAACTCACTAGAAGGATAGAGGTGAATGAGCAGAGTCACTGGTGGTTTGTGGGTGAAACAGGCAAGAGGACAGACAATTCAGAGCACCGTCCATGTAAAAAGTCTTAAAATATTTTTTGCATAAATCATACTTTAATAAGTTAATAGATAACTCTCACCCTTACAGAGATTCAGGTTTGGTTCATTTTGGGTAAGGTCTGGGTTTATTAAAAATGGAATGAAGTGATTATTAAAAAAGTCTTTAATTCTAAAAAGTTATAATAGGATCTCATAGTTAGAGGCTAAAACCAGATGAATTCAGGTTGGAATTTAGGCGCCAATTTTTAGGAATGAGGAAAATTACTACAGGATTAGCTTCCCAAGAGATGTGGTCTGCTACCATCATTACAATTTTTACATTAGGTCTGGATTCCGTGTTTAAAAAGAGGTCTCTAAGATCCAAAAAATTCCAAGGCTTGACAAAGCCCCCTTAATTATCAGCTCCATCTTTTTCAGGAACTCCTTTCATACAGTGAATTGCCATTCAGATTTGCAGTTTGAGACTTTTTACACTCCCTACCATTCTTAAATATGTCTACATCCTCATTGAACACTAAATATTATTTTTAGCCATGTCTGACCAGGAATTGTGATTTTTCCCCCCCTGTAACTTCACTACTCTTAACTGAGCCCTAAGATTACTGGCCTGCATTCTTCAGAAGTCAACTTAAAAATAAAAATGGTCCAAAAGGCAGTAACTTGCACACTAACTAGAATGTCTTCAGGTAAACATGTGTTACTCGTGGTTTGATTTACATGTTGCAGACTATCTGATCTTTAAGTACAGCTGAATTCTGTTTCTGGCATTCCTATCCATGAAATGTTTTTTTGCTCATGTGATACTGATGCAGTAAAGATCTGCTCAGATCTGAGCACCAGTGAACTCAGAAGTAGCTAATGGTAAAATATTCTCTTAGCAAATAAAATCGTATAGAATATGACTTGAAATTATCTGTTTTCTGAATTCTGTAGCAAGACACCAAGGATGTTAACGGGGATTTCTTTATAAATCTCCAAACTTCAAAATACACCAAATTAGAAGAACATACGCAACAGTACAGAACATAAATCAGTGCACAAAGCCTGAACGTAAATGTGTTAGTTTTAGGAGTTCATACTGGTTTAGCTCCCAGATAACGGTGTTCTCACTTGCATGTTTAACAAGGCATGACAACTCGCTGTAAGAACTGGCAACCTGCCCAACTGGTGTAATTTTAAAATGACAACCCCATGTGAGCACTACGGATTTCCCTCTCCCTCTCTGCATCCCCCGAGTGCCCACACGCTTCCTGCACGAGCAGCCCAGACTTCGGTGTCCTCCCTCTGCCACGGTCTTCCCTGCAAAACCACCACTTGTCTCCTGTCCTGCACTTTGCGTTGACAAGAATATCAAATTTTTACGATAATGGGGCACGTACTGAAAGGTCAGTACGGAGATAAACTAAACATTTTCATAATTGCCATATCAATTGCTAGCTGATCAATGCTGATGTATGATAGTGCCTCTCTTAAAAAAAACAAAAACAAACAAACAAAAAAGAATTGGATTGCCTTTAACATTTTAGTGTCAAAAACTACTTGACTTTGAAAAGCTAAATAGACTTTAAAACCGGAACAAAAGGGAAAGTTCTCTTTCAAGTTATTCCTATAAAAGGATAACACAAACTCCGCACCAGAACAGCTCTGAAAATCCATATGAATTACATCATGCCCACAATAAGAGCTTCACCTCTTACCTTATCAGAAATTACTTTGTCCTCTCTGTTCTTTAGGTCTACTCACAACTGTGTAATCTGGATTTAGTGAAGTTTATATCTTTATCATTATTAGAGAGAACATGATAAAACAATTTATTTTCACAGTAGATTCCATCAGAGCTCTGTGCTGGGGTTGTGCTGGTTGACCTACTCTTAAATGGCTTGGAAAAGAGGGCGAATCGTGAGGTGACAGTGTTTGCAAATGCTACTAAATTATTCAGGGTTTTAAAGACAGGGACTTACAGTAAAGAATTGCAGGAGGACTGTAAGAGACTGAATGACTGGGCAAAAGTACGGTAAATGAAAGTCAATGTAGATAAATGTAAATTGATGCATATGAGGAACAATATTAATTTTACATATAAATGATAGACTCTGAGCTGACAATTGCTACTCAGGCATGAATCTTGGAGTCACTGTGGGCAGTTCTATGAAAATACCAGCTCAGTGCACTGCAGAGGTCAACAAAATAAATCAGATGGTAGGAATCAATAGGAAAGGAATAGAGATCTAAACAGAGAATGTCGTTATTTTACAGTGTAGCTCCATGATGTGTTTTCATCTTTGCTATTATGCATTACTCTCAGCCCTCCAATAGAGCCAGAAGAGTATGCAGAAAGGGAATAAGATTATCAAGCCTGGAAAATTGATGGGGGACATGGTAGACCTATAAAATCACGAGTGGAATGGAGAAAATGAAGAGGTACCAATGGTCCAAAATGCCTTCCAGCACAGGAATGAGGAACCTCACATGAAACTCACAGGTGACAGGTTCAAAGAAAACAAAATGATAATTAAGCTGAGAAAACTTCTGTGGGTACTAGTTTATATGTGTTCAAAAAGTCACAGGACAAACCCACAGAATAAGAATCAGTATGGAGTTATTAATCATGAGACTACCTCTTTTTCAGAGAGTCATAATAAATGCTGCTAAAGAAATGCAGTCCAAAAAGTTTCATGCTTTCTCTGCTTTCAGTCTTAAAAAGAGAATGCTGCTTCTCCCTCAAAGTTAAAAATTTATGGTGAACGTTCACCTAATAGAAATTGAACTGATTTTAGTTGTGAGGAAGAGATCAAATGGTCTAAGAAACTAATGGGACAGGATGGATTTTTAACATGCAAATAAAGGTGAACATTTAAAAATAGAAAATTGATTATATTAGGGCTAGAAAATCAATAGCCTGGAAGCTGATTGATTCTGGACATTCTCCGGTACAAATTTCTCTTTCTAGAGATATATCTCCAACAAGTCATGAAGTACTGTCTTTTGTGGTAGGAAGAAAGGGAGCTCCGGGAGCTCAGCACAACCTGTCCGAGACAGGTTAGGTCAGATGTCTATCTAAAGAAGATTATGTCTTGCAAGTGAAAAAGGAAAACTGACAGTTCGCTATATGTTCATTAAGAAGATAAATGAAAATGTATACAGAAGTACAGCATAATTTTATTCAAAATTTGTGCTTCTACACAAATCCACGTCTGAAGTGGTGAAACAGTATTTATGGAACTCTCTGGTTAGACATGAATACTATTACAAATGTAAGAGAACAACACAATCCTCATGGTTATCAGATAATGCAGATTTTTTTGAAATAAAGAAATACAAAATTAACACGGAAAACATAGTGTGACGTCTCTTCAAGATTCAGTCATTCACCTCTAAAAATATTAAAACAGAATTGAGATGATGCAGAAGATAACTACAAGAATCCATGGGTTTATTTAGTAAACAATATTAATGATACCTATAAATACTTGAAGGAAAAACACTACTGTAAGTGTCACTAGAAGGGGACTATTTAAGATAAAGGACAATGCTGATATAAAACTAGAGGACTGTAAAATGATCAGTGATAAATTTAAACTGGAACAAGGGAAATGGCCTTCCACCAGCACTATAGCTGCTGCTACTAGTTTATGAAATGGATGCCACATCACATAATGGCATAATACAGTGGCAAAACATTGCTTTGTCCCAGGAGGCCCTTTTCAGTCCAGAGACAGAATGACATAAAGATAACAAATAACCCTCCTTATCCAAGGTAATTTTGACACTTTTTTAAATCTAGGGAGCCTCTCTATCAACTACTTGAATTAACAGCATCATCTGCTGTCCCTGCCATTTTACCTGATATTCTTCTGCCTAATCTGTTGGGCACAGACTGACACAAACAGCATTGAGACAGAAAGGTGGCAAGAGAAATAACCAACAAATACAACTGTGTTGTTTGTGTAATACACAGTTATCACTTGATAACGAGCAGTGAGGAAGAGTGCAAGAACTCATAACCACCATCTGAAATGCTGCTCGCATTCGCCTGAGTTCAAGGAATGATACATAAGAGTATTGGTTTTAAGATAATATATATAGTGAAGTGCATATCTGTAAGGTAATAATGCATTGGCTGTAACAAACACGCAAGCAGTAACAAATATATTATTGTTTCTCACTATTTTCTACCCATTTGAGTTTGAATATTGTATACCTTCCTGATCAAAACTAGGGCTTTCCTCTGGCATTAAGCAACACATTTTTAATGGCCAGCCAGAACCGAAGCGTTGACGTTGAATCACACTCCATGACTAGATGAATTCTCAGAAAGAGAGTTTGAATGTGGACCTGTTTTAAAACCCTGCGGTTCATTCCTGCATTTGCAGTTAACCTATACTCCTCCCTGCCCTTTCGATAGTTGCCAACTTAACCCAGAGCCTGATTTCTCCACAATCACATATTTCAGTACTTGCCTCATTTTGCTAATTCCAAAATAAAGCACGGTAAGGTTCTTGCTAAGGTAGCAAGATCAGAAGCAGAAGATTAAGGAAATAATTACTGAAACATCGAAATATGAAACATTTATTGCTAGTTGGTTTTTTTTTTCCTATTTCACATATGTGAAGATTTTCATGTTTACTTTGTAATTTCCAACAAAGAAATGAACTAGTTGATGACAATAGGGATCTGACAGTATGCTTGCACTGGAATGGTGCATTTTCCTCTGTTATTCTCAATTAATGGTCTTAATTGGGATTTTTTAAATTAAAAAACTGATGTTGCTTGTTGAGTTATTCTAAACCACAGTTTTCGACACTGCCTGTTTTAACACTGGGGTTCTTTCACACCCCAGGCCTTCACTATGTTTTTGAATGCTCACAAAATGAAAGGAGAGGGATTTGATTCTCTATCAGATCTGCTTACTAAATGTTAACTCAGGTGCAGTCTTTGCATGACATAACTGAATGATTAATGTCAAACTGTAAAATACTGCCACCAGCTGGAGAGCCAGATAGACACTATGGAGTATACAAAAAGCAGTGACAGGTATTAGAAAGCATAACATTTGGATGCTTCAGAAAAAAAAGATTGCTTTTCCTTCGATAAGAAATCAGATTAATGCCCTATTAAAAATTATGGCTCTATAGCTAAAGAGCTTTAATCCTCTAGCTGTTTGTTGCTACAATCATCCTTATAATGTGGGAGATGGCATGGGAAAGGATTCCCCTCATGTCTTAACTATATGTTTATTTTCCAAGGATTACTGCATTAGGATGACTTGGGTAACTGGTCACAGAAGCAGTACTGTCATTTCAAAACTAACAAGCATTCACCTAGAATACTAGCAGCTGATTCTAACAGTGAGAAACTGCAATGAGGAAAAGGGATTTCAAGATAAAAGCTGTTGCTATTTAATGAGGGAGCATGAGGCACACGCTTCACAAAGAAGTGAGGAAAAAAAGCATTTACACAGTAAGACTCAGATATTCCACTGATAAAGGACTCCCTCGTCCAAATTAAAAATAATCCAAAAGATTGTGGATGAGAGAATAATCACTCTGTTTTGACAAGGAACAAATCCTTAGGAGTTGTTTTCATTCGCTTCACAGTCAGAGAGAAACAAGATCTCAGAAACACACAGTTTTTAAAGTGGTTGGTCTGCAGCATGCACAATTGGTTTCTGTAATTTAAAAGGACCGGTGCACTAAACCACGTTGTTCCTAATGATTAGGGAAGATTATGAACAAGTTTTAATAGGAAAAAAAAAATACTTCAGGTCTGAGAGTACAAAATTATTTTCTTGCCTATCAGAACAGCAATTTCAACTGAAAGCAAATCATATGCTAATTCAATTGTGTATAATCACCAGCTCCATCTTGGTCCCTTAATGAACCGTGCTCTTACGTGAGTGTTTCTGACTTAGAATCTTATCATATTTACCTGTATTTTCTTGGTCCTTGTTTTTGGCTGTAGTATAGAAATACTCTCTTAGGCTAACACCTCCCTTACCATTTAGAGCCTATTACTGCCAGAACAGACAGATAAAACATATTGCATATATAATAGTTCAAAGAACCGGTGTATAAAGTTAGAAAATGGTTATAATAAGACTGACAAAATACTTTCTTGATTTTTCCTCTTCTGGTACAGCCAAAGAGAAGTGTTCATTTCGATAAGCTGCATGTTGTGGAATATATATAAAATGAAAAAACTGAGCAGTTTCTGTTAAAAGAAATTTGCTTAATCAATCAGCACACACACAAAAAAACCTTATTTGCAGTATGACATCCATGAGTTAAGGATTTTAGTCCTTTCCAAACCTTGCCATAGTTTCTAAACAGCTGTTCTACTGCTAACCTCAGTTCAACTGTTCCCATTAGCAGCAGCAGGAAACCTAAGGAAAACAGACTTCTGGGTGTAATCTCATGGTCTCAAAGCCATCCTTCATAATCAAAATGAACTCCCTTCCTGAAAACCTTGCCAGCCATTTTCAGCTCAGTGCAAGTACTCCTCCTTTTCTTTCTTCTCCTTCAGTTTAAGAGCTGCTATCTCTACCCCTTTCCAGAACCAATTCCTACTACTATGGCAGCATAGTAGGGGGAGTTGGACTAGATGATGTCTATGGTCCCTTCCAAATCTAAAAAAAATTTCAATGAAACCTCTTGGGTGTTGTTGGATGCTGGCTTTCACTTCCTTACTATCTATTGTGCCATAACCTACAAGATTTCCCTTTATCCAGACTGACCTTAAAAAACAGAAAATTAACAAGCCCCCATAGTTGCAAATAAAACATAAAACAGGAAGAAAAAAGCACATGCTTCTCTCCCCCTTTTTTACAAATTGAGATTTGTGTAGGAACACCTTCCTAGAAATGTACATTATATACATTTCCTGTTTATAGGTAACTTCATTTAATATATTTCTAGTCCTGTAGAAAGTCATATCACCATTTGACACCATTAACTGTGTTAGTATAAAACACAAGTTATTTTTGGACATTTTCTCACCTTCATGGTCATACTGTCTCATACCTACACTACAGTACTTCACCAAAGTTACCCTAACTCAAGAGAAAATATATGTGTTTTGAAATTTCCTATTGCTCTGTTCACAGCAGCAGCAGGATATATATGTTCCTGGTGTGAAGCACTTTTGCTGTAGGACTTTGTGCCGCAGAAGTCAAACCTCTGAGACTTACTCTTCTCTGAGTAACTCAACTAGCAGCTGTTTGCCCTTTCTGGGTAACTGATAAGGAGAACACACCAGAGGACTAGTAGCAGCCAAATGATACTAGTCTATGTCCACATTACAGGGTTGTTGTGTTAGGAGTGTCAGGCTGTTCTATCCTGAGCTTTAGCCTAAAGTATATAATAAAATGGGAATATTATTTGAATTCAAAGGTGGCATTTCAAATTCCGTATCGCATTCCTGTATTCGGACTGGATTTGAACTAGAGCAAACCTGTGAAGGTCAATGTAAGTTAACTCTGAACGATCTCATTAGCATCAAAAGGGCCAATGCTTTACCAAAAGGTTTAGTTGTTCATTTGTTTCCTTAGGTAAATTCTGTGTCAAAGCCACAGACAGAAGTCTTCCATTCCTCTCATAACATTACAAATAATATTTAATCATATGTTCTTGAATATTTATATGAAAGAACATGGCCACAAAATAAATACACTGTGAAATCAATCAGAACTGTTTTCTTAACAGTAATTACACGATACATTTAAATCCCCAGACTGCACTCCTTGTTCTGGGAACTTTATGACATGATTAAGTTTAATAAAAACAGATCTACTGTAAGTATAATTTTGAAGATGGCTCTACCCAAATGGATGATATTTCTCCTCTGTTGCCTCCTCTAGAAGTCCCACTATTGTCCCTTTAGTCACGATATCTTAAGATAAGAAAATATTCCATACAGTTTAATAAAATAAAAAGACCAAACTGCATTCTAATAAATTACTTACCTTTAGGAGAGCCAAAGCTACATGGAAGATTATGTTCATACCCTGAAAAAAAGAAGAAAAAGACTTCAATGAGTCCCAGCACACAAATCTCTCTTCCCTGCTACATATTATGTAGCATCATAACTAGATGCTGCAAATCTCTAGGGAATGCTTCCCTTTTCCCTGCTACACTTCAAAGTTGATCATTAAAGCCCAAGGCACAGTTTCCAAACTCCCAACTGGGGAAGATGACAGCTCTTTGGAGCTTTTGGAATCTCACTGTTCAATTCATCAGGTACTACAGATGTGACAGGATACCCCTCCATCATTTCAGGACCTGTCAACACTGGTTTTCATAAGTAGTGTCTGCACCATTAGAATATTATAACAAGCAGGGCATAAAGAAAATGTGATAAATATTCTAGTTGATAGGACTTTTGCCAACTAACTGAGCTTAGCTATGATTAATCATGCACAATCTTTTATGTTCAAACTGTAAAAAGACTAAAATAAAGCAAAAAAGATCCTACAAGAAGTCAAAACTATTTCAAAGGTAAGCATACTGATGTCTGCATCAAATAGTTGCTTTCTGGTTTGCAAAAGCTGGAAATACAAGTGCACAGAAATCTCCTCAGTGAAAAATACAATGACAATATCCAATTACTTAAAAATCAAAGTAAAAACTACTCCACTGACTGACTCCAGAGTCAGCTACGCTTCCACTTATATTGTATATAAAAATAAGAAATACCACTCCTCCACTGTTGTTGAACATCTTTTTGTTTTGAGAATGAAGACCTTTACATTTTTGCGGGGGGAAGGGGAACGCATACCCTCAGTGTGGCTCCTTTAGAGCAGCCTAACTGAAACCACTCTTGGAGTCCTGCTTGGAAAACTATCCAGGGGCTGCTCAGGCCAGAGGACACAAGACAACAGTCTCGCTGGCAGCGCACACATTGTCTCTGCTGTTGGAAGAGACTCTCCTGTCTGTAGCCTACTTATCTTGATTTAATATTTAAGATTATAAATAGCTTTGTGTTCATCCCCATATGAAAAACACTGCACTTCTCATCTGCACTTTGTGTTCAGACTTTTCCTAGATTATATTTTACAAATCTTCTTGCCTGCTTGTTAATGACATAATAAATCTTTTCTCATAATGTCTTTCAGAGCCGGTATCTAAAAATGTCTCAACAGACTTGCAAGCAAGTAATACTGCCACTGCAATACATACTGTTGTGGGATAACAACAGGAATTTTTAAAGGGAACCTCCTCCAAGAATATCTGCTTCTGCAACTGAGTATTTTTCCGTGCCTCTTCCTGAAAGACTGAGACCATATTTCTGTAAAAATTAGCTTTTATAAAAATCTGCAGAGGCATTCTTGGAAAGAAATTCTATGTGTTTATATGGCTAGTACAGTGCCTTGAAGGGATTTTACCATTAATGAATCTTGGAAATGCTACGACATTAGACATAATGAATATTGCAACACTCCAGGATCTACTTTACAACTCAGCACATCATCATTATGGTAACAAACTGTCATTTTCCACTAGAGGTCACAATTGCAGCAGGACTGAACCTTGCTTCATTTACAGGAAATCCTTCTTCCACATGGGATAACATATTTTAAATACAATGATGAAAGTTATTTTGCTTTTCATACTTTAATTTAATAGAAAAAATGTCTGGCTGTGAATTTCAGTTATGACACTGGTAATACTAGAGCACCAGAAGCAGTAAATAAAGTACTCTCAGTTTTATTCCAAGTATAAATCTGAAGTCAGCAATTCATTCCACACAGTCATGACATTAGCAACTTTTATGTCCTAACAGAGAGGATTTGGTATGAACATACAAGCTAAAAATGAGAGAGAACCGCAAGCCATCACAAACATTGTGTTTTCGTTTTAACTAACTGGTTGACTGTCACATGCAACTGTGGGATTACTGTGCCATTAGTGTTCTGTGTGTTTTCTGGCACTACCAAAAAAACCCAAAAGAAAAACCAAACCAGTTTTCATTTATTTTCAAAATACTTCTTTTCTGACTCGCCCGAAACTCACATTATTCCTGAATTCAAACTAATCAAACTTTCTGATACTCCTTACATGACCACTCTTCACATGGATAGCAAATGTAGTAGAAATAGGTTTCCCCTTGCCTTGAGAATCCCCAGGTCTTCTTCTAGCCCCACCAGGCAAGGGGCAGCTGAGAGGCTCTCTAATGTTACATGAGATGACCTGCTCAACACACAAGCACTCTAAAATCAGAATACCAGAAGTACTTAAAACCTTCATTTACAGCTGCCTGAGCTGCACTCCATGACTAGTAACAGAAAACAGTCTGCACCCTCTTTTCCTCAAAGGGAGAGAGAGGCAACTCCAAAACCAAGGCAATATTTTAGACCTGAGGCATCAATTGGTGCAGTTTCCTGCTGACCATCTTGGGCTTTCTGGAACTGAAGGGCTAATATACCCCTTTACAGCTGAGTGAATTGGAGGTGGCATCTGGCAACCTACAGTAAGGCTTTTCTACTCATGTTTCGATTTACAGCCAGATGCTTCAGATTTCAAATGCAGTGCCTTACCCACCCATGTTAACAACACATTTTATAACCACTGGTCTACATATTTGAGTTATTTTCTGTAACATGTGCAAGACTATTCTGACACAGCCAAATTTAATGATTATGAAAAAGGAGGCTGAGCTCATTTTTCCACAATCTCTTATTTAAAATCCTACTTCATTTACCACACACTGATTTATAAGATTCAGCTTAAACTTCTCCATCTATTTTAGAAGGACCAAAAATACCCATATGCACCAGACATATAAATCATTGCTAGCGCTATCCCTCCAGCAATTTTATAATGGAAACATGAAAGTACATACAAATCATCCACAGGGGAATAGAGAAGGAAGCCTGTGTTAAATAAGCTTTGGATAATTACTTTTTAAAACCAAAGGTCATATCTTTAACTAGGTACTTGGAAATAAATGCTTTAATATCATGCAGATCTCATCTTAATATTAAAAGAAATTGCAAATGTGAAAGTTGTCCATAATCACCTAAACACTCACTCGTTTAACATACAACACCCAAAACTAAAAACACACACTAATTACTAAACAAGAACTGTTATAAGAGCACTAGAATGGTTAGGGGCTTATAATCATGTCATATTATTTCTTGATTATATGGCCATTCTCTTGTTTTTCAACCTGAGAGGCTTTGCTGGGAGCGGGTAAATGAAGGAGTGTGCAGCCTGCACAGCTTGCAGACATTAAGCCCACAGGCGAAGATCCCAGAAATGAGGCATGTGGATATAATCCTCTTCCAAGGAACTTTTAACTAGCCTTTCACAGAAGGCCAGCAGTTTCTATGAGAGCCAGTCTTAGAGGCTTATCTGCCTACTTAAGTATCTGCACAGTATCTTCTTTTTTTCCGATGTGTTATTGAAGAACCTTCTTAAGCTTGTGTAGAGGCTTAGCGCATTTTAAGAGATCTCATTAAGCTCAAGAGTTTTGGAGAAGGATCATCTCAAACCAGACAACTCTTGACTACTCCACAGTCAAGATAGTAAGATAAATGTCAGGAAAGGGAAAATTTTAGAGTTTGTGCTGTTGTACAGCCTCTTTATGCCTCCCGCTGACTGCCACATTGACCATTCTCTGCTTTACAAAGACTTTCATAGGACAGCAGTTACTCAGAAAAGAAGAGCATAGTCCTGCAGAAGAATTTTTTGCACCTACTTAGATGATAGTGCTGGCATGAACGCTCACCATTCAGTAGGTCACCATTTAACTCATTAAGATTGTGCTTCATAGAAGCATCTGCTTATTTGAATTAGATGCCAAAAGACTGTAGTTTCCAACAGAAATTGTAGCTACCTTTCTCATGGGAAAAACAAGGAAATCTTATCTCATAAGACTGAACCGTAAAAATTAAACATTTCAACTGCAAATGATACATGTGCACTGAAATTAAAATTAGTGGGAATCATATTACGTTAACTCTCTTCTAGTGAAAGATTTTCACAGTTCTTTAAAAGCATCCAAAGTTCCTTAAATCCTCTGAAGCCAAGATTCCTCCTTCAGACAGAAGCAATCTTTGAGGTGTCCTCTGCACTTTGAGACAAGATGATTTACAAAAACGGCCTGAAAATAAGATTGGAAACAGAGAACAACAGAGTATGGTAAAATGATTTTGTAGGACTCAGTATGTGTTCAATGAGATCTCTGAGACAGAGAGGATGCTAATGGCTTCCCCTAGAAGTCAGAATGTATACCTAGCCATTTGACCCAGCAAATCCATCCAGAGACCAGAAAAAAGGGAGTTAAGGGGGCAGAAATCTAACACTTGCTACTGGCAAAGCTCAACAGTCAAATGTGGACCTCATAGAAGAGTTAAGCCAAACAATTTAATCATGTAGTACCTGGACAACACTTGCATAGGGGACAACTTTGGAATTTATCTCCTGTTTTAAAGCTTCTCTTCAATGAGCCTTGGGAGAAGGTAAGTTATATTCAATACTAGTATTTAATATTAAAATATTAATATTTTAATATTAATATCCAACCCACATAATCTCCAACCCACATAACCTGACAGACCTTCCTCTGGTTACACAGCAATACCCTCTGTATCATATTCACAAACAAAAATAAGTCAATATCTTAAAAAAAATACAGAAAATTAATTTAATATTATTGTCCTTATCTGTGGTTTTGTTCTTAAATACGTATGACATATGGGAGGAAACAATGAAGATACTGATACAATATTCTCCAAAGTTCAGCACCAGGTAAAGAAGATATATGTGAAAGTCAACTGAGCACCTCCTTAAGGTTGGAGAAGGCTCAAGGTTCACATGACATGTCATAAGGACAACCAGGTAACCTGTTCCAGCTGTCTAATAATTGAATTTTCCTTTTTTTTTTTTTTTTAGGAGAGATTAGCTATTCAACTGAAGTTAATTTGACATTGTTTCGTAATTTGAAAGTGTTTCATAATTATGTGTTTGATTGCACACTCTTTCAAAGGAGCTACAGAGGGTAATTGGGGTTACAAACTCCTAAGGAGAATTAAAATTCTATCTATGTTTTGGATTGCTTCCAGCAAAACATTTGTTTGGCAACTCTGGTATGTTGAAAGCACACAATAAACTTTGGGAATGTCACAAATGTATTTATTTTGCTGACAACAGAAATAATATGGTGTGAAGCTCAAATTTCTCTTTGTAAGTAGTGCAGACTTAGAGCACACTCTGTGGGGTTATATATGTTAATTAACATCTTTTACTCCAATGTAGTTTGTATAGCTTGTACATTTATTGTATTTCAAGGATAAGACAACTAAGGAAAAGAAAGCTTAACACATTCAAATAAGGCACAACGTAAAATAGCAAGCTTTGTATAAGCAACAGATACAGCTTTCTTACTCAAGTTATATTAGAAAGAAAAGAAAAATAAAATACAAATCATAGAGAGATCTTGCTGCTAACATATGAGGTATAGTCAACTTCTTAGATGGGGCTTCCCCCGGTGACTCTATATACATTGCCTACAATAACAACAGAAAATGCTGTAACACAAGAAAGAAAACACAGAAACCTCCATCCTGATACTCTGATGCTGTGAATAATACACAAACCCAATTAAAATCAGTTAACTGAATTATTAGATAAGCAGGTACCAGGGAGATGGTAAAAATAGCACCATGGGATTCAGTATTTATTGTGCCACTTCTCTGTGTTTTGCAGCATGAAAGGCACACAATAAATAGCACCACACAACCATGAACCTGTATTAGGATGATTTCACATGAAATTTTGTTTGGTTGCTTGCTTTCAACAGAAATGAGTGGGATTCAGGAATGCTGGTGAATATTTATATGTTTTGGGTGATTTTCATATAATTTGTTGCTGAGATGTTGCTATGGCTGATTGAAGGTAGAGTGCTGTGAGATTAGCATGTTTTCATCTCCAGCTCCTGTGACTGTTCTCAAAGAATAAAAATCACAGCCATAGAATTCTAAGTCATTTCCATGTATGAAATTGCTCCCTGACATCTGGTATTTCCATGGTGGCATGTTTCTAATTCACAGGCAGCTGGCTATGGGCTGGCAGCATGCTTTCTCCATTTGCTTGACCAAGTCACATACTAACATTACTTTTCTGGTTTTTAGAGGTTTAAATTACAGAGGTTTTCAACATTCCTTTCCCTCTTTCTAAACATGATTAATTTGAAGACAAAGGCATCGAGGGCCTTATCACATACATACAGTGAGGACAGAAGAAAAGGACTCTGTAGATAAGATGTCCTCCAGCACTCATATGGAAACAGGGAATGGTGTCAAAAATGCTCAGAGGAGCAGTAATCTGCCAGATCCCAACCTTCTTGAGGGGAGACGAGATGAGGGGTTTGGAACATCTCTTGACAGAGAGACTTATCTCCTTCCCCCGCTACACGTGGTCATGTAACACAAAGAAACTCTGAGTTCTATCCGAGTTCTGCACTCTATCTGATCTCCTTCCCAGTGTTCATTCTTCATCTTCTCCTTTTCACTGCCACAACAGCCTTGACATACATTTTCCCTTCCCAACAGTCAACTGAATGTTAAATTCACGTTTTGATTTTATGTACTTAGAAAATTCATTACAGCCTCAGATTCCAAGCACGAAGAACTGGAAAGTATTTTGGCAGAAGCAGACTGCACCACCCTCTTTTTTAAAAAACAGTCTCCCAATTAGCTTAGCTTCCTGGATTTGTTCATGGAATATCACTCTCCCATTTGTGATACTTTACTTTAGTTATTTCTGAAACATTTTTGAGGACTGCCAAGACTGCACAGAATATGCTGCTATTCAAATACAGCAGATGGCACTGGTGTTAAGTAAGCATTATGGAAATTTACTGTATTCCTAGAAAATCAACCAAGTGAACATCAACTAGTAAGTGGCTAAAATACGTCAGTTGCAATGGGGAAAGTAATTCAGAGACATACTGTGACACCGTATTAGATGTCTCTTCCCTCTAAGGCACAAACTAGGTCATTCAAATAGGTCCCTCATCTTCAGTAACTTTTCACCTGTATCTTAGAATGTTTTCTGAACAGAAGCAGTCTCAACACTTTAGGACCACATCGTTTATCAACATCACCAAAAAGGTACCTTCTATTCACATAAGTTATCTTGAATTGCAGATTGTTTTTCCTTTGCTCATGCTGAGTATTTATCACCAGCCTTGTTATTTTTGGGATAAACAAGCTGCAGCTATGAATGGAAGATACATAAATTATGGATGCTCACAGGAACAGCTGGACAACATAGTGTAAAGCATTATGCTAAAACCTGTGGCTCTCCAAAAACCTCTTGGACGTACTCTATTAAAATACTCTTCTCACCATTCCAAGCCTGAATTCTTCTAACTTCTGTGTAGCTTTATAAGTGAACAGAACTTTTTGTCCCCGCCCCATACCTGTGGCAATACAAAACACTGTATTACACAGCTCAAATATTTCTGCTGTTAATTGAAATTTTATATCCAAACACCTAAAATATCTTGCAACTTTCAGTTTGAAAATAAATTAAAATTCTTTATCATTGTAATCTGAATGTTTTAAACAGACATATAAGAAAACTTTAAAAAGTTCCTCATCCATAACACACACAATTAAATACTACATCCCTTTTCCTTTCTTTTTCCTTTAATTTCTCTTCTAGTACTGAAACAACCCACAGTAGAATACAGCTCTAGTCATCAGACAAATTACACACTAACATCACTTTTAGCATGGATTTAAATAGCTCATCTAAATACATAGATGGGTCAGAAAATCTGAGATAACTCCATTGCAGACCTCAAGTTTTTGCAACAAAAAAGATTATACTGGCTATCACATCAACAGCTGCTTGAATGTAGCAAACCAGCATTACCATTGGACATGTACGTTCAAATTCTAGTCTTCCATCTGGAGTCTGAGAGACAACCTATTCTCTTTCTTCTTAAATTAATTAAAAGCAGTCTTGGAAAGAAATCCTTTCCAGTCTCTTTACATGAAAGAGCAGCGGCTGATATAGACTGCAGAAAGGAGACATATCTCTCTAGCAGGCATAACACAAAGAGCTATGGACAGGAGGAAAGTACAGTTGAAATGCCAAAGTCTAACCACCTATATTCATAAGAAGGAAAACAAACACATACATCCCCCAGCCTTTTCCAACTCACATGTATGACATTGACTTGACTTTACTAAATAGTACTGAAATAATGCAGTCAGTTTCAGCCCAGATTTATACATACTTTGAATTTAAGTCTACCTTTTAATATGCTGTTACTAAAAGAGATTTTGTTTCTAGCAAGCCCTGTCTGCTGTTTTGTGAGATTTATTAAAACATTCATAACTGGAAGGGTTAACAAATGAAGATAATGCATCAACAACAGGTAATTCCAAAACCTTCAATTTTTCTTCCCCTATAGATCTGCAGAAGATAAACAACTGTACACAGTATTTTATTTAACCCACATTCCATGTGAGTGCAGATTTACAGAGGAAGTGGGCTTGTTCCTGACTCAATTCCTGAGGAAGTTTAATAAATTAAAATGTTAATCTGTTCTTTCTCAATTCTGTTGAAGGCATCACAGAAGTATCTGACAGCGACAGATAAAAAATAGCAGGCTATTATGGTATCTACTACTCAGTTAGTATTAACACGCAGAGACGGCTGGTCTTATCGTCTGAGTGATTCCATACGGCGTAGTGTTTCCTGGCACATCCCTTCTCCAGCAAGACACGTGTAAGACAGAAATCAAACCTGCAGTGCCAATAGTTATAATTCTTCTAAGATTTTCATTATTTCACTATGAAGCAACGTTCCCAGGAAGCACATTTACACAACATGGTGCCACTTTTTTCTACCACTAGGTGCTCATTTACCAGCACCAAGTCGCTCACATTTCGAAAGAGGTTTAAAAACACCCATTAATCTTCATTATCACAGATAGAAAGTCAAAACTGACTGTAAAAGTTATTTTATACAAAGTTCTGAAGGCAATAGTTAATAAATAATGACCAAAGAATGACGGTATCTGGCTTTCAGTTCCCACTTACACTGTGAGGCTGCGTGGTCCTTTGACAGGTATTTTACTTCTCTGTTATTAGCTATATTAGAAAACATTAAATTATTTCATAGTCAAAATTGATAGATAACCAGTTGCATCCCTTTCTATTCAGTCTGGATCACGGAATGGCAGCTTAGTAGTCAAACTATTAATTTTTGTAACAATACTATGTAATTACTGACACTAAAATATAGAAATATCAGTACCAGCCCAGAAAAGGAAGCATGTAGTAGGGTTTTTTATATACTTCTTAAAAGGAGAGAAGCACAATCCTTAAGTATTTTATATGCCCAAGAACTGCACACAAAAAATAGCTAGACTGACTTAAAATGGAGGCTACCAGTAGTGTCTCCCTAGCTTAATAATGGAATCACAGTTTTAGCTTTGAATCTCCTTTAATTTTGGCAGTACTGTATATATCACAACCACTTAAAGTCTTTTCTATTTTAAGCAGAAAAATTCATGAAAATTTACAAAATGCTTATAAATTTTCTGCCAACTGATTTGGGTTTTTCCTCTTCTAAGTGCCTAATTAACGTCACCTATTTATTCCTTTTAAAACCCATATTTTAAACTGTAAATTCTGAAACACAAAATGAAGCTAAATGTCACCACCCAGGTGCAGTTGCTGCACTAGGGACAGCTCTATCTAAGAGACATCCGATTCACCTAATGGGCAGCTCTATCTGAGCGACGTGTGCTTTACCTAAACGAGTCGCTATTTCTGAGCATGACTTTAAATAAGTAATTTAAAATAGAACAAAACCAGAAAGCAAAACAGAGCCAGCTCACGAAGTGTTCAATAGCATAATGTCATATTGATAGATAAGACTGACAAGCCCAAATACAACTCCGAATTTCATCAACAAAGTTGTTCTTCAGTGCAAACAGAAATAGCAAAAGAAGAGGAGACAAATGAAGCAGCGGAAACAGGCAGCTAAAAGGAACATTACAGAAAGATCTTCAGTTGATGCTGACATGTTAAAATTTATCTACGTAGCCAGGCTCAAAACCACGCAGTTTGCTGTAAATACATGAAAGCTTTCAACTGTTTTGTGGTTTTATTGCAGGCAGCCAAAGTATTAAGCTTTATAATATGTAACACAGTACTGCAATAATAACATGTACCTGCCTGCAAGCCCAAAATTTTCTTCAAGCTTCTCATTTAGAAAATACAAAGAATTCAAATACATTTCATTTCTAGGTAAGGATGGGTGATGGATTTCTCTCCTACAGTTACTGAGGCAATATTCTAAGGCTACTAGAAATTTGGGTAATTTCAGTGTTGCATCACATCCTCAACAGCCTGAAGGCAGCTTGAAAATAAAAAGGGTCAGAGGAAGACAACAGGATGAGAGAAACACATAGAGGCCACAGCAAGTTCCAAATCATATAAATTTAAATAAAATAGTTCTCTCAAGTCATATTTAATGTGAAAATGATTAAAAGGCCTCAGCTGTAAAGGCATATGCTTTGATGGGATTTTTTAAATTTCTCAGTAAAACTTAATTCCCACCATAAATTTAACTCATTTTTCATAGGCTTTCACATCCCTGTGTATGCTCCTACCCAGAAGGTCCATTCCCCAGCTTGAGCACCACCGGGCATGCAAGGGAAGGAATTGTGCTTCCCTGGCTAGCTGTTAAACTACAAGATTGCCAACAGGTATTTTTCCTCTCTGGACTGAGAATTAAAGAATATCTATAAGGACCAATTTCATTCTTCCAGCCACAGTCAAAAACTAAAAAGACAAATCCCATCCAAAAAACTCTTGGTTGACACAAACTTTTCATCCATAATTCAAATATTTTCATTGGGACCAGAGAAGCTCCCTTGGAATGACTAGTTGGCAGCACCCATTCAGCAATGGTTTTAACTGTTTTTCTTCTCCTAATATTATTCTTTAATAAAAGAGTTGCATAGGATGTAAACATTTTGTTAACGATAGACAAGACAGGGACGTGGAGAAAGCACAGTCAGGAAGGAAGTTGAAGGCTATTTAAAATTCATCTGTATCTATGACAAATTAATGAGAAGGCTGGAAGCTTGTTTTTAAAAACACAAGACAGTTCACTTCAAAGGCTTCTTGATATTTTGAGGAAATTTTTTTTGCTGAAGAATATGTTCCACTGTTAGCAGCTGCACCTATTTTTTCTCCTTACAGTTGCTGGAATTACAGGTATGCTGTTTGTTCAGAGATAAAGTAAAGAACAATTTAATGCAGACAAAAATGTTTTTTGACTGATCTGTTACTCCTTCTGGTGGCTGACTGGACAGACAGCTTCACAATATGGTTTCAGTGCTCCATTAAGGAATAGTTTCTTATTCTGTCTACAGCCATCTGCCTTCAGATATTATTTTCTTTCTATGATGAGGGCCAACTAGATTTTTATTTTAATATGATTTTAATCTACGCTCCCTCCCACAAATTCTTAGAAGTGCCTGTTACTTTAGGCTGGTTGAGTCATGAATCTTAGGAGCAGTTTTCTGATAATCTTTACCATTGCCTCAGTATGTTGCCTACACGCTGCCCCACTGTTTCTCAAGATGTCTGTATGTATCTTCTCACTTGAAAAAAATTTTCTTACCATTTCTACTTTATTTTTAGCTGCTGTAAAAGAGGCTCCTTTAGCTTTATGCAATTACCCTCCACAAATGCTAACAAGTTTCCCTTTCTCTAGCAGACTCCAGTGTTGCGCACTCTCATTTTCTCCTTGTATTCTTTCACCTTCTTTCCCAGAGTAATTCCCTCAGACACGCTGAGATAAACGCTGCCAGATGTGAGATGAATGCAAATGTTGAGAGTTGTTTCTTTTTTCTTTCTAAATATTCAATCTATATTACCCATGACTTAAAGACTTCTTCAGCATATTTTATCATCGAGCTTAATATAATAAAAAGCGCAGGAGCTTCAGACAGAATGTATCAGTGCTGCTTTCACAGTAATCACCACTATGAAATGATGTTCTGTACTTCTTGACAAATGATCTCCTAAAATGGTCATTTCTGCGTGCAGCTCTGCATCAAGATCAGAATGAAGTAACAAACTGAACTTGCAAGGAATGATGAAATCCATTCCAGAAGCTCATTCTCAAAACTGACTCACTAACAGTTCAAAAGCGATCAAGGGATTGTCAATTGCATGACCAAAGAAGAGGACAAAGACCAACCAACAAAGGCCAGCCAGAAGACAAAGCAACCTTTCTGCTTTTTCTATTTGCTTACTTAAAATAATCGAGACACTGTGAAAGAAATAGAACTCAGGTATTTATACAGAAATCTGAAATCACTTTGCTGTTACTACCTTTCATACTCCCTTGGATACCTGGCTGTATTAATCTGCCTCTTTTTGATAACTGAGCAATAATATGCAGAAGCAGTGATGCTCTTAAGGAAAAAAAAATTGATTTATGAGTGGTGGACAATATATTTTTAACAATGAATGCTATCAAGGCATGTACAGCAAGTCTGAAAATTCACAGCTAAAACACTCCATAATAAAGATTAACTGAATGAACTAGACTCAACAGTGTTTCATATTCACGATGCCCTTCGCATTTAAAATTCTCAATGATTTTATTTATTTATATTTTTTTATGCTGGTGACCAATTTAAATCAGAGAGGAAATCAGTGGCAGGTTCAAAACCAGGTTTAATTCCAGAGATGCCCTGACTTCCCAGTGACAAAAGGAAACACTAGTACTTTATAAAAAAAAACATTCCGGACTATCAACCTGTTCTGACTCTTTTTTTTAAAGGAAGTGCGGATATATTTACAATACAGAAACATACCATTTTGTCTCTGGAATAATGCGTTCCTTAGTTGGAATAGTAGGGTAAAAAAAAAGTGAAGGAGCTTCATTCTATTGCGCTGTTTGGCAGTTTTCACTATTTATTAAATATCAGGCCATCAAACAACATGCAATACCTTTACTGTCTTTGGGCACTCTGTATCAGACAATTTGGAGACCTTTCCCTCGTAACCCCTGCCAGACTATTAGTACTAGGTGCCTTCAAGATATTAGAATTCCTAACTTTGAATCAATTATTTAACTAATTAAATGAAGAACAGATGTGTGCATCAGATATTCTTAATTAGATCCCTTAGCAAAGAATGAGGCAATCCACAATTCTAATTTTAAAACCAAACCACCATTTTACTAAACATCTTCTCTTCAGTATAACCCCAGTTTCTACATAATTTAGGTAGATGTATTGTGAAACAGTAAATGATTCCAACAAAATGAAACACAAAAAGAAGAAACATTCGTGGAGGAATGGCTTTCTGATTCAATGCTTTTTTACCTCACAAAGTAGTAAGTCAATGATGTGGAAGACCATGCAGAGTGGAAACTTGGCAGTAAAAAGAGTGAGGAACCACTGGGATGCATACATATGAGCTTCCAAGTTGAGGTCTGAGAAATGGCTATACAAGTCTGGTAACTGCTCCTAGAGTAAAGGAAAAAATAAATGCTTTAGTATTACTCATTAATCCCAGTTCTTCATCTACACTGCCAGTAAGTACCAGGTTGCTAAACACTGAGAAACACAACAAAATGAAATCCTGGCTTCTTTTGAGCAATGGAAATATGTTTCTTCATAAATTTCAGTGTCCATGGTTACAGCTTTTAGTAAGATATCCACTGTGGCTTCTATCATGGTATCAAACAATGTATTGAGATTATACTGAGAAATTACAAAATCTTCAACAGTTGAAAGTCAGAGTAATTGTGAAATCTATGTCTTGCATACTGTATATTTTTAAGTTTTGCTGTGTCTTGCTATAAATGATTCTGCTACAAAACCCAATGGATACTAGAACAAGGACATCACCTTGCAGAGCATGAAAGCAACAATGCGCTTAATTTCTCTAAGTAGGAGTATATATAAGCAACACAAAATAAGCACTGATAATTCTACTGTACACCAATGATGTATTCCTATTCAGTTAATCAAGTAAAAATCTTTCTTAACATATGTAAATATTGAGAAGACCATGTGCTGAAGTATCAAATTCATTAGTATGCAATTGTACACCATGTAGTAGAAAAAACACACAATTTGACATCTGATAAAAAAGATCATTAAATTAACTGTGATCTGTTTTGTTTGGTTTTATTATATTTCACAGAGGTATATATGGTCATCTATGGTAAGTGACTCCAGCAACTGGCTTTCACTACGCTACAGAAGTGCAGGTCAAGGCTTAATGGACTGCTAGTAATCCCTTATTAGTCAGAACAAATATGTTTAAAACTTGCAGCTGTTTATTTATGTTAAATTGCTCTATGAAATAATTCCATCTGAAAAAAAAAAAAGAGCAACGTACTGAAAATACAGTATAATCTACAAAATGACCTACACTTAATTTGTATTTCATAATCATCAGGTTGTCCTGATTTGCCTGACCTCTTAACCACCAACATAATTCAGAGAAAGTAGGACGCTGATGGTGGCAGTCCAAAAGATATTTTGGCCTTAATAGAGTAGAAACCTACTCTCTAAGCAACGTCACGATATACGGAAGGAGAGAGCAAGGAAACAGAGAGAGGAAAAAACCAGATATCTACTCTGCTTGGATACAAAAATTAACAGCAAGATTGGTATATGAAAGACAAAAGAAATTAGAAAAAATTCTGACTCGCAATGTTTGGACCCAGATATAGAACTTCCCTGCCTTGGTTCTATCCCACCTCTAAAAGGAGGGGGTTTTTATTGTCCAGTAGCTTATGGAAGCAAAGCATTAATCTCTTCTTCATGCCAGTGTTCCCATTTATGAAAGTAGAAGAATTTGTTACCCTGGCCCCACCTGCATTAACTTCTCCAGCTGGAAAAATTTGCAATGGAGATCTTCAAAGTTATTTCTGTAGAGTTCCCTCAAGCCATAGTCATACATTATTTTCACAAATACACAGAATGCCTGCTCCTCCGGCATCTGTTTGGAAAAATATACAAACATAATTTTAAAAACTGAGCTAAGGCTGGAAATGCCTTACACAAATACACACACTTAAATATCTTATGCATGATGAATTCAGAACCAGAGATTCATTAAAATTTTTAGCAAAGCACTCTGAATGTAGAATTAAGCAACTAAAAGCTCAAGGGGACTATTCTCCTTAATGAGCACCTTGATTTGGCTCTGTAAGACCTTCTTTGAAGAAAATGTGGCATCTTATCATAGGTTCCTGTAAGTATACATCCCTACAGCAGCACAACTGTCATCAGTATTCTTTCTGCCAAATAGATACACGAACAACCAGTACACAACTCTCAGCTATAAACCAACAATTTTTTAAAAGAAAAAAAAAAAAAGAGACTTGGTTAAAAGGGGAAAATTCAGAACCAAGGTATAACCGACCCTTAGCAAGAATAATGCTTACTTAGTTTCATCCAAACCCCAGAACATCAAACTCTCTGAAGTCAGGTTTCCCATGATGAATACGGAAATAACAAATTTTGCCTTCAGAACCTACTTGTGAGCTCAGGAAGGCTGAACCCGTCCATGAACATCATGATTTTAACAGAGGCCCTATCTCCACAATCTCTCTTTCATTTTGACCATGATTTGTCATCCAACAGAGTTTCAGCAGGCAATAGTAAAGGATAAGCTGTGTGAGCCACTCTACAGTTGCATTTGTTGGCTTGAGTCCACTGAACATCAAATTTGTGAGAAGCTCTGTGTCATTAAACCTCCACAGGTAAGACACATCTCCCCCCTCTCCCATGCCTTCAGTTATCACAATATAAGAAAGGCACAAGCGGAGTCACCGCAGACTCCGAATCAGGTTTTCAATCACCTTTCTTTTGCAGGCACCAGATTGTAACAAATGAAAACAATTATTGAGTATCAAGAATGAGAACTCTTGACCGTTTCGTACATTCGCTCATTCAGCCTCTTGCCAACCTCTTATTAAATATCAGCAATAGATAAAAGCTCAGTATTTTCTTCAAAGAGAATTTTAGTCTCTTGAAATTTACCTCCAGGGTTTCATCTTTTATGGTTCAACCTATGATTGTGGCCTGTCTCCAGGGCCATGGGCAGACACTTTCATTTTCATTTTCAGACAGCACATATGAAAGTAATTAGTTAGCATAAAGAACTGCCAGATCATGTGCTAGCTACCTGTCCAGGCTAGATTTGCCTGGAACAGGCTCCTAGGAATCTCAAAGCTCTTTATCACAATTTTATCTGGATGGAATGCTCCCCACTGATGGTGGAGAAAAGCTGCAGAAAAAGTAAAGGAAAAAAATAGTTTTATCCTGACCAAAAGCCTTGAATCTGCTCTACAGTAAGAGGAATGCAATTTTTTTTTTTTTTTCAAGGTAACAATTATTTCTAATAAAATGACAGATGCTCATGCACAAGCACACCTACCTTGCATGCTCAGACACACGTGCATTGACAATCGTTCCTCCTCCAAGACAAGGAGAGGGAACAGAGGTAGATAATAGGCCAAAGTCATTTACAGGCAGAGGCCACTGAGTCCTCGTTCTCAGTGGATGGAAGTTGCCCAGTATTACCAACCCCAAGAATTCAAAATCATAAATCAAGCTTTCATTTCATATTTACTTTAAACAAAATATCTTTTTGGTACTTCCTTTCTGATTTTTAGCACTTAGATATTTGCCCTGTTTTGTCTTTTCTTTGAAATCACAAAAGCCAGATCACTGTTTTTTAAAATTTCAGTTTTTCACATAGCAATGCTTCTGAGAGGACGAGAACAAGAAAAAAAAATTAAAATACTGTGAGACTTACAGTAAAATTATTAGAGTTGGCAACACTGTCCCCCTGTGATTAGAAATTACCTGCTCACCTTTGATGGAAATTTCATCAAAGCAGCAAAATCACAAAAAGCCAGGATGGAGGTTCAGGCTACTCAACCATCCCTGAAACATATCTACACTGAAGATAAAGGATATCCTGTCCCAGAAAAAAGGGAAAGGAAGAGGTCTAGAAATCCATGCACAGACAGAAGAGTTAGAGAGGTTCTTACAAACATTCACAGCATACAGATTGGTTGGAGAATTTGAGAAAAACAAGAGTTTGAGGACATCCTGGGAAGCTCCCAACTTACTCAGCTCATTGAGACTGCTTCCCTTCCCCCCTTTCTTTGATTATTTCAGTTTAATATCCTATTATGAAAGCAAATGTTATAAAGGGCACATTAAAATGAGGGTAATTGCCATTTAGTATTCCCTGTGTACAGGGCAATTTCTTCTAACTCCAAAAACATTAGAAACATAGGTGATTCTCTATAGTAATGACAGCAAACAAACAAGTGAGAAGAGCTGAAGTATTAATCAAATGTTAAGAACGCGACACCCACTCATTTCTAAACAACTCTGGTATTGAAAATGGCTTATTATTCCAGTGGAACTTAAAAATCCTTCTTTGGGTAAAAAGTTAATTGCAAAATAACTGATAGATAAGATAATTTGCAGTATATGTGGGATTGCAATAGTGTGACTAATTCAGGTTTATCCTTAAAGAATCTAAAGCTTCTCTCCAACACCGTCACTGTGTATCATTCTCCTTAAGTCCTCAAGGCGTCATAGATCTCACTAGGAATTACAACTTAATCTGAATTTGAGTTCTAGATGCTTTAGGAGGTGTATGTGTAACATATATATCACCAACAGCTGACTCAATATCACAATCTGAAATGTATTTCAACCATGATTAATAAATTATTAATTAAGCCTGACAGGAAAAGCGGGCAAGAGCCTGAGTTGTCATTAGGGTTTTGGGTGGCTTATTCCAATATTCTTTACGATATCCACGCTACTTGAATCTGCTGCTTTTCCACTGATACACTGAAGTTAAAGCATCTTGCAAATATAAAAATTGTTTGTTTATCTATCTTTATACACACACACATGTGTATATATAGGAAGCAACAGATCAAAGTTCGTAGTTTTTGGTTACAGGCCAAAATATCAAGGTTAAAATTCAGCTTTCACTCAAAAGTGAATGTCCCTAGGAGAAAAAGTCTCACTAAAAATTAATGAGACTGCTTGCTCGGGTTAGCTACTCTGAGAATATCTCCCAAAATTAAATTCCCCATAAACACAAAGGGAGTTCACCTATGTGACAGCTAAATTAAAAGAAAAGATTAATATCTAACAAATCAGTTTCTACTTGACAATTTAACGGATTTCTCCAAGATAAAGGAGATCTATTCATAAAAATAGAAATCATTAGTCACTACTCGCCAAAAAGTAACAAGAGGAAAATGAATACAGACAAATAAACAACAGTAAATATCTGTCAAATAGCATGTTAGAGTGCTACTGATTTTAAATCTGCTTTGGTTTCAAATATCAAAGCTTTCATTTTGCAATTAACTCACATGAAGTAGAAGCACAGCTGCAAGGAAAGACTGTCCCTGGCAATAGCCAATGTCTTCATCATAGACAGAGTATGCCTAGAAAAAAACAAGTTAACATATATTTAAAATGCATGCAGGCATTATCAAAATGTATTATAATCACTGAGCTATGCAGAATGAGCAATGACAGTCTAAAATAATAAAGGGAGTGAAACTGTAACCATTCTTGCTTTATCATGTGGCTTTCAGGCCACTTAAGAAAACAGGTCACCCTCAGTTTTCCGTAGATGCCGTATTTGTAAATTTTTATTTTTCAAACAGCATAAAAAGAGTTGGATGCAATTTCCTTCTTCTAAATCCAGGCCAATTCTGATGATGTCAGTAATATAGTAACTTTACCAACATAACAAATATGATATAAGGACCAGGTTAGTTTGTGTAGTGTGGAGAGCACTTGTTTGTTTTTGGAAAAATAAGTCTGACATCATACAAGTATAGGACCCAAGGCTGATTGTTGGAAAACCACTGAGAACCACTGTAGCCTGAAAATTTCATCAGTAACAGTTCTTCCATGTCCTTGTTATGCCGAAGAATGGACAAGACTCATTTTCCTATGGTATGACTGACATACTAATTTTTTTTTTTTTTACTCTTAAAAACCAGAACAAAAATAACCAACCTTGCCTTCCCCCTTACTTTCCCGAGGGAAGACGACAGATAATGTTTTTAAATAAATGCCACAGGATGTTAAGAATTTGAGGAAACTTGAGAAAGTATAAGCAGCACCAGGAGAGAGACACATCCTGAGAGAATACGCAAGGTACTAAGGTTACAGCCAGGGAAAACAAAAGCACAAGGTCAGAGCCATGGGGAGGAACAAGTCACGTGAATCAGAAGATCCGCTTGGCCCCCACACCACTTCAAAGACTGTTTACAGATGAGAACGTTTGGAACTGGAACACTCTGCTTATCTTCTCCTTTTTAAGTCTTGAAGGAAATCAAGATTGCAAGTTCACAGGCACGAAGCCTGCGAATAAACAATGTCAGGTATGCTGGGGAAACCAAGCCCGGGTGGATCTATTGTGCAGTATTTCAAAGGTGACTCAAAAGGTGAGAACTGTGACTCAAAAAGAGATGTGACTCTCTTCCAGCGAACAGTATTAACATAATTGCAAATAGTTTCTTCCAGAATTGTTGACATCAAGGCCAAAATATATTTGAAGTCTTTAAACCCCCCTTCCTTTCTCATTCCAATGAGCAAAACCTAAGGAAGAAATATTTACTAGGGATTCTGCAGTGATTCTATAAGAGATTTCTGTAAAGAATATAGCCTGAGTATTCCTTTAAAGGTCACTGTTTATAATCAAGTCATCCATACGTTTCCTAATATGTTTGTATCTTCCTGAAAAACTAAATTTACAGCTCTTTGCCAATTGTCTATATTGCTTACCATTCTTTTGAAGTATGTTAGATGGGATTAGGTAGAATCTGAGTGAAAGTAATCCCAATCCATTGCTCAGTTTCAGTGGTTAAGCAAATACAAGACTAGTCACATAAATTATTGGGAAAAAAATAATTAATGAGCCATTACAATCTGCCTACTAGTTTAAACCAGCTCTACCCACAAAATCAACTCCAGAAGTATACAACAGCAGACAAAAAAGTTTGAACTGGAAAAAAAGAAAAAAGTGAATTTAAAATCACTCTTTAGCTACTAAGTACTGAATTAACAGAAATTACTTTCAACACTTAAATTAACATTGCATATGACTAATGAGAACCATCTACTGGTTAATCATCATCATCATCTTTATCTATTCGTTTCCAAAATCTATCAGTTTATGGATGCCTAACACTTTCTTTCTGTAGTATTCTTAAAAGAAGTATTATTTCTGCTTTTGAAAGGTCAACTCAGAAACAAATATGCAGAATTACAAATTATAAATATCATCTGTGATTTCTTCATATTATAGTAAAACACTTCTATTTTCCAATAAAAAACTCCAGGATGAAAAATTAGTAACGAATTATCAACGCATGGGTGTATTCTCTGTTGTAAAAAGCATTATTAGCACAAGAGCTAATAATTTGCTGAAAACAACAATAAATTAATTCAAACAAGTTTTAAAATAACTATTGAGAAATCAACACACTGGAGCAAATGAACTGCCTTCAAAACTGACATTGATTAAAAAGAAATTTTCCAGAAATAAAAAAAGCACTCCATTTGAGATTGTGAAAAGTTAAAATTATGGCAAAAGAGAGAAAATGGGGAGGGTGCAAAAAAAAGCCTCCCTCTGCATATTAAACATAAAAATATGAAGGAAGGCCAAGAAATGTTCTCATAATCAACGTCCTAAACACATTAAAACCAGCAATAAATCCATTTCAAACACATCCAGAGCAGGAAGGCAAAGCCTCTACTTGGAAAATACATGATCAAGGTAGAAAAGTTTAAGTACAACTACAGCAGAAAATCCACGTGAAATTTCCTTGTGTCTGTTTTATTACAGAAGAATCACAGGGGTTGTCATACTGCTGGAACCATTTCTAATGGGATGTGTTGAAGGACCTGTCTCCAACTACGTATCAGAAAAGATGATAAATTAAAAGGAATAAAAATACGAAAAGTTTATTAAGAACAGGCAGTATTCACCCAAAACCTTGGGTGGGGCTGGGGAGGTGGAAATCATCAAACTGGTAAACCATTAATTTGCTTATTAAATTTTGTAAAATTTGTAACATTTATTTTAAAAATCTGTAAAAAGAGGTGATACATAGAACTAAAAATCAATGAGTACTGGATAATTTGGTCTAAAAAAATATTTCAAATTAATTAGTGGACGTAGATATACATAGTATATAAGACAGAAAAATGTCTGAGTGCCCTATTAAAAGAATGTCATCATTAACAAATCTTTGAACTAACTAACAATTATGAAAAAAAAATATTAACTGCTTCATCTGTTTGCTTTTTTGACCTTTCCACTAGGTCCTTCACCAAAATCTGATCTTCACAAGCAGCTGTTATTAGATACATAGATATTAAATTCAGTTTTGCTTGAGAAGTAGATCGGACTGAGACAGCTTCTGCTGTTAAGACAAAGCATCATAATCCTGGCAACTAAAGATTTATTTTTAATGAAGTCTCTAAATCTACATTATTTCACTGTATTTGCCCAAAGCAAAGAGATTTCTGAAGCTTTATGCATATTACTTTTCCAATTACACTTTTTTAGTTTTAAGTAACCTATTGGACTTGATATTGCTGAAATATAATGTAATAAACCAAAACAGCCTCAAAAATAAGGGTGCTGCCTACAGATATCAGCACAATATCATACTATTAAGAAAAGATCTAAGATTAATTATTTAAGATTTATCCTTTTAAGGGACTGAGCAGCATTAACTTTGTCTTTCCACATGAAATACGAAAACAAAGCAAAATCCCCAAATCCCTATTGCCATTGCAGTCATTGTAACTTTGTAATTTCAAGAGAATTGGATTTTTCCCTATGACAACCTTCAACAGTTTTGCAGTCTTTTAAGTTATTATTTTCTCAAGCTCTGGGGGAACCTCCAATCAAAATTCTCCAGTTAACTAAGATTTTAAATATTCTCCATCTCATAAATGGGACTTAATGAAGATTCTGCCTTGAAGCCTGTTTTCATTCATTTTAACTAAATGAAGATCTCACCTAGAGAATTAAAACTTTTTTTAATAGTTATCTGTCTTCTGAAGAGAAGAACTACTGTGCAATTATTAGTACAACATTAGAAAGTGAATACTTTGGAAGCAACGGAGTCTCCTCGAATAAAGTCAATGACAGAGAACCACCTGCTCGCTGGGAAAGTGAAGAGTCCAGAGATGGACAGAAATCCTTCTTTAAAGTAATTACTGCAGGAAAATCTCCCAAGATCAGGATCTTCCGCAGATCTAAAAAATCCAAGTAGCACTTGAAGGATGAACGGAAAGGTTGCTGATATGAATTCAAAACCTCAGATTTGAGATTTCTGCTACTACTGTGTGTAAGTCCTGACAGTTTCTAAAAAGCAGGAGTAGGCAGTATACGTCTCAAATTCCAGAATGAAATGTTTTTCGTCATTTTGCATCACCATAAGATTGAAAATGCCTGCTCATATTTGCCAAAGGTTCAAATGTACTTAAAATGTGAAAAAGTAACTAGCAAATATGAGCTTACAAACATACTGCCAACTTGCCTTTACAGAGTAACTCACACTAGAAATGAAACATTACAATTATATTAGAAACTAAAGAGAGCTCATAAATAGTATTTCTTTAGTGTCTGCCTCATACAACGGTCTTATATTTGGCAGAGCTTTCATTCCTCTCCCTTCCCCCCCCACCCCAAACTTCAGAGCAGCGTAGAAAGATAGGCATGAGCAGAGGCTCTACAGATCTCCATCTTTCATCTGCAGTGACGGTATCTCTCTTGTCAGTAATAATGTCTCCTGGCACAGGCAACCCTTACTCCTCCGAACAAGCGACAGGCACACACTGGCACAATGCTTGTTGACAGCCATAAGAGAGATCCGGCATCTGTGTCGCAGGAAAGAGGAAAACGTTACAGGAATGGATTGAATTGAATACTTTTTGGGGGGAGAATTACAAGGCTGATCTGCTCTCGTTACTTACTTTGTGTTGCTAACAAAATGATAAGAGACTACGTAGGGAATCTGTGCTGAAGACTGTTTTAGTAGAGTTAAAAGACTTACATGGTGTCTGAAAAACAGACCATCTCAAGAAAACATCTGTACTTCGATGCAGACTTCTCAGGCAACAAGGTATTTTGTGACATGCTTGGTCAATGAATAATTTTAGTGATAGTAAAATTTAAAACCCTATATCTAAATTTATTACAAGGCTTACAGTCTGAAAGCAATAATACTTCTATGACTGCAGCATTTAGGATGTATTACATTATACAAGGAATTTCTGTGTTAACTGAAAACCTTATTTTTAGAAATGAGTTACTCATTTATTGAGTATCAGGGAGAGGTACATGTATGTTATACAATATGCCTCCCCCAGACCTGTAAGGGCCGAGAGAATGAAGAAATCTTCACGTTTATTCAGGCAGGCCTCTGAGCATACTAAAGACTTCACTCTCTTTCTAGTATTCAAGATTCAAAATGCTGACCTTTTCACTAGTACAGTCTCAGCAGAAACCCCATATGCAAGAACAGTACTGCTGCTTCCTTGCTGAGCACAGATGCACAGAGAATGAACCTTATTAATATGTAAATGGGAGAAGATAAGATAACATTAAAAATCCTTTGCATGAAACAAGACAACAATATTTACTAAAATTACTCTTCAACCCAGGAGTAAAGAAAATAAACAACTAAAAATAGATGAAAAATAATTCTGAACTGATTCTGTTTATGCTTCTATGTTTATTCTAAAATTGGCAAATAGACGCCTATAGGAAAGAAAAAGATCTGCTCGCTGACAAATAATTAAACCTAAGTGGACACATACTGAAACTTCCTATTTGTACATCAGAGGAGATACTAAGGATTGAAAGATGTAGAAGAATACGCACATGCTGAGAAGAGGTGATCATCTGAAAAAAAGATGATGCAATGAAATGGAAATGAAAATGTAAAAAAGGGATGAAAGTTAGACAATCAGCTTATAGCACAGCACTAAGCAGCAGTTCTGCCATGCTGAAGGATGAGCCAAAGAATAATCCATCATTCGCAGCTTATCGCAGTATAGAAGCTACTGGTCACAGAAGAGCAACTCAAAGACATTTTCACTTTTCAATTATACAGCAAAGAAAGCCAAAAACTACCAACCCTATACTGGAGCCCATTCAGTATTAGCTTTGCTAGGAAAACAGTTTATTATTCCCTCTACTAATGTGGGTACCAACAAACAGACAGACGTTGGAGCGATGACTAAAACAAAGTGTTTTGTTTCACAGTAAACCAGCTATAACACTGATCCCGCGCGTAAAACCTTCAGGCGGGTATGACTGAGATTAGGGAAAAATTACAAATTTGATCAACCAAGGAGATAAGTGTTAAATAAATAAATATGTCATGATACAAATGATTCATATCCTTCCATAATGCCTTTCTTTACTGCAAAATACTAACAACTTTGAATCTCTGAGAAGTAATACAACCATTTTCAGAAAAACAAGGAAATGTTGTGTCTGTTCTTCCAGTGTGTCCTGTCAGAACACTCACCGAGCTAACACGATTGATCTCCCTACAACATACTACCTTTCTCCTATTAAAGTCACAGTGGTTGGTTGTCAAATAGGAGTTACTTTAATCAAAAAAATTAGAGAAAACACATCTCACGTTAAATTCTGCACTGCATACACCCCAAACAGTTGAGAGGGCTATTTCTGCCAAGTGCTTTGATTCCCTGGGGCATCGAGCTGTTAACTACATATGCACGCGTGGAAGTAGGTCGAGAGTACTATTCTGTTATGCATTGTAGCACAGAGAATGAGCTCTTTAAATACAGCTAGAATTCGCATAGTATTTAAACAGAAAGAGTGCAAGAAACAGAACTATCTTTCCAAAGATGTTTGCTCTGTGCAAATCTAGCTTATGCAATGTCCCCCAAGTGAAATCTCCAATCTAGAATCTGAAACTCTTTCATTTCTTATTGCCATTCTCAGCCTTAAGGTTTATTTTTAGACACTTTGTCACATAAATGTTCTGCAACCAAAAAAGTTTCCATCTTTCCTGATTTCCTACTGTTCTGAAGAAGAGATTAAGAGAGAGAACTAAAACTGACAGACCTGTTAAAATGAGGCAGTGAGCTTTTAATGGTTTTCCTTTTTATCTGACAGCTCAGATCATCTCTCATTTCAGTGGGGCATGAAGAAAATGCTCTTCAGATTTTTACCCTCAAATTTGAGGACAAACCTTTTCTAGCCTTATTCAATAATCCCATTCTTCAAATATCTTGCTTTCATATTAGAAGAAGGGCATGACTGCAGCACCTCTTATAAAAGTTATTCCAATAAAACAGCCACTACAGTACTCTCAACACTGATTTTTATTTTTTACTTATGAAACGACAAGTTTAAAAACAAATTAGTTAGCTTCTAACAGTATTTCTCTAAAACTCACCACATCAATCATAAACTCAAGGTCCAGTTAGACCCAGCCATAGACATGTCATTTGTAGAACAGAGACATCGCCACTTAAGAAAACAGTGCAAGGATGAAGGAAAAGGAGCTGCCTAAAAATCCACATAGCAGTTGCATCTGATCTTCATACTGGCAAGTAGGTAGAAACTGTCAAGAATAAAATCAGTAAACTTATGAATAATTCAATGTAGAAGATTGGATATGGCTGTTCTTCCAGGAAGCAATGCTTCCCAAATACTTCTTTGAACCAACGAGCACATAAAAGAATGAGGCAGTCAACAGAGTCTAGTAGGATTTTTAGAAAGCCTTCAACAAGACCCCTTTCCCAAAGGCCTTTTCAGGAACTAAGCTGCCACAGAAAGTCTTCTTATTCACTGAAATAATTAGATTAAAGATCAGAAAGCAAAAGGCAGGAATAAACAGTCAGTTCTCACCTACAGAATGAGGGTGAGGTCACTCACACAACCTTACAGCAAGATGTGCTAGGGCTGATGCTGTTGAAAATACTCACAAATCATACAGAACACATAAAAATAGCATAGTAAGAAAGTCTGCTGATGAGACAAAGCTGTTTGAAGCTGTAAATTAAAAGCTGACTACAAAGATGCTAGGCAGAATGTGTTCATGTCAAGAGAAAATGGCAAAGTGGCAGAGGTCATTCAACTGTAGATAAATACAAAATGCTTCAAGGGACAAGCAGTCCTCAACTTGATCAGAGACCAACAGATACTTCAAGAAACCTGAGGAGTGAGAGGACCAACATCTGCAGCAACCACCTCTGCAGGAGCAGTAGAGGCCCTGGGGAGGCTCCCAGCTTTGGAAGACAAGTGGAATTCTCCACTTTTACTACAAAAAACCTGGGAAGGTCTGAAATCTCTGTATCTGTGAAACTGTCTGCTGGGCAGCTAATTCCTTTAAGTCACTTCCACTTCAGACAGATTCATTCCTTTATCTTCTCTTTATTAAACAGTGTAGACTGAGATACTCATTCATGAGAAAGTTTTTCATTCCCAAATCCTTTCATCATCCTCACGGAACTTCTACAGGTTCTTTCCAATGTTGAAGTAGTCACCTTTCATTCTGGACACAGTAAGCAAAAGCAGCTGCAGCAGCTGTTAAATACTGAGTTACTCAAGTCATTCTATTCCTACACAAGATTCATCTGTCTATACATCCTTTAACACCTCATTATTTACCACTCCATTTTTCTCTGTGTCATCAAGATATATTTATCAGAAGTGATTTTTCTGTTTTCTTTTAGGTGACTAATCATAGTACGTTGAACAAGTGATCTTCATGATGCCTTGTTTAAAATACATTTATTCAGTGCTGATGTTTAGTAACCTGACAGCTAGCCAGGTTTTAATTCTTTAATGTGTACCTTGGTCATATTCTAACTTATCCAGCAATTACACTGTTGGGGTTTTTTTTGTATTGCAGACTACATGATCTACAGAATTTCAATAAAATCACCTTCACCAATGAAACCTGTATTTCCTTTTTTTTTTTGATATAAGCTTGTCAAGATCTATTTTCAGTAAACTCTTAGGCATTCATTATAACATACTTCTTACATTTAATTCTTGATAAGCTGAATGCTATTCCATCATTTTTCACTTCACTGATATCAAACTGACAAGTCCATAATTACCCACATTGTCCTAGTTATTCTTTTCAAAGATTGGCACAGGAACTGTTTCCCTATAGCCCTCCAAGATTCATAAGAAATCAATATAATTGTTCAAAGTTCTCTCGGCTCCTTGATTTTTTACCTTTTTTTTTTAAATGAACTTCAATATATGTAACCTAAACAGCTATATTTAATAGTTGTCCAAATTATTGTTTGAATAGGATTCTGCAACACCATAGAATTTATCCAAAGAACAGGAATACATGTCATTATAACTCAAAGGCAGGACACTCTTTTCTGCTTGTTATGACAACTCCATCATTTCTCTCTATTCATCAACTAGAGGTGGAAACAGAGTAACAAGGAAAAGAAAGGGAAGTGGAAATGGCTATGTCTAAGGCAATCATTCATTCAACATGTAGAAAAAAATGTAAAATGAAAACTGCCTTCCAGAAACACAATAAAATGTGCAACTGACAGCCAGAGCACTCTCTATCTACCTGCAAAATTCTACCTTCTGGATCTCCCCTGAGCAACAAGTCTGTGTGTACAGGCTGTAGAAATCTGTTCATTTAGTACATCAACTTTTCCATGTGCAAATTGGAAAAAAATACATTATTCTTTGATCAGAAGTGATCTGAGAGCTATGTGTGAAACACTATTGCTTGTGAAACGAGTGAAACAAATTGCTTGTGGAAAGGTAAGTAAACATTCTCTAAGTAATTATCCAGAGACATGCTTGCTAAAGCTCATAGCAGAGCTTGCTCTGAGGGTTTCTTTTCCTCTGCAAACCTCTCTACCAGGAGAGCAAAAAAAGTTCTATTACACCACACTTCTACTGAAGCTGATCTCTGATATCCAACTGCCCATTAGTAAAGCTAGCTTGACCCTTGCTCTTCTCCTATGCATCTCAGGAGATACAAAATGCAAGGTTATAAAATGTACTTCAGGATATTCAGCACTGCAGAAACGCTACGCTCTCCACATGCAATCTAAATAAAGGTTAGTAGGGCAAAATACAGTCATGGCAAAATATGGAACACACTTTAAAATTCAGAGTACTGACTGTACCTTACAGATTTTGTATAGAGATTCCTGACCATCTCCTTCTGTATCTTTGAAATAATCATGTGCTGGAAATGTCCGATGAATATCTCGGGTAATGACACTCTCTTGAGCAGAATCCTGTGAAAAAGAGATAAAAATCCCAAAGTATTAGCCTGGTAACAGTGTAATTAAACATAACAGAATATAAAACTCTATGTGCAGTTAACATGGACACATTAGATAACTACTTTACTGACTCATCCCCTAAATATGCTTTGAGAAGAAACTGAAAATCCTCTAGTCTCATATGCAGTAATAATTTGACAGTTTAACAAGAGCAACGTGGCATGTTTTCTGTCCTTCAGGCTTGCAGTTCAACTTTAAAACTCGCAGGAAACGACTAGTTATTTAATTGTAGGTGCATTTTTACCACAGAACATATGCTTATTACATTTCTCCGAGAATAAAAAAAAAGAAAATTAGACTCTCTCTTTCAAGCTCAGAGGTATTAATTTAATATGTGTATTAATCTACCATAAAACCTGTGCTAATTACAAATTAGAACTATTACTTAAAAATGTTCCAAGTTTACCATTAAGTGGTCTTTAAAAGAACAAAAGCAGAAGTACCAGAAAATGTTATACTTTCAGATAAATCTGATACCTTTGCCTGCTACCATCTCCAATTCAATTACATTTTTTACAACTAGGGATGAGTTTGGGTGCCAAAACCTTGTTGTCCAATGCCATTTTAGAAGATCAAAGATAATCCTGCCTGGTAAGCAGCTGCTACCACAAAAGGATAAAAGTCTGCTCTAAGTGCTGCATCATCTCTGGAAGACCCATTGGATATTTCTTAATCCCATAAAAGTTCTGTGGTGAGCCTATGCCATACCGTAATGCAGCTGCCTGTGTGGGCATAGCTAAAAGACCACAGCAATCTCCAACTATGGTTTCCTTTTGGGCCCATCCATAACCAATACACAAAAAGACATCACCCTGGGCTCTATCAGACTACCTCAGGGATGGAAAGTTCCTGTCACTTCAGTGGCAGGTAAGAAAATAGCTATAGAAGCAACGAGCGTAAGCGTCATTTTAAATTTAAATGCTTTCAAACAGCACTCAGTTGAGATAAGTGAAAAAACAAAATTGTGGTGTTTTCTTTTTTTTTAATCTAATTTTCTTCTGTTCTAATCTGTCTTCTCGTTCCCTTTGATTCTCTCAACACTCCATGTTAAACTATGGCTTCATCTTTCCTCGGCATCCCTCTCCGCACTTAACACAGTCTTCTGGTTCTTGCACACAGAAATCTTCCCCTACCTTCTCTCTCAAACCTCTCCCTAAAGTTCTCTGAATCTTTGCCATCGTTAATTTATTCACTTATGATGTCCTAATTTTCTGTGATCTCATCTGTTGCTTTCCCTTTGCTTGACAATAACATCTTTAGTAAAAGACAGTAACATGATCTGTATTTTGTAAAATGCCAGGCATATTGTTATGTGCTAAGAAAAGGGAAGCTTATAAAAAGAGGTGATGTTTTTATTATGCTAACCGGTACTGCTGGAGAAAATAAACACACTTTTGTGCGTTCACCAGGTTACCATCATGTTTGTCAGGATATGAAGGCATTATGCAACTGTTAGCAATCAAAAGTAACCACACAGTCTAAATCACATGCAACAACACACAGAATAATAATAAAAATTTAATAATAAGCAGTTCTCTAATTAGACTGCTTTAATGAGTATTTTCATTTACATGGCTTTCCAACACAAGAGAGGCTAAATAATTGCAATCTTCCTCCCAGATTGATCTGATGATTTAGTTACATTGTGAGGAAATGCCTTAAACAAGATTTACCAGTACAGCACAGTTACTGAGTCCATTAGATAAATCTGTTACGTTAATTCCTCAGCACAAATTTGAAAAGATCCAGGCGTTTTAAAGACAGTTATGGGAAGGTCACCACGTCTAGAACATACATCGCTTTTCTGTCAAGCAGGAAGATTGTGTTTGACTTCCCTCTATTTCTGTCTTTTCTTGAACTGAGAGGCCAACATAGAGCACATAGAAGTCAACAAGATAGATGTCTCCGGTAGGACCAAAAAATATTTGTCTAAAGGCCCAAACGCAAATTCACTTTTACTGACTTAAAAGGAGCCTGAAGCAGTCTTCATTCAGCATTATTAACAACAGACCCTTCTAAAAAAACTAGAGGAAAACAATTAAATTGACCCAAAATAACATTTAAACTGAAAGACAGGATAATTAACTCCTCCTCAAAAGATAACATCCATCTGAAATGCAATCAGCCCATAATGTAAGGGAAACAAGAAATGAGACTAGACTGAAGATCAGTGTAGAATTACTTCTTAAAATATATTTTGGTAAGTTTCTATCTTTTTCCAGATAGAAATTGTTGATAGCACTATTCTCAGGAGTACCAAAGCAGATGAGTTTACGGTTATCCTAATTCACGTTTTCAGAGGATTTTTATTCTTCTGAAAGTCATGATTAGTTAATTTCTTATGAAAAAAAGCTACGATGAGATGGCTATCAAAGCATTCAGTTTTAATGATCTTTCTTGATTCTAATAATCATTTCTGTGCTGCCAACTCAGAGAAACAATATTCTACCGAGGAAAGGAATTATCTTCATATGTCAACTCTTTGACAGCTGACATCCTACTGAACAAGCTCTCTACTTTAAGTCGTCTCACTTTTAAAACAGCTAAACTTCTGCAACTGGGAAGCAACTCTACTGGATATTGACTCCTTGACATTGCTGCCATTTTAAACTATTAGGACACTGCTGAATGTGGACATTTGATGCCAGAAGGCAGACTGACACAGAAATACACAAGAGAATCGAAAACTGTTTATATTAAATCAACCTTAAAAGAAAATTAAGGGTACATAGGCACTCCAAATTAAGAAACGTAGGGCAAACTCTACACACATACATCAGGAATTATTTTGTAATTAGGAACATTTTGCAGACTCTCCAAAAAGAACCTCTGCTTATTTGGCGTCCTGAGTGTACCCATTCTAGTGATGGATTACGTACGGTCAGGGGGTAGAAGAGACTCCAGTAGGTTGAGCCTTGCTTCCTTTTCACAGAAATTGGAGGCTAAGTATGGTAGGAGTCAGAAAAACTTACTAAAGAAAGAAAAATCTCTTGGGTCATAACATCTCAGTGCTGTGTTATGACTCAGGTCCTTTCCTCAACTTCTGCTCAAAAGTTTTTACATGAAACCAAACACACCACTTACACAAAAAATTCTAAGAATGACCACCTGAGTTTTCCTTACTATATAGCTGCCTCTACTACAGCTGCCGACTCAATAGGGAGAAATGCAGAATTATTTACAGTTGTAATTAAAGAAATTCAAGAGTTTTCTGTAAATTAAAAAAAAAAAAAAAAAAGAATGGGTCATAGGTGCCTCAAACCCAGCTTTCAAACTGAGCAGTACTTCTGACCTCAATCTCCTTGTGCTCTATTTCCCTGGTTAATAATAATTCCCCATCTCAGTGGGGTGTTATGAAAATCAATTAACATCTGAAGCACTGAAATACTGTAGTGATAGAGTCCTACAGAAATGCCAAAGAGGAAAATAATGACTTCATCCTCAAATCCTGTTCTGAATGGTATACAGTAAGGCACAAGGTTACACAATGAAAAGTAATAAGGGGGAAGAAAACAAAAATAACCACCAACAAAAAAAGCTCTGCTCATTAGATACACACTATTCCTTCTGTATACGAGAAGGCACAGCTCCTGGGAAGAAGACAACCAAAAATCACAGAACTGTGTGTGATCAAGAATATATCATTATGCATATGAGTAAGCAATTTTCATACTGTACTTCCTGACTTCCAAAGGCGTATCTCTAATCATATTTAAACTCCTTCAAGTTTGGTTTTATCATTTACATGCGAAAACGATATGATTTGTGTGTGCTGGAGACTCAGGACAAGTTCACCTGACTGGATTGATCTAAAAGGTCTGCATCTCTGGTGAGGTTCAAACAGCTGATTTTGCATGAAATTGCCCTGTCCATGCTTCATCTGCTCACTAGCTAAAACTATTCAGAATCCAGAGTACCAAGAAAAGTTAAAAAAGAAGAAAAAAAGAAAAAAAATCGAAATGGGCTTTCAACATCTAAAATTACCATGCTCTGGAAATCTAGCGTGTCATGCTCCTTCAGGATTAGATACTTAAATTTTTCTACATGCTGTATGGAAAGCAAAATCTCCCTGGCTGCCACGGGTGTTGGTCACTCTTGTTTAGCCAGAGATGTACAGTGTGGAAACGCACCAGCTACCGAGAGCAGGAGTCAGAGGTAGCCTCAATAAATCCATGCTTCTGAAAACCTGTAAATTTAAATATTGACTTGCCAAGTGCACATTATTACATCCTTTCAGCATCCTAAACCAATCAGTATTTGGGGAGGTGGGGGGAAATAATCGATAGTTCTTCCTTTTAAAAATACTGAATAAAAGATGTTTGGCATATGCTCACTTCTTCTGTAGCATTTTTCTAATATATACCTTGTAGTTCAGCTCTTTTCTAAAAATAGTTTTTCTTTCAATCATCATCAGCTTTTATTCAGCTGAGAGCACATAAAACTCAGAGTCCTAATTAACAGAGATACAGAAACTGAGAAAAAGCTGGGGATTATTCTTGAGAGATTTTTTTTTTTCTTAATGGTTATATATCAAGATATTTAAAGGGAACATAATATTTAGTTCAGTAAACATACTGGTCAACCGAACTTTGCAAATTCTGGCTCACTATCAGCTGTACTTATTGCTGCTTGGACAAAACTGGAAAAAAAACCTGCAAAAGCAGAAAATAAACCCCAACAGTCCTATTAGACATGAGGCCAAATCAATAGTTCAAATCTGAGCAGTCCCAGGCTTCTGGCAGGTCAAGCCTGGATCTAAATTTAGTGCCAGAGTCTCTCTTCTCTCATCAGCATAATATATCTGCCCAAGAAAGCACATATCATATTTTATCAAATTATCTCCCATTCTTCTCAAGCTGTGTTTGTCAAGTAGTGGGCAGCTGATCATGCCTCAGATTTTGAGAATTCCCAAGACTGGATCCTCAAAAAGGCATCTACAACAAGCCTCTTTTTAGACTAGGAACACAAAATTACCAATCATCTCTAAATACCCAATTCTCTAATTGTTAAAAAGCTTATGGGCAGGGACCCTAAATCCTTTTAGATACAGTGCCAGTGGGATTGGATTGGTCATTAGCTCAGCATGAATTTATTCTATTATTTATACGATCACCCATGAGTGCCAAGGAAATGGCGAACAATGCTCATTTTGAAAGGCTGTCACTCTCTTTCTTTCAACACTTAAGTCAATCTTAAAACTTCTTGGGAGCTGGAGATGATCTGACGAGGCCATACTGATCAACTGCTCAGCATGACGTTTTTAATCCTCCCAGAAGCTGGTGCTGCTATTTTTCAGCTACGAGATGCTAGGCAAGGTAGAATTAGACCACAGATAATGACAACTCCAAGATTCTTAAAGGCCGCACAGAAGAAAAAGGTAGTGCTAAAGATACCTATGTAAATATTATTCTGTATGTAGCTATGAAAAAGAAAGTGAGATTGTAGCAGTCACAGAGGTAAGGCAAAAACAATTCAGATCTTAACAGGGTTGACCCATCAATCAACAACACACCGGTTGACATTTTTCTTTAAAAAATCACAGCAAAACTAGATCAGACACAAAACAATCAATTCTGCATACACTCTCTTGTTCTGAAAATCAAAGAATATCCATGACCTTTTGTGTTTTGTTTTCCGCCTCCCTCTCCTTTTCTGTACACCCTCTATCCCTTGGATGCTACTGATACATAATTTATTCTCCTTACTCTGCCATATCCTTTCTGAAATATATTGTCAAATGGAAAACGCTGTTTTGTGCTGCTGGGCAAGAGATCAACTTTTGAATGCACCAGGCTCAATTCTTTGCCACTGGCGTGGTACACTGCGAATTCGGAGTTACTCTGAAACACTTATCTTGAAAGCTCCCTGATCTCCCACAAGAGAGAAGACGCTCTGTACACCAGCAGATGGAGTTTGAGGGGGTCTTCCCATATGATGTATAGCTGGCATGAAAGGACACACTGTTTGTAGATATCACAGTATTTAAATTTCCATTTTATTATGTTTTGGGCTTTATTTGGGTCACATGATCTTTAGCAGATATGATATCCAGTACTGTTTTGTTAAAGGCTGGAGAAAATTTTTTAAGCATTGGATTTTGTCTTAGGTTTGCTCTTGTTTTTGATAGCTATTATTTAGGAGGATTCGCCTCTCCACAAGACAAAGGCACATTATCCAGTTTACTCATCCTGATTTCATGTTTTCTTCTCTGAAATGTGTATAGGCACTATGTCATTAACAAACAAGTAAAAAGCTAACCCGCAGATTCATCCATGTAGCAAGTTAATTTTGTCCAAGTTCCTTCTGGTTTCCTAATTTTTAGATTAGGCTTCTGATTATGTCTCCACTTTAGAGACACAACTGCATTTGTAAAGGTTGGAAAAAATGTTCTTGTGATTAATCTCTAATTTGAAATTCAAATATTCTGAGTACCACCAACTCATTGGGTAATTTGCAGAAGCAACTGAAAAGGCCTGCTTCTAAAAAACAAAAAATGGAAGAGATGGCATATTTGAATTCTTGACTCCTATTTATTTACCTTAATTGATGATGCTACAAATCTTACTTCAATTTTAAACAAATGCCTAGAAATCTTCACTACAAGCATAAAAAAGAAAAATAGTTACTGCTTAAAAAAAAAAACCAAACTTCAAAAAGCAAACTTTTCTAAAAACCTAAGTCTTAGAAGTTTCCTGCAGCGTGACTGAACAAGTAGACGCCTGTCTAGTCACTGTTTCTTTCAACATATTTTTACAAATTCTGAAATGAAACCTACTTTTAGCAAACAAAAGATGACGTGATCAATGTAACTGGTCCATTTAAGATCGTAAATAAAGTTATGCTTTCCAGAGCTGCTTGACTTTTCCTTTACAAGCCGAGTGACTCCAGATCCAAGCAAGAATTCTAACAAAATTCATGGCTACACAGGGCCTCCTAGCACACCTAACCTTTAGCATCTGTATTGCTCACTGCCAGCAAAATGTTAATAAAAAGAGAAAATGAAGGAAGCTTATCTGGTTCAGTGATGCTGAGGAAATGCCTTGCAGCACTATGTAGATAAAGATTTGCCAATAGATTGACTTTAAAAAGCTTCTTAAGCTTGTAGTTGTCGATGTGCGCAGACTATTTCTTCAAAATGGAAACGTCTGCCCCCATTTTCTTAAACAATGAATTTTCTTAAACAATTCCAATAATCCAGACAGAGGCACTTCAGCAAGACCTATGGTCAGCTCTACTGTTTACAGTAAGTAAAAAACCACCATCTCGGCTGCCTCCCAGACCCACTCCCTGACAACAGCCTGGCTCTGTTTCTTTACAGTGTCCTTAGACTATTTACACATATTGATAAGATCCCCCTGAGCTTTCTCCACTTCAGGCTGGAGTCCCAGCTTTCTCAGCCTTTCCTCATATGAGAGATGCTTCAGTTGCTTCACCTTCTCATTGGCCCTTCGCTGGACCTCTTTAGTATGTATTGCTCATACTATTGCTCTCTCATACTGGGAAGCCCAGAACTAGACCCAGTACTCCAGATGTGGCCTCATCAGTGCTGAGCAGAGGGGACGGATCCCTTCCCGGAGTCTGCTGGCAACCTTCCTCCTAATGCAGAAGGATGATACCATTGGCCTTCTATGCAGCAAGAGCCCAAAGCTGTCTCATGTTCCACTTGCTGTCCTCCAGACCCCCAGGTCCTTTTCTGCAAAGCTGCATTCCAGCCAGTCGGTTTTTAGGTTTCTAGACACTAGCATGTCAAGTAGCTCATTCCAAATACGTGTCTCATTCTCGAGCAAAACCAGCATTTTCAGGCTAGAGAGATTCCTGAATTCAGCATAAGCCCTGAGGTCCTCTTCTTCCCAGCTGAGACACATCAGTGTAACTGCTGCATATGACAAAGGAAGGGCCAAGCTATAGAACTCTGCATGTAGTTGGGGCCTATGGGGCTGTGTGTGAATCATCAAAAGAAGTTCAGTTTTTGCCTTGTTTATTGATCTAGTTTATTCCTGTTGTTTGAAAACTAAAATTCACTGTGGAATAAGTGCCTCCTAAAATTCAGAACAATACAGTACTGGCATTAGAAAGTATTTATCTGGTCACATATGGGTCATAATAATAAAGGACAGACAGCACAAAGACAGCGCACTGCACAAAAATATTCCTACCTTTCAAATGTTATCGGTTTTCTATATATTAGTTTTTAGTGTATCTCAACATTTCTCAAGCACTTTATATAGACAGTGCATAGGAATAATCAGATTTCAGGGATACTTCAGCTGTTCAATCTCCTCGCAAGAAACCAAGGGAGTATATGTCCACCTCTTATTTAATGATTAACTTTAGTTATTCCATTTATTCTGATTATGATGGGGAGGTTATCTGAGTTTACAGATAATACTGTTACTTCACAATGATATCTTACTGAATCTCTTCATTTTCAGAAGTAATACACTAACAAAATTTCTGTCAAAGTCTATGCATACACTCTCTGGGACAAAACAAAAGTGAATCAGTTTGTATTTTAAGTGAACTGACACTGTTCCTCTTGGCACCTCTGACATTCATGCTAATGAGCAATATAAACAGGAAAATCGATGATCTCCCACCCTATGAGAAACAAGGAATAACCACGAGACACATGAAAACAGCTACTTTCATCATCATAAGATGCAATTAACTCAGTTCAGCATAAAACCTCAGGCATGAAAGAATAAAACAAGGTTATAATGATAAAATGGAAACAAACCAGAGAGATGTTAATCCACTCACATAAAAGATATTACTGAAAAAGTACCATGACACAGCACTTCTTTTCACATTGCAGAAGCATTTTCCACACATGTGCAATCATAACATGGATTGCTTATGTTATTCAGTTATGTTAAGGTCTACATTAAAAGCCAGCAACCATGTAAATAAAGCTAAACTGGTGAAGTTTGAACACCACTGACCCCAAGAAAAACAACACAGCTGGACGGCAGTGTATTTTCAAGTGTATTTTCTTAAAACACTTTCCAAGGGTCACTGTCGATTAAACACAAATTTATGATGTAGAGGGTTTGTTTACCGTGTTACCAGATCATTACATTTAACACAAAGAAAAACACTTTCCCATTTTTTAAATAAGGTTGCTTACACAGACAGTTAATCCTTACACAAGCTCTACTGAAAAGTCTGTCAAAGCCCAAAACCCATGTATAAAAAACCCAGAAAATTAAGTTTACTAAGTAACTTCCTTGTCACCATATCCTTTTCACCTCCAAGAACATCTAAAAGGATATTGGCAGAAGAAGTAGCAAAATGGGCATCCTGTAATCAGGTATGACAGAAAACTGGAAAGCCAGGAGAGGTACCTCCCACAGGGCTCAGCAGGTCTGGCTGAAAAGAAGTTACTTGGGGCTTCTGAGGCCTTCTCAAAACTGCCAACAAAAATGACTCCTCATAAATCAAGACAGATCAAGTTAAGCTGCTATCTGCAAAGGCATCCCCCAGAGATGTGCAACTGCAAGCACTTTTTCGCTCTATAATAAAGGATAACATATTGAGACAAGGTTACAGTGAAGGGGCAACCTTGATTTAGCTTCTCTGGTTTTTTGCCTCTTGGCTTTCCATTCAAAACACTTCTCATGAAATTTTGTTACTTCATTATACATATATTTATCTGAAACGAAGAAGAGGCTCCAACCTGTGGTTAAATGACATCAAGTACTTTATAAATGTGATTACAATCGGCTGGTGAACAGCAAAATGGGGAAAAATTTCTGTCAGACTCTGGCTGTGCAAAAGAGTCAATGGACAATAAGCAGCAAGCAGGGACTGAAACACAGGACAGAGAAAAATCCAAAGCAGGAGAGACAGAATTAAACAGAAGGGATAGAAACAAAAACCAGAATATGCGGTGAAATGAAGAGGACCAGGAAAAGATAAAACAAGGCAACAGATGGGAGACAGTAGAGAAGTATTGACAATGAGAAGTATCTCATTGACTCATAAAAGAACGCTAGAAATCAAATATATCTTCATTTAAATTGATGAAAATCAGTTTGAAAGAAAATTCAAATTAATTTTATACTATGCAGGCTATGGAACTTCTTCAAATGTAGTTGTAGCTATTAGATGAAAAGGGTATTTTCCTTTTTGAGAATTATAACTATATCTTAGACTTAAAATAATCCTACTGTTTTGAGAATTCTTTAACTCCTACGGTATACAGCCGATGTAGATGTAAATTTAAATTTCTTAAATTTGCTTATCTACTTTGGACTTAAATTTAGGTGGATATTGGCTTTTTTGGATACTACTGCTCACTTCGTGTACTTAATTATTGCAGCTAGAAAGCACAACTGAAGAAAATATTGCATGCACTGCAATAGTGTCTGTAATCTTGATACTTACAGTTACTACTGAAAAGAATACAGATAACAAATGCTCAGTCTTGTTTCCATTACTCTTTCCAACAAGCATTACTGCATCCTGTATTATACTTCACCATCGTGTTTCTTAACAGTTTCAGATCTCATTTAATTATAACGTGCAATTCCTTATCTATTTGACTTTCCCTCAATTATGCTTAACCTACAGTGTTTTAATAGTGTATTTGCCACTTTTACCATGGTGTATAATTGACATCTTGCAAACTGAAGGAAAGATTAATCAAAAGAGCTACCTAAAAGTGTGCAAATGTGTATCAGAGAATACTGCAAATAATGATATCTTCTTACTATTTCTGAATCTACATTTCTATAACATCACACATTCATTTATACATCCATTTCCATCCATTTATGAGTAGCCTCCATATTTCCATATATGTAATATTTATGGGCTGCTTACTGCTTAGATTTCTTCTACTTTCAGAGGGTGCTCCTCCTGGAATACTTAGGAGCCTTTAGGAACCTATGGGTTTACAAATAGCGTATATTACTTCAGATCATTTGGCTCATAAAAATGAGATCCAACTCTTAAAGCGTCCAACATGGGAAGTTCAATCTAGAAGGTAAAAGCAATTTATTACGCTCTTTTTTTGTAAATTGGTATTTACTACTGTTTTAAAACTAAATGCCAGGTAAGTTTATAAGAATGTGTATATCATCATTTTCAAGGACCATATAGCATGGTCAAAGGATTAAATAAATCCTGAAGAATATCCCATGCTTCTCAAATACATTATTTTCGCAATGGCAAGGTAAGGACTAAACCATAAGCACAAAATTGTTTCACAAAAATTATTCTTATTGCTGATAAATATAAATAAGTTAATGTCAAAAAAGAAGTACCAGCAAACAGGACAGCTGATACCTTTTCCTTAAAATATTATATGCATCTAAATTTAGACAAAAACAACCCTATTTATGAGATTTGTGAAATCTGGTCTCTTCTCACATAGATTATGGCAGAGTGGCTAAACCTTACGTTGGAAGTGCCTTCACTTCAGGTCAGGCAAAACCTGAAAAGCAGTTCAGTGGAGGAAGAAATCTTTCCTCAATCAAGGGGTCTCATATTTAATACTGGCTTACTTAAGACTGCATGTGCTGCTGGCAGTTCGCAAAACTTCAGTTCACGTCTAAGAAACAGTGGGAAAAAAATCAGAAAAAAACCAAACATCTGTAATAAGCCATCATAAGAACTGTAACACAACTATCCCACCACATTATGGTAATAAAATCTGACCTTTGGAGCTGAAGGATGATAAAGCTGCACAACCTATTCTGAATGGCATCTCATTTTGCTGCCTCACACAGGTATCTAATTATTTTGGTGGTAAAAAAGGCATTTGTTTTAACTTTTGGTCAGCCCTGAAGTGTTCAGGAAGTTGGACTAGATCATTGTTGTAGATCCCATCCCACGGAACTACTCCATTCTATTCTAAAACTTCAAAGATAGGACCCTCACACCCTCTCTTACCCCTCCAATCTTACAATTCCTGCCTAATATCTTCAGTACAGCACAGAGCCTTCCAAAGCACAGAAAACTATTTGGGAGTGCATAGCTCATACAAGTTCAGAGCACAGTCAGAAGGACATTTCTACCAGCTTAAGGACCAGCTTAGTGGAACACAAACACACCCCCGCGAGGAAAAAAGAAAACAGCACATTTCTTTAGGGACATGCTGACTACCACAGGGCAGCATTATGGTGAACATTCTCAATGTGGATTTTGGCAACGTAAAACTTCCTAAACTGCTTCATAACTGATGCAAAAGGCAGGTGTACCTGATCTAGCAATCCATTTAAATGACTTTATTCTTACAAAAAACAGACTAATTAGCTTAACAGGCAGAACAAACGCTGATCAGGGCATTAGCAATATTGAGTCTTACCAGCACTTTCACCTTCTCAAGATCAAGACAGAAAACTAAATTTGCTGTTCAGAAAACTGGGTTACAGGCTCTCAAGGAGAGATTAAGCAGAGGGAAAAGATTAACGTCCCACTATATAAATGTCTGTCAAGATGGAATATAAAAGAAGGAAAACATGGAAAATATACAAAACCAGATATGATTCTAAACAGAATATGGTCCAAAGTTTCCCATTAAGTACCTGCAGTTTTTCCTGCAACGAATCAGTAAGCGTAAACACAGATTGCTATTTATAGGCAAAACAAAAATGTGTGTCCAGCAAACACCTGGAGTCTCTCACTCTTTGATTCCGCTTAGTACTTTTCTGCATGACAGCTACCATTTCCCCTAGTTTTCTCTTAATCAGAAAATATTTTATCTCCAAAGATTGCAAAAGTATTTGACTTGTAATTTCTTGCAAAGCTATCAGAGAAGTATGGTAACCTATTAATAGTGAAAATTTAAATAAACAAATTACAATATATGTTTCAGAGTAAGGTAGGGAGCTATTCATTTAACAGATAATGCTAGTTCTATAATCGAAAAAGCTTGTATCAAACTTTTTTTAACCCCATTAAATCTTTCTGCACATTGTTGGTCTTAAGAACACGCAGTGCGACAGCGGCTCAATCAGCAGTTAACAACATTAAAGTTCACAGCCTGCTATTTTTAGTTCAGCCTTACTTTGTGTCATAGGAAAAAAGAGAAAATATATATCAGCCTGAAGACAGATTTTAATATTATCTCTACATTTTTCCTGCAGCTAAATTTGCTATTTCAAAGCAAGCAGTAGAAAAATTGATCTAAAAGTTTTGCCCAATCTGAGAAGCAAGGTCAGTTACAAACAAAAAAAAAAAAAGTGAAAACTAAATTATATGAGAATTTAAAAAATCAAACAAAAAAAAAAAACCCAAACCAAACACTCACAAAACTAAAACACATATGGGGAGGGTATGGTTCCAGCTTTAAAATTCCAGGAATCTATCAAATCTAATATATCATGATTGTAATTTTGAAGTTACCGTATGCTACTTCGAATACGCTTCTGTTTAAAGAGCTCATCATAAAGTGGTGGGGAGAAAGAGAAGAAAGGGCACACCATATGTTTAGTACTCCTGATTTAAGCCTCACAGACAATTCAAAGCCAGAAGAGGGCAGGTAGTGTTTCCACCTTTTCTCTGACAACACACACAAAAATTGCAGGTTCATGATGACCAGGAGACATGTTAACTCAGCATATTTCCCAGCTGAGCTTATGATTATCCCTGCCTCTGTGAAGCACATTTTAGGTTGGACTATGAAGAGGAAAAAACCAACCCATCACAATACAGCCATGAATCAAAACTTTATTTTAATAAGAAAAGGATTGCAATCTGATAGCTCTGATTGTCCCAAATTCTCAGGCCCATCATATAATTAATCAATCCACATTTTAGACTGTAATTATATTAATGAGAAAATATTACACTTTGCAGTGAAAATCAGTCAATCATAATTTAAAAAGTAAAAAAGGTACGTTATCAAAATAAAGTATTTCCTTTCCAGAATTTATTGAACTAGGTTTTTTTTACTTCTAAGCATAAAATTTCCTGTAATTCTTCCTGATCTACCCTCTCTTGCTTGTATGTCCTTTAACATAAAAAACCAAAATACTAATATATAAAATAGTAACTTAAAAGAAGTATTTCTCAAGCCATTTGCAAGTCACACAATTGCCTATCATTCTTAGTCATCCTAGATATGTCATATATTCTAGCTTCATAGAAGAAATATACATAATGCATAAAACTTCAAACAAAATAGCTTTTGCTTTGGATTGTTTTTCCCAGTGCACCACTCCAAGAAAGCAATATAATACACTACAAAAGGGCAATACATTAAATTTGCAGAGGGGTCTTTTATTTGTCTTTGAAATTATTCATTATGAACAAATGCTCCAAGAGCAGAGCTCATCAATAATTGACAGAATGATAAGAGGAACCTTGCAAGAGAGAAATAAACTCTACGGGGAAACCTCTGAAGCAAAATAAGGAAGAAAATGCTCACAAACTACACTGGTTTGGGTTAGGGTAATGTTCCTACTCATCACTGACACTGTGATTATCCCCCGGGTGAAGCAGTAAACCAGGTACAGTTTTTTAGGTTGGTAAAGGTATCTGTCTTCATGAAATAATACAAAAATGATAACCAACACAAGAATGTCACATTCAGAGTACACTCAACACACACACTTTAAATACAGACTGAAGTGCATTATTCCAATCGCAGGTACAAAGTAAATGCATTTTCCAAAGGTATTTTTCACACTTATTTCCTAGTGGATTACCTAGAAACACATCAGTGATGCCGCAGAGGTTTTTTTGGGGAAGACAAGCATGTATTTCTGGATCTTTGGGGAAGGGAGGGAAATACAAAAAACAAACCCTGAAGTACTTAACAGTTAATTTGTAGGCCAATAATTCTTTATGCTTCGTTAGGCTTACTACTTATTTTACAGCTCCCAGAGAGAGGAGAAGAGAATCTCTTTACAAAGGGACAGGCAACAATTACAGCTTGCGCACAGTGAACACATGAGGCTGCAATGGCAGTTACCACCCATCACTTCAAAGAGAAAGGAAGAAAGGCAAGTAAGGGATTTATTCCAGCTAGCCAAAAAAAAAAAAGGAAGCAACAGCATTCTTTGAATCTAAGAATTGTCCAGGACTCACATTTTAATAAGTTTTTAGAAGTTTAGTGTTCTCTACAGAGAACACTAAGGGATGACTGAAGTCCCTTAAGATACTGTCTGGGGGTTCTGTTGTTACTTTTTGTCAGCAAAACTACTAAATTTTTTCAAGACCTCAAGGGGGGTGTGTGTGTAACATAAATGATAAAAAGTAATCTTTTCACTGATAATAATATAATTGCCATTACAGAAGAATGCACATCTCCAACCTGTATGGCCATTCCAAAGATTAGGGTCAACAACTTGTAGAAGCATGTTTTATACTTCAGAACTAATTTCGTGAGGCCAAACGATGGCAATTTAACCTTAGAAAGAAACCATAATCCTCTTTGAAATTAAGGGGATCAAACATACTGAGCATCACTTCAAGTCAAAGGGCAAGTTAACCTCTGCCTCAATGAGCCACCCACTTCTAAAATACTGTATCACATTATTACAGCACACAGTAATCACACCGTACGTGGCTTCAGGCTGCCACAGCCTTGTGTTGCTCCTCCCTTTGGCTATGCATCCCCACACACTCCCTTAAGCCAGTACCAGCACTTATCTGATCATACGCTGAACTAATCTAGGCCACAGCTACCCCAGAGGAAAATATATCATTAATTTCCATCCAGGTCAGCTCCCTGATGTCTCTTCCTGGCTGCTCACACGAGCTCCGGTAGCGGTGGAAAAGCAGAGAAACCGGTGAGACAGGGCAGGCGAGGGGTCAGGCTGCAGCCACCCCAATTTACATCAGCTTAAGCTATCAAGGAACTCTACCCATCAGCTTTTCAAACAGCAGCAGTTCCGTGCCACATAATAATTCATGCAGGACGAAGTTTAAAGAACCTTTGCAACTGAAAGTACAGGAAAGAACACTTAGCACAGAAAGCTGCTTCCCAAAATGAGAGCTCAGGCAGGACCTGGCGGGATTCATCAGTAGGTTTGACAAAGAATCTCCCAGGTTACCTCTGTGTCTGTTACATTCACTTCTATCACTTAAAAAAAAAAATAAAAAAAATAGAATTCCATCTTATCAAGTTATGGAGCACTGTACAGTCAGCTGTAAACAATTAAGAGATCAGGTTTGCCTGACTCTAGGCAGCTGATTACATCTATTAGCAGTGGGTAAATGAGCTCTATGTGCCTCCTATCTTCACCCAGTGCTCCCTTCTTTCACTAGTTAGCTCTCTACCCAAGAACATTGTCTGTATGTCTAGCAATCAATACTGTGTTATTTTCTTCCATTAAACAGTTTTAAATGTATTTCAATATTATCTCAGACAATGGTATTTTTAATGTATTTCTAAGCATAGCAGTAACATACTGCCATATTTCTTAGTTTTGAAAATGCATTGAAATCAACACACTTGAAGCTTTAAAAAACAAATGTACATGATAACCAGTCAGGCACATGAGAACAAAACTTGGCCCGATGACTCCACTGCCAGGTAACTGAAGCCAAAAATAAAAAGCTCAGCTACAAAGAGATGGAATCCAGCCAAGTTAATTTTGTTCGAAATCACACAAAATAAGAGGGCAATACACCGTGAGAGAACTGGGTTTCAAATCTCTCATCTTTTCTGTGAAAGATCTACAATGCTGACAGCACAGATGGCACCGACTCAGTCCTAATCAAAACTAATGAAGTTGAACTTGATACACAACCCTTTAATGAGCAGAATGTATTTTTGTTTTCCCACCCATTTGAAAGCTATCACACAGCAATGAAATCATTAAGCCACACATTAAATGCACAATGTATCATAATAGAGGTAGTATTTTTTGAACACCTGAGAAAGTCAGTAGCAAATGATGAGATTTATGTAAGTGACTTGTAGGTGGCTTTCTTGTCCCAATATAATGTTTAATTGGTATCATATACTATTAATTTTTAAAGGAAGAAGTCTTGTTCGGTTTTGTTATTTTTAAAAGAAACTTTACAAGACACATTTAAAAAAAGTACTAAATTCCACTCATTAGCATTTAAATTTGAATATTGTACATACCCAGCAAAAATCATGGTAATGAGTTAGATGACATTTCACTTTACTAGCAGCTACAGCATTAAAAATCTTCATGCTTGAGGGTCAGAGAGAAATGAGGAAAACATGTGGAATATCTAAACAGACTTACCACGTCTAAATAACTGTGTCAGTGTTGCACTCAATTCAAAGCTAAAATGCCTATATTTTTACTGTGTTGCCTTTAATTCTTTTTAAAATAAAAACATAGAATACTTCATAACAAGCAATATTACCTACTCACAAGAAGACAAAATTAGCGCATGGTTTACAGTCAAAGGAAAAATCAATAACAAAACCATACACAGACTGTAATTGTGAAATCAGACGAAATAAGAAAATTCACCTTCAGCACAGACTACGTACAGTGCATTATGCCTCCATTTCGAGTTATCGACAGCACTGTGTCTCCAACTCTATGTTATTCTATGAAAAGATGGCTGGTCCTGCAACGGTGCACTGAGGGGAGAGGAGGGAGTCTCTGTCACACGCTGCTCCGGCACAGCAGCCCAGGGGCCAGGCTGAGCATCTGCCAAACCACTTGGCACAAAACAAAACAAAAATAAATAGATAAATAAATAAATCAACTGTAACTGGAAGGTAAGATAAACGTGCTTGGGTAATACAAAACTCCAAATAATCTCTGTTTATTCTTCCTTGTCACCGATTCCTATTAGCCAGGGTTTTCAGCACTGCATGCATCTGATTGCACAAGTTCCACTGCTCTGGTATAAAATATCGTTTACAGCTTTTGACACAAATTCCATCCAAACCAAAATCACCCGTACGTATGTAGCTTAAACACCAAAAAAACCCAATGTTTCATCTGGCCTATTTAAAGAAAAAACACCGAACTAACAAAACCCCAAACTTCACGATGTAAACAGTAAAATTAGCAATTTTTAAACCCCCGGCCCCGCTGAATCCCTTTTGTGCAAAAAAAAAAAGCAAGAGTGAGAAGCACAGTACAAAAGACACCGCTAATATAATTAAAACATCCCTGTTAGCATTTTTATTAATTATTGTCATAAACATATATTGTGCCTTGCAACTAAAATGCTGTGTGCCTGAGTTGCCATGACAGCACAACTTCCACAGAACAATAAATTCTTTCAGCTCAGCCACAACCGGAGATATTAAGCTGTGAGGAAGGCTGGATTTAGAAGGTTTGCGGGGCGACCAGTGGAGATAGGGCAGAAATCAAGAGGGGAGGGGAAAAAAAAAATGATAGCTTCCACTGTTTAGAAAAATGCAGAAATCGATACGAAGCGAGACCTTCGCATTTCCAGGGCGGCTTCTGTGGAATGAAAATTCCAACTTCCCAGCCCGAAATTGCCTCTTTGGTCCCCTAATAGCTGAAAACAAACCTGATAGACTATTTCAGCAGCGCTCACCTCGGGCAGCTTGGCTGAAGCTATAAATAGTATAAATAGTGGCTGCTGCCATCTGCCATTCTATTCCTGTGCCGACGGCGCTGCTGGCGCGGGGCTGGCACTGGGCTGCCCGGCAAAATCACACTGCACGGCAGAGATAATGAGGTGAGGAACAAATATGGTACCGCTGTAATTAACTGCTGGTGTGGTATTCATTACTGTAAAGAAATCGGCTGAATGCTAAAAGAACCTTAAAAAGTATAATTAATAATGCGGCGTACAGTTCTGCGGGCACTTTTCTTACAGTAGCATTCAGACATGGTTCCTCACGATGACACCATTCTTGCTTTCAGTTTCACAGAAATTAGCAATAGATAAAAATAAACCTCAAATATCAACTGCAGTAGCCAAAAATAATTCCTCTGGGGAGCCAATTCAAACTTTCGGAATGAGTCAGCATCAAGAATTCAGAGCGAGTTAAGAGACCCCCCCGACCCACAGTTCTGCCTCCACCATCACCAGACTGGTGCAGAAACTGGGGACAGACCCCCTTAGTGCTGTTTCAAGAGCAAAGAATGACAAGAAAGCATCTTTTCACCTCCAAAGCAATCCAGATGGCTCCAATTTTCAGAAGCAAACCATCGCACTATTGGTGTGTCTGTAGTTTAACATCTGTCATGCAACACCCGACACATGGAAGGATGGGACCCCCTGTGAGCACACATGACCACCATGGCCAACACCTGATTTCACCACAAAATAGAATCATAGAATGGTTTGAGTTGGAAGGGACCTTAAAGACCATCAAGTTCCAACCCCCCTGCCACGGGCAGGGACACCTCCCACTAGAACAGGTTGCTCAAAAGCCCAGATTGCAATGAAGTTGAGTATGAAATTCCTGCCTGGCGCTGCCAAATAATGTCGCTAATTTGGGATAAAGACATGGTATTTGATTTTTTTTTTTCCCCTGATGAAATACTTTGGGACTTGATTCTGCTTTCACTGTGGTCAGAAAGAGAACTGCTACTGATTTAGCAGTGCTATGGCTTCAGTGTTCCAAGATGAAAGCTACCTCTACATACAGATTTTGTCATCACTATTCAGAAGCTATATAAAATTCAGCAATGTTTCTCTCATATTTATAAATCTATGGTTCTAGAGCTGTTATCAATAGATTGAGCAAACACACTTTGCTTATTTTTTTTAAAGAAGGCAGTGCAGTTTTGAGTGCATTTGTTACATCCCACAGATTTGGTTCCCCAATACTCTTAATGCTTTCAAAACAGATGTCTCCTTTCCCTGCTTGCTCACATATACACCCTATACAGTGCAGGTCAAGGGAAGGAGAACTTCTTCTCTACCTGGCACTTGTGATACGGCATGTCTTGTGACAAGCCCCTCACTACAAGCGACGTACCGACGAAGTGGAGAGAGTGCAGCAGAGGTCCACCACGACAGCTTGAGGGCTGAAGCACACGACATGAGGAAAGGCCAGGGCTGCCTGGCTTAGCCAGAGAAAGAGAAGGCTGAAGTGCAAGCTAACTGGAGTCTGCCGAGAGGGGGGTTACAGGGAAGACGGAGGACGACGCCTACATTTTTCTATGGTTCTCTATGTTCAATACTTACACAATCTCAAAGTCATTTAAGTCAACAACTTTTTTCCCCATGGTTAGGACACGGATTGTTCGTATTGGTACACTGGTATTTCCTTTAATACAGGAATTTTTATTTTTCTATCATTTGTGTACAAAAAAATGGTTTGACATAAACCGTAACTGCCTAAAGCCTTTTCATTTAGGAAAAAATAACATAAAGTGATAACTTTGTTTTCTTTATTGTATCAAGATCTTTGAAGTATAATTTTATAGCCTGTACATAAATGTCTCCAGCGTCACCCAAAACTAGTTTTTAAGTGTTCCGCCATCGAATTAAGCAAAATTGTTGCTAATATTTTCCTAAAAAATCATGCTAATTGCATCATTCTGTGATAACACAGGATAAGCTCAATTTAGCCTGCAGTCTTCCAGCTTTTTGGAATCTCTCTAGTTCTAAAGAAAACACATATTTACGCCGTGTATAAAATCTAACAGTTGCAGAGTGATACTGGGAAGTGGTGCTTCAGATATGTCTACGTAGGGACTTTAGTGCCAGGTAAGCTACAGGGAATTGCCTGCTCAGTCCTGGTTACACTAACAGCATTGCTGCTCATTTTCATGAAAGAGATGTAAGAATAATGAAAGTTTACTTACCTCCAACTATTTTTCTGTGAGATGTGTCCTACATGCCTATGCTCAATGCTGTGCGTTGATGGGACATCAGGAAGGCAGTGCACCAGCACAATGGGTCACCCAGAGCAGATTCAGAAATGCCCAATGGGGAGGTCTCTAAGACTTTGCTAGACGAAGCGGTAGCTGCCTTGATTTAGTGGTAGTGACAGTCCTGCTCCAAGAGAAAGGCTTGACTGGGTGACCTCTAGACATCCCTTCCCTGTGTCTCCTGGATGGACCCTACAGACATGCAGTGTAGCTTGTCCTGTCTCTGCTTCTATTTAGGACCTCTGCTCTAAGGAATAGAGTTCTCCAAGAAGACTCAGAGAAGGGAAGAAAATGGTAAACGAAGATCCCACTCAGGAATCAGGCTCTTAACTTTGGCTGCAAGTCACCTGCTGTGGTGAGAATCTGTCACAACTCAGCTGCCTGGTTCAGAAGGATGGCACCTGGTGATCGATTTTTTTTTTTTTCCATGACAGCAGCCAGCATCTTCCAAAGCTTTTGCACTTCCATCACGTGAGCGTACACGAAGCCTGCCTCCAAGCAAAGGAGCTTAGTTTGCAAGTAGAGTGAGGCACCAAGCAAGCAGTAGTCACTTCAGTATCTACAGAGCAAGTCAGTAGGAGGAGATTGCAAATTTTCACATTTACTTTTTACAGGGTAATCTTTCTGACAAGGTAATCTCTAATGTACTTTAACCCACATTAACTTGCACACTCTTGACACCTTAAATATCCACTTTTCCTTCACATGGGAATTCGCCTCAGCAGCGGAGCTGGTGAAACAGGAACATTCATTCCCTCTTTCTAGGCAGCTAGCAGAATTTTAGTTTCTTCTAAGTGACTCTATCAATGATTTTCTTTCAATTATGTGTTCAGACTGCCAAATTGGATAAAAAGCATCCTTTGTAAAACTTTCATCTCATCCCTGAAAAGATAAATTCACCTGTCTGAATAAGCAAAAAAAGCACAGAAGAGGTTTCTTCTAAGCACAGAGAAATACCAATCCATGGAAAACTTGAGATATAATCAACATAGCTTAAAAAATTATTATGAGTACAGAAATATACAGCCAGATTCCTGCAATTTTAGACTCCTTTGACTGAAATAGAATAACAGAGTTGTTTAGGTTGGAAGGGACCTCTGGAGATCGTCTAGTCCAACCTCCTGCTCACATGAGGGGCAGCTACAGCAGGTTGCTCAGGACCACATTCAGTCAGTGTTTGAGTAGCTCCAGGGATGGAGACTCAGCAGCCTCTGTGGGCAGTCTGTTCCCAGTGTTTCACAACGCTCACAGTAAAAAGGTTTTTCTTATCATTAAGCAGAATTGCCAAATTTCAATTTGAGCCCACTGCCTTTGTCCTGTCACTGGATAACACCGTGTCTGCTTCTGTCTTCCGTAACACTCTCAGCCACCAGGAATCCACTTTATATGGATAAAGTTCCCCCTGAGCCTTCTCTACTCGAGGCTAAATAATCCCAGGTCTCAACCTCTCCTTGGATGATGGGTGCTCCAAGCCCTTAATCATCTTCCATGACCCTGTGCTGGACTCACTTCAACACGCCCATGTTTCTCTTTCCCTGGGAGGCCAGCATGGGACACTGTGCCTCACCAGGGCTGAGCAGAGGGGAAAGATCACCTCTCTTGACCCACCAGCAGTATTCTGCCCTTGCACCGAGGAGGATATATCTGCTTATAGAACCACTTGCAGACCTTCATTGCAACAGCTGGTTACCAACGCTTTCACAAAAAAACATCCACCCAGCAAGCTATGATAACCAACATCACATTCTGCTTCTATTTATTTGCTACCAATATTAAAACTATATACATGAGCGTTTAATAAAGGGCCATTTTTTTTAACATGTCATTCTGCCTGGATGAGGTTTCTTCCAAAAAAGCAAAGTTGCTATGAAAGGTTAAAATATATCAAGTTCACGAACCAACACCTTTTGAATTAGTATATTTCTTTATTAATGTATATATTTAGAGGAGACAGGCGACATTTTTTTCCATTTCTGCAGTGGACCAGAAGTTTCCATCACAGTGAGTTTCCAGGCCAGAAACCGGTGTTTTGATTGTAAAACATGAAGCATGAAGCACTACAGGAGAGCAGCAGAACAAAAGGCTTTTATCATTACTCTTCATGCTTTAATTACCTTTATCAAATACCATCTGAGACTAGCTATTTTTAAACCCCTCCACCGATTCTGTAATTATACTAACACACACAGATTTTATTCCTCCCTATATATACAGCTCTATCCTAAATAAAACTTAATGTATTTATGTAGACAGTATGGTAGGATATTTGCACACCAATTAATCTGAAAACAGCAGCTTCCAGACATAATTCTGGTTGAAGTTGTCAGTTAAACACAAACAAATTCTATAAAAGGAAAACAGAAGTGATAGACTGAAATGATTTAGCTCTACAAAACACTTCAGTAGCAGAGGTAAGTGGTCATTAAAAGATTCGCTTTTATGCGGTAGAAATACAATTTGTTGTAATTTAAATACAAATTGACATGGTGTAATTTATTATTACTTGTGCAGTATCATTTTTTATGCATCTATTGGGAAAATGAAAACCAAAATGTCCATTTCTTTTTTATTTACCATACTTTCAGTCTCTTGCATAGCAGAGTTAACATCTGTCACTAAACCTGTAACAGTTGCCAAAAAGAAATGAAATATTAAGTACTTTTATTGGATTATAATTATTAATACAAAAAACTTTCACTTCTACTTATCATCAACTTCTTAAGCCAGTTTCTTTACCTTAGCTAAGTCTGAATTCTCAGTTTGACAGAAGACAAGCCTTCCTAGTGGCCTTAGATAAAAGGTGTCCTGCACTGAAACCATCCTCACCTCTGAACTGTTGAAATTTAGAATAAAAAAGCCACAACTCCACCACCCCCACCTCCCCACAAAAAAGCAGGATAGACAGGCAAACTGTATATATGGAAACTGAGAAAAGGCAGGAGAACAGTTCACTGGAAAGAAGGGAAAAGTTGCCCACCGACACCTGTAAGGAGCTCCAGCCCTGCAAGTCCTGACAAATTGATTATATCAAACAATTCAAAAATTAAAGCAGAGTAACTAGGCACACAGGGGGAAAAAAAAAAAAAGGTAAACTGTCATGGGACTAAGACTCACAAGCAGCACTCTGAACTGGAGTAAAAAAATTTCCTAACAAAAATTTCCTTTTCTGGAAAGGTCTTAAATGACACAGCTTCAGAGTCACATTCAGACTGGCTTTTCTGGCCAAACAAACCTTATTTTTTTTTAATACACAATGGCAGACCATACCAAGAGAGGCAGAGCACACCCATCTCACATCTGCTGTTTACCTCAAAGCTGGGACCTTGAGACATGAGAAACATCTATTTAAATCCTTCTTAAATGAAGGACAAAATTTAATCCAATTCTTCCATATCCTCCCCTGCAAGCATTCAAAGGGAGCTCTCTATAAGCTCTTTCTCAAACATTCAAAGAAAGCAGACTATCAGCACAAGAGGGGTCAAATGATTGACAAAGCAAGGAGCTCTCCTCCAACAGAGAAAAAAAAAATCAATATATGAAAAACTATTTGTAATAAATCAAAATCTTGGTAGAGAGTCTATTAACACAAGTTTAAAAGGTGAGGAATAGAAAGGAGGAGCAAAGATCCCCAAACATAAAAAATTCATGCTGTTTGATTTAAAAGGCTTTTCTCTTTTACACATTTTGAGCTGGATCAATAAACGCTTTTTAGGAATATTCTTAGTATTGTGTAACTTGCACATGTGCGTTAACTCAAAATATAATGCAGTTCGCCATTGTTCTGGAAAGCTAAAGAAGTGCTAAGTATAACTCAAATCCTGACAATATTTTTTAAAAATACCTAATTTGTTCATTCTGTGTTCTTCTGCTTTGATAATTATTTCTTTTCATCTCTCCCTGACTCACGCACTGAGACGACCAAAGGAGAACGAACAAATAGAGGTGGGAGGAGAGTTGAGAAGTGGCATGGACTTGAAAAGCTTTGAATGCCTTCAATCATCTGGAAAATCACAAGTACCAACCTTTTAACTTCTTTAATTAAAGACTCATGATATGTAGTACTGAGAGGCTTTTAGTAGTTCACTACTAGGTTCAGTTACATTTTAAAGGCTTTTCCTCATTTTTATACCACTTCCAGTTTCTAGCACAATATGTAAAGAACTGCACTTTAAATTTCACACTAGGAAACAGCACCTGACTTGCTATTGTGAAGGACAAGACAAAACTGAAGGGGAGGCACTAGGATCCAGAGTTCTGCCATTCCTCAGCTACGCTGGCTTGAGACACTACTAATTCACTGCTGATGGAAACTACACCTTGATTTTGTGGGAGAAAGAAACAGCAAAAAAAACCCAATGCTGAAACTTCTAACCAGAAGAGAGTAGAAGTCGCATTTTACCCACAGTGAAGCGCGATGCACCAGCGGCACCTCAGCCTTCTTCTACACTGCTGCTAGAGCTAGTGTAGAAGTCCTCTTCCACAAAAGGATTTTGAAAATACTGCAGCATTCATACAGAAATTATTCACCTAGAATACACCTTTGAAGGCACCACCAGAAAACATCAGACTTCCTAATTTTGCTTAAGTTTTAGATATTAAGTCTTAAATAAAAAAAAAAGTGCATATAACGTTTTAAAATATTGCTAGAATGATATAAACCCAGAACAGATAGACAATCTCAAAAATGGGGAAAAAGAATATGCATGATTGTGTCCACCACATTAAGATTTTAATTGATACTGATTTACAAATCTGTGGTAAGTAAGATTTTAAGTTCTTGCTTTGAATATCTTCTTACTCTCAATTTTCCACCTAATTTTGGCAGCTATTGTCAGCAGGTATTTTAGAAGTACAGTACATATTCCTCAAAAGGGAGATTACACGTCACTGCTCTCTGTGCCATATTCCATGTAAACCCACAAAGAATTGTATTAGATAATTGGTCACATTTCAAAACTAAGAACCTGATTTTGTATGAACTAAAAATTGTTCAGCACTCCCTACAATTAAAAGACAATGGCATGTACAATATGCTGAATTTCAACCCTAAATTTAGATAAATATAAATCAGTATCTCCAAATCCAACACAGAAAGTCTTAAAGAAATTATATGCATCAAACATACAAATACCAATTTATTTTTAAGAGAAAGAAGCAGAATGCAAACTGAAAAAAAAAAAAAGACATTTTAAATCAAGCTGAAATGCATGAAAATAACATCATGTAGACAGAACACAAGGCTATAAAATATGGAGCTTGCAGGCTCCTTTTCTTCAAGGTTCTTTTTCTTCAAGGAAAAGAGCAGTAATTATACCACTGCTCGGGCCCAAGAGATGGGAATCAGGACAAAGAGAATGCATTTGAAAGTAATCCATGTCAGACCTGTTAATACCACAACATACATCTCTTTGACATTAACAGAGAGCAACAGACACAAAGTGCAGACAGTAGATAATCTGTTTATATTTCTACTCTGCTTTTTAGTTAAGAATGGATTTTGTGAAATGAAAGGGTTTACTGAAAGCTATATGCAAAGTTCTTCTGCTATTTTTCACTTATTATTTAAGAATTGTTGCAATTAAAGAGACAAAAATAGTGACTGATTATTTCTCCTGAACAAGACAGCATCCCTGTTGCTACAAGCAAGGTTCCACATCACTGTTTAATCCTGTTTATTCTATGCAGATGTGTTTAAGAAAATCAAATAACTATTCATTTTTAATTCCAATAACACAAATTTTATCAAGGCCTTATAAAGAAAAGTGTTCGTAAATGCTCAGACCTTGTGGACTCCAATTCCTGTTTTTTAATAATACAATCATATCCAGAACTGATTTAGCATGTAGATATAGCAAAACAACATCTTCAGAGTCAGTTTGTACCTAATGAAATGGGTATGTAAATAAATTTAACTTCTCCCCCCCCCCCATTTTTCAGCAATGAGAATGCTTCTAAGTCCTGCAAATAAAATAAAATAAAAAAAAAACACCACCAAAAAACCAACCCACCACATTTGTATCTAAATATCTAACAGCAGAAACAGCAAATGGCACCGTCCAAAGGATTGCAGACATGGAATTGAAACTATTAAATCCTACCAAGATAGACTTTTGCCACTCCCACACTAAAGATGGGGCAGGGAAGTGGGTTGAACAAATTTTTCACAACAGTGAAGAGAAGGATAAAGGTATCTTTAGAAGAGCAAAGACACAAAACCAAGATTAGTTTTTAATCAGTTCTCATCTGAAACCTTCCCCTTCTCCCTCCCACCCCCTTTCTTTTTTTTAACTGGTGTGATTGCTTGGAGGTTTATAAACTTTAAGTTTCAAGAATCTCTACCAATACTTCCCTCAGCAAATATACATCTAAGAAAATCTAAACACCAAATATAACAATAGGATTAATGCAAGAGCCTGGGCTGGTAAGGAACTCACACAAAGTAAATTAATTACATTTATTATTACCTGTAGAGGTATGTGCAGTATGATATACCTACTCAACTGGCAGAGCCTAAGTACACAATACCTCATACAGATGTAACTCAATTTATCTTTCACAGAAAATCACAGAATGGTAGGGGTTGGAAGGGATGGATCTTCAGAGATTATCTAGTCCAACCCCCTGCCAAACCAGATTCACCTAGAGCAGGCTGGACAGGAACGCATCCAGGCGGGTTTTGAGTATCTCCAGAGAAGGAGACTCCACAACCTCTTTGAGTAGCCTTTTCCAGTGCTGTCACCCTCAAAGTAAAGAAGTTTTTCCTCATGTTGAGATGGTATTTCCTCTGTTCCAGTTTGTGCGCGTTGCCCCTTGATAGAGCAAATGGTTGGGACTAAATATAATATCTAAATTTGAACAGCAACACTACAGCCCATGTTGGGTTCTGTAACTGAGCAGATGAATGGCCAATAAAATATCAGCCTATGTTTAAAAAACTGAAAAAAAAAATCTGAAATTTTCCTGAACAGAAGATACTACTCAATCACATTAATCATTATTTAAAGGTTGGGTGATTTTGCATATATTTCTGCTAAGGGTCAAAATATCCCTTACCTTAAACAGAGAAAAACCTTTTTGTTATTTACTATAAAATGTGGAAACATCATTTGCCTGTTTGTATGCAACTACTGAAAAACATTCAATTTTAGGGAGTACATTACTCAAAACTCACTTGCTTTTCTTGTCTATTGAGTAGGCTCACTGAAATCTCATCCTTTTTGTAGAATCATAGAATGGTTTGGGTTGGAAGGGACCTTAAAGGTGATCTGGGTCCAATCCCCTGCCATGAGCAGGAACACCTCCCACTAGAGCAGGTTGCTCAAAGCCCCATCCAGCTTGGACTTGAACACCTCCAGGGATGGGGCATCCACAGCTTCTCTGGGCAACCTGTTCCAGTGCCTCACCACCCTCATAGGAAAGAATTTCTTCCTAATATCTAATCTAAATCTCCCCTCTTTCAGTTTAAAACCATTACCCCCTCGTTCTAACCCTCCACTCCCTATCTTTCTTATAAAAACTTACAAAGAGTCCCTTCCCATCTCTCCTGTAGGCCCGCCTTAGGTACTGGAAGGCTGCTATAAGGTCTCCCTGGAGCCTTATCTTCTCCAGGATAAACAACCCCAACTCTCTCAGCCTGCCTTCATAGGAGAGGTTTCCCAGCCCCTCTGATCATCTTCGTGGCCCTCCTCTGGACTTGCTCCAACAGGTCTATGTCCTTCTTATGCTGAGGACCTGAGAGCTGGACACAGTACTCCATGTAGGGTGTCATGAGACCAGAGTAGAGGGGCAGAATCACCTCCCTTGCCCTACTGGCCACGCTTCTTTTGATGTAGCTCAGGATGCGGTTGGCTTTCTGGGCTGCGACCACATATTGCCAGCTCATGCTGAGCTTCTCATCCACAAGCGCTCCCAAGTCCTTCTCCTCAGAGCAGCTCTCCAGTCATTCTCCACTCAACCTGTATTTGTGCTTGCAATTGCCCTGACCCATGTGCCGGACCTTGCACTTGGCCTGGTTGAACTTCATGAAGTTCACACAGGCCCACCTCTCCAGCCTGTCCAGTTCCCTGCATGGAATCCCTGCCTTCCAGCGTGTTGACCTCATCACACAGCTTGGGGTTGTCAGCCAACTTGTCAGCAACTGAGGGTGCACTCAATCCCACTGTCCATGTCACCAACAAAGATTTTAAACAGCACATTTTTTTTGCAGATCCTCTCTGTCAGTAATAAAAGAACTCTGACATTAGTAAATACTGTCTGGATCCCATCTTATTCACATTACTAACACACAGAAAACATCAAGTGTACAAAACTTAAGAAAAAAACACCACTAGAATTTTCCATATAAGCAACCCCTCATTCATTCCTCTAGCACACCATTCCTAGTTGAGTACAAAGAAGTAATTTCTGCTCACTAAGCGACTAATTTAAAAGTTTCCTGTCCTCATTGTTCCATCTGAAAATAACACTGCAAAGTGCTAGTCCCCTCGGAGTAACACAAACTCACTTAAAACTGAGCCGTGCTCCTCGGCAGGGCAGACAGGATGCTGCAGAGGGTGGCTGCAGGGCAAGAAGGAAGGTGGGAGGAGGCAGGGACAAGGAAGGGAGCACTGTTCTTCCCAAAGCTGTTGGAAATGGCCCAGAAATGGGTTTTCTGTCTCAGGGTACCTGGCTCCATGAGAGCAGCCCAACTCTAACTGAAACTCTGACTCACACATCCCCGGTTTAGTGTCAGTATTCTCACCATCTGCAGATTGAATAGTCTCTAAACCATTGTTACTCTTGGTTTTTACTTTTAGGGTTTGATTTTAACACAAAATATGATTACTTTGCTAAGAGAAAATATTCATTTTTCCATGCATCCCTCAAAAAATATTTTTCTAGCTTCTTGGCATGATGGGAGACCAAAACCACAAAAAGATCCATATATTATAGAATAAGATTGGGGAACAACTTAATGAACATAATAAGAAAAAAAATTCACATAAAGGAGAAATATGATGATAATAACTGTTAAGATACATGCATCAGTTGTAACATTTAATTTAAATTGTGTAAGTGTATATATAAAATGTGTTAGACACTAAAGGAATCTGCACAACATAAAAATTAAAAAGCAAACTATATTAGCATTTCAATCCTAAGAAGAAAATGACTGACTATAATTAAGACAAATGACTACACTACATACCCATTTAGCATACAGAACATTATACATTGTCACTGAATTTGGAACATTTTATGCTAAAACCTTTCTTAAAGCAGACAGGTGTCATTTCCACTTAACTGTCACTAAATGTCTTTGCAATAAGTACATGCATTAAATATGACCAATGTTAACTAAAATTCCTTTTTTTTTTTAGACAGTGGCATTCAGAAGAAGTTAATTTCTCTAATTTGCTTTTTACCTACTAGCACCTACACTGTTGAAAATTACAGAGGCAGAGAACCATTGCTGCCACACAGTACAGTGGCAATGGAGACTGTTTATAATAAGAAACAAAGACAACAGAATTTCAGAGGCTACCAACACTCTTACAGTGTAAATTGTAAACCAATTTCTGAGAAAAATTGCAGTTACTTTAAACAATTACTAATGTAAAGTCACAAAACTAAGTAAGAAAAACTGAAATTGATGAATTTTATTTTCCTGCACCCCCTTAAGAAAAATAACTGTATATTAAATTTAAGTATTTCAATATGAAAACTACTCAGAATACTTCAATAAAGGAACCTTCTTTGGTTTCACCAAGCACACAGCCTCTCTTTCCCTTTGGCTTCTTAATAGTAAACTGCTAGTATTGCAACTGACACCAACTCTGCAAGCTTTTTTTTTTTTTGTATTTTCTTGGCCAAACTAAACAATCTTCTCAGATAAAAGACTTGTAGTCTGTAGCCTACAGTTTGTTGCCATCATCATCCTCATCAAACCCACTCTCCCCACAGCAGCGGCCAGGGAAGCACTGGAGTATAACACCCAGCACAGCTCGGCAGTCTCCATCATTTGCTGTCTGTGGCAAGCGTGACACAGGAGGCAAGATCAACCGAACTATCTCACCACCTCCTTCAGGCTTACTGTCTGCCAGATATTTCCCTTCAGTAGAATGACAAAACCGGGCTTTGGCAATACAAGGAACTCTCAGATGATTCAGGCTGTGCCTGTGCCTTCTCTTTTGCCTTCAGTCCTGTTTTTTTAAAACTGCGAATTAAGTGAATAACGTAACCTAAATTTCTGTTCTTTAGGCTGTAAACCATTGCACCCAAAGTTTAAAAAGTAACGTCCGGAGGGCAAGAAAACCCTCACATACTGCTTCAGAAAAAAGCAGTCTATTATACACTCCGCTTCTGATGTATTTATTATCCATGCTCTTTTATTTTCTCATGTATTGTGTTGTTGTATCAGTTGAGCAGGCTTTACAAACCTTGCTACTTACTGAAAACATGTTCTGTTTCAATAACTTTAATAGCGCTGACTAAACGTTAGCACCGACACCATTCGTATACCATCTTGTCATTAAAAGTGTTTGCATGCATTGTTTCTGTTTTAAATCTGCTTTTAAAAGCTTCCTCACCATTCTGCGACCCCTCCTTTATCTTGTCATTTCTCCGGTATATGTTGCAACAAATAACAAGGCCTGCTTTCAGTACCCAATTACAGGAACAACACTATCCTGTAACTGCAAAAGACAGCTTTTCATTAAACTTGCACTCACCAATACATCATTATTAGCGATGCATTAAAATGTATTTTTAATCTCATTTCTTATGGAAATGAATCTTCCCCAACTACTCCCCGGGTTCCAGCTTTCCCTCATTTGTATATCCTTTCAATATCCATGGTGAGGGAGAGCAGGAGGGGATTTTCATTATACATATATATATATATATATATAAAAGGAAAGGCGCTTGACACTTTTAATTGTTACCCATTTTATTTGTAGACAAACTGTATGCGACCACTAGATCAGAAATAGAAAATAAATTACTTCAAAACTAGTATTTTCACTAAATCAAGTTTTTCCTTGCCTCTGCAAATCTGTACTGCCCAGCAGCAAATGCAAAGGCATTAATTTGGAATAACTAGCTAGTCACTTAAGAAAAAACACCTTCATGTTTCTGAAAGGCTAGAACACTCCACTGGGGGAGAGGGAGCAGTCCTGAGGGCTTGAGTAAGGGAAGACTGGGAGATTGATGTCCTTCACAAAAATGTCTCTTCACTACTTTTAAATTTTGGCTAAAACAGTCCTCTTTTTTTTTCATATTTAGGTAACTCTGACCAAGTTGATTCTCAGGTCAATTTCTTCTATGTTGTCCACTTTGAAAAAAAAGGATGTTTTTTAGAATCACAGAATCGTCTAGGTTAAAAAGGACCCTTCAGATAGATCATTGAGTCCACCCATCAATCTAACACTGTCAAAACCACCACTAAATCACATCCCTCAGCACTATGTCTACCTGTCTTTTAAATACCTCCAGGGATGGTGATTCAACCACTTCCCTGGGCAGCCTGTTCCATTGCTTGATAACCTTTTTGGTGAAGAAATTTTTCCTAATACCCAATCTAAACCTACCCTGGTGCAACTTGAGGCCATCTTCTAACATCCAAAATTAGTTACTCAAATAGAGAACATCTCAATTTCTTCTACAAAGAGAACCACAATTCCACTTGCTTGCCTGTCCAAAGATTTGCACTTTTTCTTTACTTTCAGGGTTGGCTGTTTAATCATTATTAAAACAAATCAATTGTTCTCTTTCCTTGATGACATCAAGCTTCCTTTTGGGGAGGGCAGAGGGCCTGAAACCTTTCCTTCTACACAGCCATAGAGGACAGTAAGAGGCATGTGTTAACCGACTGTAATCATCCTCATCTGCGAAACAAAGAGCCTGAGGCAGTACTATCACTATAGTACTTACAGAGACATCTATTCACAGCAATAATATATTACTTTTTTGAGTAAAGCATAATGACTTTAAAACAACAGCACTTCAAAACAGGACATTTATTTACACATCCCCAACCACACTGTCCATAAATATACTATCAGTACAATTTACCACTCATACAACCTTCCATAAGTAATGTTACAACAATCCTATCATCTAGTGCTTGAAGACTCCACACGTAGTTGCATACATGTATTAGAGTTATCCTGATGTTTTATTCAGGCTTTAGAAAGCCAAATATAGTGGAGAACCGTTATTCCCTATGCATGGGGTTTTCTGTGCTAACAGCCTAGACTCTTACTAGAATTTTAACATTTTATCCATGTGTTTGAGTATTATTCATACCTTATCCACACAGGAGTATCATACGTGTGAATAACTAACTGTACTTGGAAGCACAGAAAGCATGACAAGGTTGGTATTAAAAAGTTGTTAATTTTTTACTGTACAATATCTCTTATATAATTTTAACAGAATTAAACTTGGTACAAACAGTGTATACAGTTTGCTCTGCAAAAGGATACAGCACCCATCAGATTTTAGAATACTGGCTGTAACAGAAGTAACTGCTAAACACTTTTCTACTTCACACAAAAATTAGAGGCATGTGCTGAAGAGTGCTGATTCTCTGGGATAAAGTTTTCTAAACCAGTACACCACTCCTCTGATTCTTCAAATTATTTTTAACAGACAAACTTGCCACTAATGCCAGTAATAAGATTTTTCTAACTGTTTTAATTCTAAGGTATATTTAGTTTTGATTTCTAGAAAATGCAGTCTCAGCAGAACTTTTCCTCATATTCTAACTAGGAAAATTTCTAAACTCTGGAAACCATCCTTTCTCGCTGTCCTGAGCAGCACCCTTACAGCTTTCCTGAAAAAGCCTTCACTAAGTTCTCAGTTCCAGCTCCATAAGGGCTAGGAAAATACTAATAACAATATAGCAATAGCAATTCAGGCAGAGCCTTGCTTTTCCTAGTGTCCATGAAAGGAGGCATGTAACTCAAACTTCACATACAAATTTTGAAAACAGGTTGCTGGTGGGGACAATTATAATAACTGCAGTTCTGAAACTTGACTTTCTAAAATGCATAATTCATCTCAACAAAATCACATCACTGGCCCACTAAAGACATTAGTTTACTCCTTAGACAACGGATGCTGCTCATCGCTCCGGTGCAATTTTGCCTCACACCAAGAATTACCAGGGGGTAAACCAACAAGGTGCTGCCAAACAACTGTTTCAGCTGTCACTTTTCTAATCCTATTTTACAGTTATTAATGTTCAAATCAAGATAGCACGTACAAATGTAAGAGGGCCACCTTCTAGGAAACCTCTTCTAACATAATTATTTTGTTATACAAACTGTGGAATTGGAAATAATATGGTGAAGGAATGGATGTTGTCTATTTCTTGGCCCTAACAAGAAGCTAAAAAATATCTCTACTGGAGAGTGGAAAGAGACAGAAAAAACAAATGCTGTTGGTTCCAACAGAGCAAAAATGTGATTTATTCTTACCCTCCTGCTACCACCTAGCAGTATTTTAAAACAACCTCATATATATTAGATGAGGAACAGCATAAGTCACCCATCCTATCACCCATCCCGGATACTGGACAAAAGTGTAACTGCTGAGTTTAAGAGAGCAGTCCACTTCAAAAATAAATTTCACTAAAACATAGCCCAGCAAGATCAAGCTCTCCAGTAAATATGCAATGGATGCTCCCCACCGTGAAAGCAATGGAAAACACAAATTGAAGCCAGTCATTGTTTCATTTGATTTCATTTTTCCATACGTTGTCCAACCTGACACCTAAGTCATTTAGCCAGTTAAAATCTCCCTTTTGGAATACAACTCTGAATCTTTGAAATATGTTTTGATCTACAAAAACTTATTTGGTTGTCAACTGTTCTCTATTAAGTATTAATTTTTCATGCCCTGGAGACTTCCAGTTCCCTCTTCAAACTGAAAAAAGTCATGTAAAGCATACTATTTTACATCAATATCATAATTCACATTCAGAAAGGTTGCTTAACTTTTCTGCTCCCTCCTGATCACAATCAAATTGTAAACAAGCACCAGTTATGAAAGGCAAGGTCACAGTATATGTGAGCTGCTGCCCCCACCAGCCAGGGGAAACGGATTTGAAAACTGTTCAGACTGTCCCCTCTTGCTCTTCTTCTCCAGTCACATTGCTTCCATTCACGATGCTCTTGGGACAACACAGAGCACCTATTGTTAGAAAAGAAAGCACTTGACGGCAACTACATGGAAAAAGGAGAATCGGAAAAGGAGAAGACTGACAAAATACATGGAATTAAAAATATATAGACAAATGAAAAATAGGATGAATGGAAACAATCCATTGTGTTGATGGATCCATTAATTTTAATAGTATTTACTTCAGTAACCTTCAATTCCAGGAAGAAAACTCAATAAGCAGAAATAAAGAAGATCTAGGCTAAGTATCTGTAATCCATAACCTGGCTACAAAAACAATCACCATGTAACATGAGTTAGAAGAAAATTATCACAGTCCAAATCTCAGTATTTTTATAGATTATCTGTGGAGATTAGTACTTGGTTTAGTATTAAAGCCACAGTTGTTGAGTTACTTGACTGGGATTCTGGAATGTTCATGTCTTAGTAAACTCACATGAGTATTTAGGAAATTTAAGTCCCCGGGTTTCTAAGTGCTGTTTCTTTCTGCTATATTTTCAAAAAAGAGATCACAATATGCAAAGCTCTTAAAAGCTATGCAGTATAATTTTTGCCTCAAAAAGTCCTAGCTATCTTTGATTATTTATTGCCTCTCTAATAGCTATTTGAGAATGACCTTTAAATTTAAAGATCTTACCCTGTGGGTATCTACCATATAATGCTGAGATTGGGAAGATGGAGCTGACACAAAGAAACACTGACTGATTTGTGGCTGGATGGGAGCCTGAGAGTTTCCATTCAGAACAGCATGGCTCCCTCTACTTCTTGAAGCAGGTACAACATTTTGAACTTAAGTAGAGAGCTGAATTAGTTTTGGACACGGCATGTTAGAAACAGAGAGGAGTAAGGTTATTGATCAGCCAGGAAAAGGAAACCTCAGAGAGACCAAGATAAACAAGGACAATCAAAATTAGTCAGAACCCATCTGATCAGCTCTTGGTTATATCTTCATAAGTTGGGGGTTTGGTTTAGTTTTAAACAGAATATATTACAGGGTAGAGAATTTATCCCTAGGATTGAAATAAAGTTATCTGAAGTTTAGGTAATATAAACAGAACATAAATTTAGAGACTGAGCATGAACCGGAACAGATCAAATTCAGACATTTATGTATTTCTTGAAATAAAAAAATAACAATGTGCAACAAGGAGAAAAAGTAGGTGTTTGAAACCATCCCCAAAAACCGCCAGAAAAATGGTTCTTGCTTTTCTAACTAATCTTCCACTTCACAAGTCTAAGAAAATGACTTTTTACAGGAAAAAAAGTAAATCAAAACGATAGAAATCAAAACTAGCAAAGGTAAGAATGGCTAAGCTGTTTCTCTTTCATGTTCAGTCCTAGTGAGAGAAATAAACTAATCAGAAGTGTAAAAAAACATTGCTCCAGAAACCAATATTTGACAACACCACAAGAAGAAATATCCTCAAAAATAAGGCATAAGGTTTCAGGCAAAACATTCTTAAAACACTTAAAATTTACACCTTTCCAGAAGTTCCCACAATGACTGGAGGAAACTAATGCTTTGTGGTATCACACACATTAAAAAATCATTATGTCATTGAACGCACCACTGTTGATGAAAGGCTTTGTTTGGTTATGTTTTGTTCAGTTTGCTTCAAGGTTTCTGTAACATTTACTGGATTAGTTCCAAGTCCAATCTGGAGTTCATCCCATACACCCAGATGGTATCTCCGCATGTGACAGGGTGGGGAGGAAGGACGTCCTCCTTCAACCTCAGCTCAGGAGCAGGCAGCTCAGATTTTATATAAGTCCTACAAACAACCCTACACAGAATACTTCCTTCAAACAAACAAACAAAAAATTGCAGCAGAAATACAGTGCCTTCAGGTAATCGAACCTGATAGGAGGAGAGCATTAAAGGCCTATTTAAAAATCACACATCATAGCACCAAAATATGTTTGGACTGTAACGTGTCGTTTCTGCCTTGCTGGTATGAAATTTAGTGTATGTGCTCAAGCATTTGAGCATTCTCTGAGGGAATGTAACTCATAAGCATACGCAGCCTAAAAAAGTCATGACTTCAGGCATTAATTTTGTGAGTTCTGGATGAGTTTCAGATTCAAAATCTTTAAAACCAGCACTGCAGAACGTCAAAAAGACCTCAGAATAGATTCATGCCTTTTTCTATACATAATTATATCTCCTGTGAATTAGCAAACTAAGAATGAAATGAGTGTGAACTAAAAGCTGCCCATTTTACAGCCTATAACCATAACTTCGATCAAGATCCAGATCTTTAAAATCAAGAGACCAAAATAAAAACAAAAGAATAAAAAATGTCTTTTCTATTCATTGTTGAAAGTGAGATTACAATCAAGATGTTTATCAAAGCTTCTGATCTATTATCAGAAGCAAAAAACTGGGTCTAAATTTAATATTAGAGTAACATTTCTCTAAATGTTAACACTAAAGTAATTATAAATGTCTTTTTTATTAGTGTTCAGAGCCAAGATTTTGCTATCAGTCTTCTGAACTACTTCTAAGAGCTTGCAAGAGTTACCAAGACAGGATACCAATCCACTGGCGCAAAAATATTAAATTCACATTCTAAATCTAATTGTAAATTCACAGAACTCCAAGAACAATGAAATCTAAATATAACACAATGTATGCTAATATTGCCCTAATTTTGAAAGAAAATGATTATTAAGAAAGCAGGTCAACTCAAATGCAGCTAGAGATGCTGCTGCAAAGAACCAGAAAGAACTGAAAATACTGAACTGAGATAAATCAGTTTGTCCAGTTATAACAGCACAAGACATAACCTGAACTTAATTTATCTGCACGAGATTATTTTGTTGTGGAAAATAAAGGCAGCCTGAATAATAAACTGAACTGTGAACAACAACCTTCTGTTAAGCAGAAAGTTTCTGCACAGCTTCTTGGAGCTATAGTCAAGGAACAACATTAATTATCTAACAAAAGTTCTGTGCCACAGTAAACAGCTACATGGCTTTTTTTTTTTTCTTTTTTTAAAGTCTTGCATAAATAAATTGAAAAATATATGTGTGTTTTTCATTAAAAAAGCCCCAAACACTAACAACAAAAGCACATAGTCCCTACTGCATTTGAGATTTCAATTCTAATTTTGAACACTCAAATATTCCACCAGGCAAACTGGACAGTAACAGATGACAGCAACAAAACAAAAGATTTAATCTTGATTCAATCTCAACCTTTAACCTAGTCATAGAATATCTTAATGCCTTTTATGTTCACACGGTCATATTTCACTTTAAGGAAAACTGGCCAATATCCTTTTAAATTAAAAAAATAAGAGCAACCAGGGAATGAAGGGCAGTGCTCAACAAAGAAACTATAACAAAATTTGGGCAAAATCTTTGGAGTTCAGATACAGACATTCTAAAGTAATATCCTATAGTTATATTTTTTAAACCATCATGTGTTTACCATAACAATCTATAATTAAACATTTTTAATAAAGTGAAATAATATAGCATAATTTTCTTACAACTAGCATTTTTACATACATGTAAAAATAATACTGTTTTTAAATCCCACCAATTTGTTTATTTGGAAAATAGACCGAACATGTAGCAAACATTCTCTCCCTTTTCTCTTTCATGTTATATGCTTTTCAGCAGTATTTCTTAATAGAGATGAGAAATGTGATTTTTTTGAACATATGTTAGCATATTGTCTTCAGTTAAGCACACAAACACAGATGCACACTTGTTTCATGTGAGACTTCTGTCCTCATTAGTAATGCTTCTGCTGCCTTCCCTTCTACTGCAATGGAGACACTCATGAGTCATGTTGAGTACTTGCCGAAAAATCAGAAGTTCAGGGCTTTCCATATTACTGCTGGGCTGCATATTGAAAATTGAGCCATACCTCCTTAAGATTCCAAGGTTCCCTCAAAGCCAATGGGAATTCTGCTTGCAGCAGTGATGAAGGGTTGGACCAAAATGTATATAACTAATAATACTAATGAACTATCACATTTAAAAGCTGCAAAACCTTTTTAAAAAAAAAAAACTAAAAAAATAGCAAAGTTCTTTGACTGTTATACTACAAACGTTGTTAGGAGGCATGTCAGAAGTGCCCGCTAATGCCCACACCTTCATTTTTCAATATTTTGAATTACCCGTAACAAGAATGTTTTCAATAATATAACAGAAAAAAACCCAAACTGGCAGCCCCAAATATCCACCTGAAATGTCAAAATTTTCTGTACAAGCACATTTTTTTCAAATAATAATTACTTTATAAGGAAGCAAAGCAAAAATAACCATGGTCTCACTGGTTTATGCAAGTTCATTTAAATTCTACTATATGAAAATGAACAAGACATACCCAGTCCTGAAAATATTTTAAGCACTGACATCCAAAGCTATAGTTTTGTCTGACATTTCCCATCTTTTCCACATCTGGAATCCATGAACAAGAGGAAGAGGACGAGGGGTAATGGTTTTAAATCAAAAGAGGGGAAATTTAGATAAGATACTGGGAAGAGATTCCTTCCTGTGAGGGTGGTGAGACACTGGAACAGGTTGCCCAGAGAAGCTGGGGATGCTCCATCCCTGGAAATGTTCAAGGCCAGACTGGATGGGGCTTTGAGCAACCTGGTCTGGTGGGAGGTGTCTCTATGACTATGATTCTGATTCAAGCTAGTCTGAAGATGCAGTAGTGCACAGAACCGGAACACAGGAAAACAAATATGAGCACTGAGAATCTACTTCGCAATTTAGCCACTTAAATACAAGGCACAAGCACCTAGGAAAGAAAGGAGTGGAATGCACCTTAAAACTAATGTTTTATTCACAGAACATTACTATTGATACTTGTTTTAAAAGAAAAAGAGAAAACGTTATTAGGGGCAAACCAGGGTTGACTGATCTAATTGCAAAATGAAAGGAGGACGACGTAACAGCTTTCCTCTATATGAAAAAAACCTAACGAGAAGATATAGTTGTGGAGATACATTGACAGCCAGAGCAAACTATATGCTGTTTCCAACTCTATAAATACATCAGCTACAGTTATATGGAGATTTAGTTTGAATTCTGGCTTTACTTCTCCATGGATAATGCATTATTTCAGAAAACAGATGACATGCTGCTGCCGAGTAGTGGAGCAACATGGCCATACTCCGTCCTCATCATGGCTCATTAAGATACTTGCCTTATTCACTATGGGACTTTGCTGTTAGCTTCACTGTTGACCTTAGGGATTGAAGAAATACTTGAGAAAATATCAATTACTTGTTGGGAACTGCTAACTAACTACGTGTCATCAGCCACAATATGCTGTCAGGGAAATTTTCTCAAGGATTTATTCCCTCCTTGAATAAAATATTGCATCCTTTGCACTTTTAGTGACCTCCGTATTGTTTTTCCTACCTGTATGATACTGCCCATTTTCTAATGGCATCGTAAAGTAGAAGACTTGCTGGACCTCTGCTAAACCAGCTGTAGCTTGGGAGAGGTATCTGACAGCCATGTATAGCGCAGGCATCCCTATTTTTAAAAATCATAGTATTTAGATGAGGTTAAGAAGCGCTTTTAGCTGTGGCCTAAAATAATAGCTTGGCTCCTAACTACCTATAATTATTGAAAAGAAAGTTTATCCCCTAATACTTGATATCAGAACTAGCAATTAGTCCCCTTCACCACTGCTTTGTTGATACTCTTCCAGAAGGCATTTTGCTTCAGTAGCACAAAAAGATGGGGACATTGATCATACTGACACTTCTACTCACACAGCCACCTTACACACACACACAAAGACGCACAACCACAGATGTTCATTTTTCACTCACAATTTTATTCAGAAAAAACGGCTGAAGTAAATTGTGCATTCTTTCCCTGACAGACCAAATATGAAAAGCAATACCCGGAGTTAGTATATGAAAAGTAATAAAGATGTAACAACGCAACAGAGCAGGAAGGTAAGAGCAGAGGCTTTAGGTCAGCCCTTAGTTCCTCCAGCATCAATACAGTCTGCAACAGCAACTAGGAACAGATGCCTAAGGACAAGCATAAGAATAGAACAAACATACTGTGACAATTCCCCAGTCAGTCTCCCAGCCTCTGGTAATCTGCAGCATACGGACTCCCAAGCCAGAAGCATGATGACAGCATTTAACACACTATTCCTCTTTGAATTTTTCTGAATTATTAACCCATGTCAGCTTTGGACATCCAGAGTGTCTTTTGTCAATGTATTCCACCATTCACTATAAACAGTTTGCTTTCATAGTGCTACCTTGATTTTAACTTTTTTTACACTAGAAGATAAGCAATGAGTAATTATATTCAGCTCATTCAGGACCTCACAGACCTCTCATACTGCCCTGTACGTTAATCCTCTATTTTCTAGGTAAGAAAATCCTACACACTTTAATTCTCCCTTAGTGGAGTTCCTTTATCAATCCTCAGAACCCCTTCCAAATGTGCTGCCATGGACCAGTTACACTCAGTGTTCAAGATCCAAGCACACTATGGAGGTGGTAGCGATGATTTCTAATAGTTTTCTTTATTATTTTAATAATTACTAATAACTCAATACTTTTTGGTGAGCCACGGCTCATTAAATTATCATTTCCATAGGTAACTTACAGTAACCCAAAATCCTCTTCCTGACAGAAAACAGATACAATTAATTTTGTTATTGTATGAAAAGAGGTTTTTTTTCTTCAGAATCAATATTTATATTTAACTTCTTGAATTTCATCTGCCACTTGAAATCCAAATCTTTCCCCAAATAAATTATCAAAAGGTATTCCTCATATACATCATATTTCAAATTTCTTTTCACCAATGTTAAAAAAAATTGTCTTGCTATAAACTTATTTTTAAACAAAATCAATACCATTATTAGAAGAGTACCTTGCTATGATTTTTATTTTTAAAATACAGGGATTACTAATGCAGTAAAATTCGTAAAATAGGATGATCACGAAAGCACAATTGTATCAACAACCAACCATCACAGACGTACCTTTCCCCCCAAGAAGCTTCTCAAGCCAGGATAAATCAGAAGAAAGGACCTACAGATACTCAGCAATAACATAGACAAAAGTTCCAGCTGCACTTAAGCAATAACCCTCATATACTGCCATCAGAATCAAAGGAAATGCAACAGAGAGATAAAGTATCTCCATAAATCCCATCGAAAATGCTGATTCACCACCAAAACAGGGTTTCTTTGGTTAGCAATATCTACAAATAACATCAGTGGCAAATAATATTTCAGCCCAAAAGATGAGGTTAGAGAACTTGTCATCTGTTGATGAGGATTGTTGCCAAGACACCTGAAATCTAGTAAACAAAGTAAACAATATCTTCCTTTAGATACAATGAAATGCAGCCTAAATAGATTTAAGACTAGACATAGTTCTCTTCAAGGACATGATCTTTCTAATATTCTCATAAAGGTTTTTACACGAGTTAAATGAAGAACACATCTATGTAACAGCAAAATTGAATTTAAAATTCAAATTTAAAATGGAGCTCTAAAAAACAACCAACAAAAAAACCCAAAAGCCAGAGATTAAGTAAAGCACAGTCAGAAAAGGAAAATAATTGGTTGTGAGTTCCCAATTACACATAAAATATGGTCTCTGAAAGTCCTGAGTTAAAAAAATTTTAAAATCTTCAAATAATTTAATTATGATAGCATGTATTTATGCTTATGTTTATTAGATTTCTTGCTTTTCTATACGCCATCTTCATAAGCCAACATGAGGTATTGCCTGGACAATATTAAGTAGCCAATATTACAGTGGAAGTAGTTTTGGATAAAGGTCTTTCATTTATAGCCTGTGCGTGCTGTTTTGGCTTTGGTAATTTTAGTATACACTTAGCACTTATGCAACTCTAGCCACAAAGTGGTCCCCAAAGCCCTTGAAATGAAGAAAAAAATATCACTGAAACTTTGACATTATATTGCTCTTTAAAACCCTTATATATGTATAGATGCATTAAAACTCATAAAAACTGTAGTGTCCAAAATCTACCCAATTATAATAACATTCTCTTATGAAGAACCTGTTAACCTATCAAGGGCAGAGATAAACAGACTAATCTGTTCATGACCTAACAAAAATTCATTACTCATAGTAGACATAGCTCTCTTTTTTCATTTCAACAAAATTTCCTTACCATTAAAAACCCTAATAAATAAAGCTCTGCAAAAACCCTGTTGGGGAAATTTAAGGCATTAGTGCCTTCAGCTGTCTATCCCACCCTTCTGTAGAATCATGGAAGGTTTGGGTTGGAAGGGACCTTAAAGATCATGAAGTTCCACCTCCCCTGCCATGGGCAGGGAGACCTCCCAGTAGACCAGGTTGTTCAAAGCCCCATCCAGCCTGGCCTTGAACACATCCCTAGAACACAACCCATCCCTGGAAGATGGGGCATCCACAGCTTCTCTGGGCAGCTTGTTCCAGTGCCTCACCACCCTCACAGGAAAGAATCTCTTCCAAATATCTGATCTAAATCTCCCCTCTTTCAGTTTAAAACTGCTACTCCTCGTCCTATCGCTCCACTCCCTGACAAGAGTCCCTCCCCACCTTCCCTATAGGTCCCCTTCAGGTACTAGAAGGCTGCTATAAGGTCTCCATGAAGCCTTCTCTTCTCCAGGATAAACAACCCCGACTCTCTCAGCCTGTCCTCACAGGAGAGGTGTTCCAGCCCTCTGATCATCTTTGTGGCCCCCCTCTGGACCCATTCCAACAGGTCCGTATCCTTATGTTAGGGACTCCAAAGCTGGACACAGTAGGGCCTAAGACTCCAGGTGGGGTCTCACCAGAGCAGAACAGAGGGGTAGGATCATATTGCTCACCCTGGAATCTTCCTCCTACTCAGAAGATTAACTCCAGGTAGTACAAGTATAAGCAGAGGACATGCACGTGCTTCAGTCATGCCAGCTTTCTCTGCCATACAGCCCTACCCACTGCCGAAAAGGGGTTTGCACTAAGCTGCCAGACTGACCTGAAACAACCACGGGAAGAGGAGGCGAGACGAGGCGCAGGCATGTTTCATTCTGCTGCTGGAATGGTACCAATTCAAACCACCACCGGTTGAGTCAGCGAAGATGAATCAGAGGTTTAAATGGCACGCCATACCGAGAGGCCTACACCAATCTTAGGAGGAAACAGGGAAGTGCACATATGCCAAAGTGACACAAGTGTTTTGTATTTGACGGTCACCGTTTACACACAGTAGTGAACACAGACATAGTGGCATTAAGGTAGGCTACTGAAATTAATTAAATAAATAAATATATAAATAAATAAAGGTCACTCGCTCTCTGTGCTTGGCCCCACAAGGTCAAAACCTCACCCGGGCTCATCTGATGTAATAACTTCATGCAACAGATGAGGAGCAGTCCATCGGAGGACTAGTCAGCTCTTCTGCCCCAATACACGGTCCCTGTATTTGTTTCCCCACAATTAAACAACTAATGAGAACGCATATGCTATATAATCACTTAATAAACACCAAAAACTTGTGGGTTCAGCAAGTGTCTTTCCCAGGTCAGAATAAATTTGCCCGATCATCGAAAATGTCATTTGTCCATTGATAATTCTAAAATTAGATGTCGCACAAGAAGAATTTTTAAATAATACATGCACAAGCATCAATAACACTGGAGATATAACATAAGGATTAGAAACCCTCACCTGGTACAGGTATTTGAAGACTTTCCTGGCTAAAGCGTATGAAATTCAAAGCAGTGTCTGTTCCACGACTAATACACTTTGTTCTCTTCTGGGGACACTCTATTATACTTTGCCAAAACACTATTGTAATCTTAAATATCTCATAAATATCTCTTAAATATCTCATAAAATTGACTCCTTCCATTATTAAAGGAATTTGTGCTTATTCAAATCATTTAAAGAAGGGGGGGGGGGGGGGGGGGGGAAGACGACAGCAAGTATGACCTATTTCATTTAAGGAAAACGAAGAAACAAAAAGCAATGCTGTCAAGACACAGAAATGCCCTGGCATGATTAACGCTGACATCTCTGAGTTTCCCCTTCTCAAAACCTTTGTGTCTTGTCACTTCTTCTAATACTTCTGGTTGCAAAATTTAGACTGAGAGCTTTGAAAGCAAGGATGAACGTCGCATACAGAAAGTGAAACTCTTTTCCCTGGTCATCACTGCACTTAAAAAAGTTTCATTTTGATCTGAATCACCTTTCCTTCGTTCAGAGTCACACAGTGATTACAACGAAAAGCCTTCAGCTTTGCTGTAACGTTCTTCTCAAGAGGGTTAAGTTTGGCAGCAGTCGGCATAAGACTGTGATAAAATCCCGAAGATCTCCAGGCACTTCTACTGCCTGAAATTGCTTTTCCTAGCCTCCTGTCAGTCCAGCGGAAAGCACTAAGGTTTCTTTATATTCATCCTACCTTTCACAGTACTTGAACAAAGGAAAAGTCCACTGAAATTATGGATGTAAAAGTGAGCGGTTTTTAGTATTTTCTCAAGGCTGTGCTGGGGCACAGAGCCATTAACAGCTGCTTCTCCATGCACACACTGTTCCTTTAGCACTTAAAGCTCAGAGGATTTTCCTAATATCAGATCGAGAAAGGAGTCATTTCATTTAACTAGAAAAATATGTGAGTAGGAAGCTACTCAAATATCCTTCTAAATTGAACTACAGTAATGGCACAGACATTACTTAACAATTAAAAACGCTTAATGACTGCAGAGATCTATATATAAATTCAGTACACACTAAAAAAAATTAAACACGTCTATGTTAAATTAGGGAGGGGGAAATCAGATTTTACCTGAGCTTCATATTTAGTTTAGCAAAATCATGCAATCTTTGGAAAATACTGTCTTTAAGCAATGTTGCAGGTAATGCTGCAAGTGACAGGAAAACACTACCTCAGTGATGCCTCCATTTCTGCAAAGGCCTAAAAATTAATCAGTATCTAGTTAACAAAGGAACGTTTGGTTTTGCCATTTAAATGACATATGTAAAATATTTAAATCAAAAAAAAGACCCCGACAAAATAAATCTAATTCAGTTCTTTGGTAGAATGATGCACCAGTCCCTCCATAAAACACCCTCGAGAAAGAAAGATATAACAGGGTGAGGATGAAGAAAAAGGCTTAAACTTATCCTTTTGGCGACAGTGACAATAAAACTGAAAGATCTGCAAATTAGCTGATCCTGGGGGATGGCTGGGGAGGCCACTGCCACCTTCATTGACATTCTTCCCCTACAGCAATGTTGGCCTACTGAACCTCTGGCACTGCTCCTTGGCAAAGTCAGCTCCAGGATCACCGTGTTGCTAGGCACGCTGCAACTGAGTTTAGGAGCTGTTAAAGGGGTATTCCCACCACCAGCACCGGCCTGGGTTGAGAGATGTAGATCCTCAGCAGTCAAGCAGCAGCATTAAAAACAAAACAAAACAACAAAAAACCCAACCCAAAACTCACACACCAAACCCCGATATGTGAATTTGCTTGGCTACAACTGTTATACGGAAAGATGAAATAGTTTCACATTGAGAACCAACTGTGATACAGTATTAAATCTGATGCATTTCCCATCAAATCTATACCCTGTTGCAACAACTATTTTTTGTTTATAGTGAAACTTAATTTGTCATACGGAAGATGAAACAGCTAATCATTACATCCATACACTTTTCTCAACAGCCGATATTGACTAGTAAGATATTTCACCAAAAAAACGTTACTAGTTTTGCCGAGTGTAAAGCGTTTGATTATAGATATTCAGTTATTCAGTTGTCAGACACTACTGAATTAAAAATATTATTAAAAAAATATAAATCCTATTTTTAAAAGGTCTTCATAAACTGTAGCTCTGAAAGGTGGCTCAACAAAGCAAACCACTTCAATCTTTTCAGCAGAGGAAGCACAAAGATTCTGCACAAAAATAAACCTATAACGATATCTCATATTTTACCGAGTACAGTTACAAAATGGATTCTTAAACAGAAATAGGGGGAAAAAATAATCTTACTATAAAACAATAAGTAAACTTTTAAAACACAGCATTATGTTTTTCATTACTACAGTTTTTCCTTCCTTTTGAAGAACAGTGTTTCAAGGAGAAATTCTCTTAGCCATTCCAAAAAATAAGGAAACACATAAAATTTGGTGAAGAAAACATTACTTTTCTGATAGCCCTTTTGCTGCCATTACAAAGGATTTATTTTTTACTTCTCCTTAGGCTGAGGACATGAGGTTCCAAAAATGGTAAGGCAATTGACCTTGACATAGCCCCTGTTACACTACAAGCGTAAGTATTCAAGAGAAATGTAACGGCACAACATAATCAACCTCCACAAAGAGCTTTATATATATATATTTGTTTTGCTTACCTTTTAGACATATCTCTTAATTTTAACCTTTTTATTTAATATTTTACATATGTTTTCTGCTCATGACTACTATTTTTTTAATTTTTTTTTTTTAAAAAGGAAGCTAAAGTTTTAGCAACTCTCTTAATGTATCTGTATATGGAGAGATTTCATTTTTACCTATATTATCAACACTGATTTTATCAAGTCAATTTCTTTGGTCAGTGTCTGATCATCTATTTACTAGCCTTTTCATAAATGATAAAGATCTTTAGGCACATGAAAGTGGGATATGTATTTCAGATGCCAGCCTTAAAAGCCTCATTTTTAAATCAGATTTTCATACAAGAACACGAGACTTTATATAACGACAGAATGAAAATCAAAAGTGACAGACTGGGTGAGTGGAATTCCTATTGGATTTTTTTGTTCATCAAAACATCCAGCCTTATAATTTAGGAAGAGAATTTAGCACCAGCTGGAATCCTCAGACAGCATTAGTAAAACAGTAACAAACCTCCCTCAAATAAAATTTTAAATCATGAGTTCAGAATACACTTTCAAAAAAATGAAATTTACTATATACGAAATTCATGTACGTGACCATCACGTCAAATCCTGTCATCACGGAAACAGCACAGAGAAACACAGTATTTAACTCTGCTGAGGATGTTTGACAGATTCCAGGAGACCAGGAGACTGAGATTTAAAGAGTGAAGCGTGACTTTACAGCAATTGGAATTCAGAGTCCAGGTAGGCAAATTACATTCTTGCCCCAGTAACGTTAAGCCAACGTTTCAGAAACAAACCCTCCCCAAGAAAGGGCAAAGAACTTAGGAACCTACGATTTGTTTGCAGGGTACTGGATTTCTACCATATTCTCTTCCTCCAAGGACAGCCTGAGGAAAAAGGAAATCTTCAGTCCCAGCTGACAACTCCACAAGCACAACACGACAGTAGAGAGAAAAGTATTGCTAACTCTGCCCTTTAGGGCAAGAAGCCAGTGGGCTGCTGAGTAAACTTTTTGCTGCAAGCCTCTGAAGTGAAGCTCCCTTTCTGACCTACCATTTGCAGGCAATAAAGCTTCAAGTTGCTGCACAGCAGCTCCTTTCAGGTGAGGTTATACAAGCAGGGTTCAACTAAGGCACTACCGATATACAAATGAGTTAAGCTTGTGTATTTCTACATCTTTGTGGTTACAGTACCATGCTAACAATACATCTACTGCCTCCAGGCTGTGTTGCTTGATTTTAATAAAAGGTTGGTTCCACTTCAAGCATTTTCTAGAACTTTTCTTGAATTTCAGGAGGTCCCATAGAAACTTATTACCAGGAATGCCAATGAAAAAACAGAAGCAGTAAGCAGCCAGCTCCAGAGCGCAAATATAAAACTACTTTATTGGTACGAAATCAGCCCCACGAGCTGCGAGAAATGAGAAATTTCATTGTTCCTTGTCTAAGCCTAGCACACTAAGGACCTACTAAGCAGGAAACAATGACAAAATAATGACAAAACTAAACGAATCCAAGCGTGTTTGTAAGAAGAGATGGGGTTACACAACCTTGTAGAGCAGCAGTCAGCCAAAAAGAGCCTTCCGCAATAAACAGCAACTTTTCAAAAGAAGGCAGCAGACACATTCCTGTAGAAATGGAGCATTATGAGATACGTGCAAAAAATACTACTCATTTTTTCCATAATATCTATCAGGGCTAATTGCCAGCAACAGCTCAGCTTAGCTAGAGGAATGTTTCAAGTCATATTTCAATATGCTTTAAAGATTGTGCAATGCTAGAAACCAGTATATAAATGTTTAAGACAGCAAATAAGCAGCTTTGGAAGTCCATGTTTTAAATCATTCACTCTTGAGTCCTAACCCAAAAAAAAAACTTTAACAGAGAACGGAACGTAACATCAGGGAACTAAAGCCAAGGCTGGTTTTGATATACATAATACTACTTTATTCCATTGTTTCAACTTTCTTACAGGTTTAAAAAAAATGTACAGGGGTTCAGAACCACCTCAAAAAGAACAAAGAATACATAATTAAGGGAGATCTAGAGTCAAACCACAAGTGTGCAAGCGTGGTTAGCTTCCATTACAAAAAGTAATAGGCACGATCTTTACATATGCATTTTGGTGAAAGAAGGAATAATAGTGCAGTGTTAAAAGGCACCAATAAACAATATTTGGGCCTTTTTTAAAAGCCAATAACCATCTAAGAAAATTACATTTGGTTCAAAATAATAATTTAAATATTGTATTGACTGGCATGCATCTGAACCCCTGGCAATTTATTACACAAACCTAATGTGCGCCCTTGCAAAATAAAAAAGGTTTCATCAGTGGACCTGAAAATCAGTTCAGTACAAAAGGAAATACTGAAGCTCTTTGCCTCTATTTAATACTAAACTGTCTCGTTCGCCTCCTCCAAGAACACTTGTCTAACAAACAGCTATTCAACAACTGCACAGAAGTATTTCTCTTAAAGCAAGTGTAATTTTTTTAATCCTGTAGCACTGACCTATTCCATGTGCTATGAAAACATTAGGCACAGACCACAATTTACATTTTCTCTAAAAAAAATACAGTATGTGCAAGCTAGGTTCACAGAACGGATTGACAGCTACAACAATAAGCTATTTAGACTTTCCAGAGAAAAGGGTTAGTTTTAATTTTCTAAGCAGTGATGCACACTGCTGTGTGCAATTATCATATTTGTGTTAGGATTATCTGTGTAGCCAATAAAGGAAAAGCTTTAGTACACCCTAAAGGACACTACATTGATAGTGTGTGCTAATTTAACAGGATCAAGAGAATGAAAGATTGAAGAAGTCATTGTACATGGGCAGCTGCAGTTAGCCAGCCAGGCAGGAAGAGCTATTGTTTTCTGCAGAAAGAATGGTTTGAACCTCAGTTTACCTCGTAGATGCCCTCAAACTAAACCACTTGGACATGATGGGATCTGGGGATGCACAGTATGGGAAAAAATAATAATAAAAAAAATTTAAAAAGGGAAATGCGAGGGAGAGCTTCTCTAACAGTTGTACCAAAATGTGCCATTTTATCCAAAAGCATCATGCCCAGTGTAGGTTTTATGATTGCGGACTGTTTGTACAACTGAAAATTGTACAAGATGTGAGCAGAGACAGAGCTGATTATTAATCTGCAGTATCTACTATAGTCCTCAGGTACATAATTTACGGATAGCCACTTACTGTGTTGTTGATTGTTTCCTCTTAAATATATTTAAATTCAGAAGGCTACAGTATATTCTGACACAAAGATATTAAGACAACTTTTCTACAAGGGGGAAAATGTAAGGTAGTAACTAACTAATGTATTTTATGAGGAACCTCCTCTGATGTGGTAGTTATTTCATGCCCTTTGGAAGATTTTTAGTTCTGACTTTCCTCATTGTGTCCATCGAATTGCTCTCCTCACAATTTCACAAGAGCTATATTCAAGTTCAGCAACCCCTCTTACAGCAGCCTTTTCCTTTATCCACAATCACTTTTAAAACTCACTCTAACATCATAGCAAACTATTCAAGTAAACATTTCTCTTCTGGCAAGTTTCCAGATACAGCAAATATTATCAAAACTCCACATTTAATTACATGAGCCAGCTTTCTTTAAATGGAGCAGGAATTAGCCCGTTTTCTTGGTTTAGGGTCCCGTACATCCCTGTCTTTTAAACACATACAAGATGAACATATTGTCTCTGACAGTCTCCGCAGTCCCAGCCTGAAAACGCTGTTGGAGAGGCTATATATCACACAGTTGCAGAAACTATTGCTTATAGCAAGCCATGTCGTTAAGAAGGAAAGTGCTGGGTTTTCCAACACCCTAGAGCTCTCCAGCAGAAAGTATATGATATAAGGGAGCCACAGCATGTAGAACACACTGGTTATCCGAAACAAAACCATGGCATAGCGGCGATCGGGGCTGTGCCCAGTCTCCCCAGCAGCATCCACTTCATGGCTAGGAAATCGAGCTCTCCGATCATTTATCTCTTTGGTGTGCTGCCGGCAAATTTTAAAGATGTGGAAATACGTGAAACATATGACAAAGGCAGCAGGAGCGTATAGTAAGCACACGATAAAGCCAGTAAAATAGGCATTAGTTAGCCAGGAGGTAGCACACCATTCAAAAATATCTCCATGGTAACCAGGTTTTCCCCAACCAAAAAAGGAAGGCAAGAAGATCAGACAAGAGTAAATCCAGATCAAAATGATGCAGATTCTCAAGCGACAAGGTGTGACCAGTTGATTATAGGAGAGAGGCTTTGTTATAGCGAGATAGCGATCCACACTGATGCAAGCAAGACATGCCATAGATACGCTTTTGAGCACAGAGATGATATATCCAAAAACTTGACAAGTCAAGGACTCGTGGACACCTGTCGAGTAGTGGAGCAGTGACAAAGTAGGAACCAAGCAGCTAACTCCAACAAAAAGATCAGCATAGGCCATGGTCTGAATAAAATAGCTGGTGGTATAATGATGCAGAAGTGGAGCACAGTGAAAAACAAATATCACAGTTAAGTTACCCGCAATAATTAAAAATGTTAGCAAAACAATAACAACTGTCTCAAGGATACAGATGTCAACTGCATTGTAGTGACCAAATCCAAGAGGGCAGGAGAGATGCTCAGATCTGTTCATAACACTACTGCTCATATTCAGAGTCCTCCATTCAATCCACCGGGACTGGTTCATGTTTTGTGATTAGGGAACACTGCAATCTGAGCCTTAGCGAGCAGATGACCTGCTTAACAGCAGCTAAACTCTGCTTCAGCGTCTCACGATCTCTCTTTGTAGACACTGCCAGTGCTTACATTTGAGAGGATTACAGTCCCATAGCTGTTGATGCCTCCTCAGCATCAGTGCATCACCTCTGGCACACCTTAGCTTTAAGGAAAGAAAGAAATAAAGAAAGAAAAAGAAAAAGAAAAGAAAAAAAAAAAGCCAGAAAGAGAAAGGCCACTGATCAGCTCCTCCAGTGCTCTTGACCAACCTTTAGCAAACACAAGGCACTTCTAAAACAAACAGGTACTGTGAAATACGGAAATAAAAACTGACAAAAGAAAGACACCTTCATTTTGCAGGGAAGGAGGGGGGGAATCTCTGCTTTTTTTCCTGAGAAAGTCATTTACTTTGGAATATAATGGGTTGAGGAAGGGAAGGAGGAACCTCAGTACAGCTCAGGTTTCCTGGACCAGCAGTTATTGGAGACAATCTTTTTAATGTCTCAATTTAAATCACAGACTGACTGGAGAGTAAAGGAAAAAGTTCATCATCTAATGCTGTCTTTTCTGGCTCCACTCAGGAGACGGTACTCCATCCTATCCATGCTATTCATTGAGAAGGTAAGGAAAACATTTTTGTCAAGGTTAATTCCAATAGACTCACCACTGTTTGGGTATGAATAATGAATTTTATTTGGAGGGTGTCAGGCGGGGGACAAAGCAGATTTGTCCTCTGACTCTCAAGAAAGAAAACATACATCTCACATACAATGAGGAAGATCGTGTCTATTCATTTAAAAATGAAAATAATTTAAGAATAGAATTTGGAGAGTTATGTCAATATTCACAATTCCTTCAAACAGTTATAGTCCATTACAATTATTAATGCCAGAAGCATAACTCAGGGTCCCCACAGGCAAAATAAATTCTCTTGTATTTAATTTCAGCAAAGGTAATTTAAAATAATCATCTTTGGAAACTCTGCCATATCTGCTACAGTGGATCAGTACACAGGAGTTCATAGGTATATCCATGATATTGCTCACCTCTGTAGCAACACCTGAATCATTTCACAAACCCCCATACAACGAGAACAGAAACTTCCATCTGCATTCTGCTGTGAAGCTAATGAAATGCTGATTTGACTAGAAAAGCTGCCATTGTTTACTACTCCATCATTCTGTTATTCAGCTTCATCTTCTACGTAGTTTTAGGGCTTCTGTATTTATTAGACGATCAGCATAATAAATAGTTGCTTTAAAAAAATGTTCTTCTAATTGCAGGACATTACCTTGTTCATTTTATTTGCAGTTATGGAGAAAGCAAATGTTAAAAGAAAGCTTCTTCTGTGTTCGGTTTTAGGTAAATGCTTGATTAGTTCAGGAATCAGTAGGCAGGTAATTAAATGTATACAATCATGTTTTTTGAAAGGCCCCTAAAACGTTAGAATCATCTTTAGTCCTAGAGTTCCTGAGACTAGAAGGCTGGCAGTGAAAATTAATGAATCCACATAAAATGATCTCCAAGGTCATTCAGATATTAACGCTGGCATTTGCTTTAAGTCTCTTTAAAAGTACTAGAATCTCTCTGATGTTTCTGATAGTCCTTTCTGTGTCTTCAGGAAGAATTTCAGATACTATAAAAGAGAAATTCTCAATTCTGTTGCAGCAGTTTGAGAGAAAGCATTCTTTTTGGAGTTAATTTCCTGTCATGCATCGCCACGCCGTACAGAAAGTCCTTTTGATTTTATAACATCCCAGAACATTTCCGGCTATTCATTCCCTTCGTCTATAAGCAACAGAGCCCATATAAAATTACTACTTTCTCTAATTCTTCGTTAAAGCAATATAGCGATCTCTCACCTACGCGCATCCTTATCAGCCGCTAGGATGAACTGCTTGACAGGGGAGTCCTAGTTACTGTGGTGCGGCTAGAGCTTCTGTCGCTATTTCTCTCCTTCCCCCCTTGAAATTATTGCTTGCACCTGAGTCCGCTCCTCCTCCTCCTCCTCCTTCTCCTCCTCCTCCTCCTCCTCCTCCCCAGCCGATGCAGACGAGCCGGGCGCTGGAAAGGTGACTGGCTCCCCCGCCCCCCCACCCGGCGCGCAGCCAATGGCCGCGCCGCGCCGCTGTCACTAGGTAACGGCGGACGGGCCGGCACGGCGGCTCCCCCCGCCCCGCAGCGCGGCACCGAACGGCACCGAACGGCACCGAACGGCACCGAACGGCACCGAACGGCACCGAACGGCACCGATGCTCGAAGTCCACGGGACACACGGCCTCGGCTCTCCCTCCTCCCCTCAAATAATTTAATCAAACATTTAAATCGTGTCCACCCAACGGACACGATTTAAATGTTTGATTAAATTGTGTAGGTTGTGTATTCTTGCCATGCTTTGACACAAATTTTGTCCGGCTTAAAAGACAGAATTACTGTCCCTTAAAAGTTCGCTATTTTCATACTTCGGGCAGATTTATTGTAAAACTCATCTGCAACCAGTTTCAATACTGTACCAATTTTTAATTGCTCCAACTGATCGCAAACATCGGCTGTAATACAAATACTTGTGAGTAACACATTATTTTCCAAATAACCCAATTATCTGATCTCTCTATTCATGTAAATGGCTGCTGTTATTCCCTGATTAAGGACTCAGAACTTTTGTTTACTTCGTGCCTCCTAAAAATAAAACCAGTAACAGAAGTACAATCATCAAAGTTATCTTACATAGACACTCCATACGTCCTTAGACACAGAGAGAAAAAGCAAATTTAGATACCAAAATACCAACCATGAAACACTATTTCGGGCTACAGATCAGTAAAATACACGTGTCAAGAACAGCATCGAAGGCTTTAACAAACTAAGTCATTAGAACCCACAGTGATTTAAATTCTTCTAGTTCCGAGGCAAACCACAGGCAAAATTTTAATAAGCTGCTCCTGGGTTAACATCTTGTATTTCGAGTATAGCCTGGAGCAAATATCTAAGGCTGAATGACAAGTCTGTAAAAACGTGAAGCAGCATAAAATGCTGAAGTGTGAGAGTGTTTTGCCATATTGGCACGCGATAATTCCAAATTCTTCCATCGAAGGATTTAAGAAAATATTAAAATCACTCCAATATCTCAGAACTGTAACTGTCTGCAACAACAGATTACAGCTTTAAACCAGAGCTCTCCATACCGCACGCGGGAACAATAGGAAGCAATTTTTATTCCTCCTCTTCCCACTCCTCCTATGGGGGAGGAGGAGAACAAACAGTGTGTGCACAGGCATGGCAGCAACCAGTACTTCTCACTCCCCTCCTTTGGCCAGTTCGTGGCGAGCACTAGGGAACACAAAGGGCTAAAACATCTTAAAATGTACATTAGAACATCTCAAAGACAGAAGGGCACGTTAGATAAGCAAAGCCTAAAAGTAAGCGGACCACAAGAATGACATGCTCAGTGCATCCTGCTCCATACCAGATCGGAATATTGGTATCTGTTAAAGCTTCCAAATGTTACAGTCACCACCGAGTCACCTTGCTCACAGGTCGGATCCAGCCGACGTACAGAACTGCAGTGCCTGTGACTCTGCGCTCAGAGCACCGAACTCCGATAACAAGCACTTGTGTCAGCCAAACGGTTCAGGTCTCGCGCAAGAAACCCGGCTGCTGCTAATGCAGGTAAGAAAGAGGCAACAGAAAAATCAATGGCAACCTCTGCTGGTTGGTTTTCAACGCAGGTAAAATGCTTCCCTTCCGTGAATTATAATTAAAGGGACAAAGTGATGCAAAAGTAAGGAAGTTTGAATTCTTTGTGGAAATATGAGCCGTCTTCCTCTACTACCAAAAAAAAAAAAAAAACCAAGTCATGCTGCAAGCTGCCACTGGCTTTATCACCTCGGCTACTCCCGCAGCCCACCTAACAGAGGTATCTTCTAAGAAGAAATGCGAACTGCAACAGACTGATTGCACTATATTTCATGGATATTTGGAGGCAAGTGAAAATTAAAGCAGAAATCAGCTAGTCCTGACGAAAACTATGCAATTACAGATAGAATTTTACAAGACGTGGCAATACTGAAATGTTTTGTCAGAGACAGCAAAGTAAAAAGCTATACAGAAAAAAAGTTTTCTATTTGTAGATTAGTCACATTAGGGAGTCTAGCACAGTTTTAAATAAAACTTGCTTTGGGATATTTTTTTTAATTTGCATATAAAGAAAAGGAAGTGAGAAAGAGAAAACAGTTATACTGGAAGAATTTAATGGCTGTCACCAAGGCAGTATTTTACACGGTGCATAAATTCCGTAGTTGGTTAAGTCCAGCAGAAGGACTAAGGACTCCTTCCAGCTGAACAGAAGCAGCAACTCCACACCTTCTTTATGAATTACATCAGCTAGAAACAACAGAACTACCACCCAAAACAGAAGACTCAAACCATCTGATCCTGCTGAAAACAGAGGAGACATGGTAGGAGGTCAAGTTTTGTGTATGAAAAGAAAGCCTTTGAAAGCAGTGGTGATGTGTGTGACCCTGGAAGGAAGTGAGATAAAGCTTCTCAGGCAGAAAAAAAATCCATACAGAGGTAGATCTAGAAGCTCCAAGCTTGGAAACAATCTATTACTCATTTCTTCTGTTCATAAGGGAACAGGAGTATTTGTTTGCTAAATCCTTTTTGTAAGGCAACAGGACTGATAGATGCAATTCCTGCAATGCACAAGTTGCACCACACATTTCTAGTTTGAAGTCTTTCAAGACTCTCCATGTTAAAATATTGGATGGTCAGCTGGATTAAATGGACAAAAATAATTTCTGTAAAAATCTTTTTAAAAGACATTGATCAGAGCAGGGAGACAGAGCTGAGAGTGTGGGATGCAGAACATAAGAGTTATTTACTTAGGTGCAGACCTGAATGACAATGTTGATATATATACCAGCTCCTTATTTTCTCCCTAACTTTTTTTGTTGTTGTTGAAAGTATTATTTTCTTTTATCCACTTTCTCCTTACCTTATATGTTATTTGGAATATAAAGTCTCTTCCCAAAACCCATCCACTACAGCTCTCTATTTAAAAACTGCCATGAAAAGCTCTAGCTTTCACAGAATACACAGAAATATTCACCTGAGTGAATGAGATAATATGAGATACATAATGCATATGAGATACGAGACGTGTGTATATATGTATGTATAACTATTATCTATTATTTTTATCAAAACAATCAGACTTGTTAAATGCTTTATGTCAGAAGGCACCTCTGGATATCATCTGGTCCAATGCCCTGCTCAAATCAAGGCCAACTTCAAAGTCAGGTCCAATGTCAAATTTAAGCCAGGTGGCACTTGGTCCTATACCCAGCTGAGCTGTAAACATCTCCAAGCATGAAGTTTTCACAGCTTCCAACATTTGACCACTCCCACCATGACTGTCAGTATCTGCTCTGAATTTTTCTTGTTGCAGCTTGTCTTGATCATCATCAAGACTTGGGCCAGTGGTTAAAACCCAAAAGTGTTAGTTCTCAAGGAAACTACAGCATCTTGTAGAAAGTTTAAACCCATGAAATGTCTCGCGAACTGATAGTCTCTCATTTGTCAGTTTTGCTATCACAGACCAGTTTCCTTTCCTTCTTTCTCCCACCCCATCATGATAACGAATACCATAAATCATTTAACAATGCTATGGCCCTCTAGTGACTACTCTAGTGACTGCAAAAAAGACCAACTGACACAAGTTGCACAGCTACATTTTTGAAATGCAGATGCTCTCGTGGAACACTTACCTCATTGCCACAGGAAAAAAATAATCCCCAAAGCCTAATTAAGCCTTTTCCACATTAAAGGTGAAACTGAATTTGATGGCAGCAAGAGAGTAGGCTCTGTAAGGTGGGGAAGAAGGAAGAGGTTGGTACAACATGGAAGAATGGTTGGGGGGAGTTCAGGTAAGAGGCTGGAAGGGGACAGTAGCTTTCTAAAAGGTCAAGGTATGTGAGGGATGTGAAAGGGAGCTAACAATCCCTTTTCCTTTTACTATTACTACTCCAGCAGGCTCTGCTTCAACCTGCTCCTCTCCTGGACTCACAGCCCCAGTCCTCTTCCAACACTGTTTCTAATGAGGCAAATACTAGCCAGTATCATGTAAGTGTTAGGTAATTCGGATGCTGTTACACAGAAAAAGAAATTGGCAAAAATATATTTTTTTTTTCTGTGTTGTGGTGGATCAGTAGGGAAAGATGGGCACTCACATTTTCAGGTTTATTTCATACTGTTATTACATCAAACACTTCTAAAGATTGAAACTTTTAAATTAGCCACTAAAATTATTTGTGTATTTAATAATTATTAAACGTTTTGGCGTAAATTGCTACAATTTCCCTTTAAGCATTACTACTGTGATCTCATGGATTAGATGGTTACTTTTCTGAATTTTACATTAAAGAACATTTTTCTTCTGAAGAAAGGACTTTTCCTATATAAAAGATTATATTGATGCTCCTATGACAAATGGAATTCACTTTACAAGCTCAATTTGGAGCAACAAATACCATGAAATTTCTGTGCCTCAGATCAACAGAAATAAAACACTCTGCAATAACCTATCTATCAAGGACTGAATTTACTTCAGGGAAATGCTGTGAAGTTCAATGAATGGTGATAATTTGCATTTTTCAGGAATTAAACATAGCATTTGCTTTAAACAAGCAGCACAAAACCAGTACTTAAGCTATATAAGGATGCTATTTACTAGCTGACCACATATGGTAAGAAAAGGTCCAAAATTAATTAAAATGGACAATGGAAAAAACAAGAAAATGTCTTAGGATGGTATGAAAAGCAAAAAAATTAAGATATCTGCCCTCAGTTTCATGTGTCTGCCACTAAAACTGATCCACCTGCCCTTCAACTAGCAGTAGTTAAGAAAAAAAAAAAGAGTATACTGGCAAAAGAATCCAGGCTTACTACCTACCACCGTTCCAGGCATCCTGATGGAGAGCCCTGTTTTTTGCATCGCTTTTCCTTTAGCTCCTGCTTTTGACTGCATGACTAATGTTTAGTTAGTAGTTTGTGACAGTGTATTGACAGACTAAAAGAACGCGCATTTCATTTAAAATTGTCCCTCTGCATTTCAAGTAGTATAACAAACCATGTCCTATCTGTGCAGCTGCCCTAGTATAAACACAGTCTCTATGCATGGAAGTAGATTAGAGTGAATGGAAACAAACTAGCTATTAATTACACTGCTGTCAAGAGACAACTCAAATTTTCACCTGTTAAATCACAGGACAAAATATAGCAATTAAAAGAACTGTAACTGAAGAAATACTGAAATGTAGAGAATAGTCTGAACAGTGCAGGTAGTATTACACTTTCTTTTCCTGCAGGAATAATTTCTCATATTTTAAAATAATACTTAGAAAATCCTTTTAATGCTGCATTCATTTAAACTTTTTAGAGCATGTTTTTACTAATAATTTTGTCTAGTCAAGCCAGGAATTATATTCCATAGCTACTGGTATTCTAAAAGCATATCACAACTGGGCAACAAGAAAGTATATGTTCATAAGGACTCCCACTGGCTTGGCTGAAGCATAAGCTCAGTCTGTATTATTAACAACTCCATTTTAGCAGAGCTAGAATAAAAGACTTTAAGGCTACCAAAAAAAAATAATCCCAAAGACTATGATCATCTACTTTGTGGTTGGGATTTTTTTTCCACATACTGCAAGCCAAAGAGTTCTCTTAAACTACAGCATGACCTTTTAAAAGGCAACAAGTTTTGATTTAATGAGTTCAAATGATGAATATTTTATTGTAGCCTTGACTAGGAAGCCAAGTTCTAAGGCCTGTGCAAAAGCAACTACTAAGACACAGACACAAGGATCAAAATTGTATACGCCTGTCAGTTTTTCAAAATCACAAGTTTGGATGAAGCAAAGAATAAAGTTGTAGTACACGCAAATGCAACTTTCACTCTTCATTGCCTTTTAAAAACAAATAAACAAGAACAGGTGCACCCAATATTATTGCTTCAAATTCTCCCAAGAGCATCACTTCTATTTCATCCTCAAACTGTTCCTCAGAACTCACAGCCAAGGCCACACATCCATAAACTACTGTGTGATCAACACTGCATGCACTTCCAAATCCTTCTCCAGCTCAATAACATACTTCTGCATGTCACAACAGCAAACCTGTATGACAAAAACCTCCCCACCATAACATTCGGCAACTTACTTTTAATTTGTGCTGAAAGCTACAACACAGAGAACATTCCCGTGCATAATTTAGCTTCTCAAAAACAGTTTAAAAACCCTTCAGAATCATCCACTTCACTCCAATTGTCTTTTCTAAAAATTGTTAACTGGCAGCTAATATTATGTGAGAAATTCACAGACACGTGTCAGAAACAGATTCAAACCCACTTTTCATGGACACGGTGTAGGTTAAATGGTCGCGGTACGTTCTCCCAGAGCATCTCATCTAATCTAGATGGGCTGGCTGGAAGCACGTGCTTAGTCACATGGACAATTTACGTTTTGATTTGCGTACACAATTGGCACATTCCACCCTAAACTTTTCCTGTAATAGATTTTTAAAAATAGTGCTTCCTTCAAGGAGACAAGAGGTGGCCCAGAAAAATACTGAACAACTAGGATCATTCAGGAGGAAAAGACACAGCTTTGAACGTGTAGGCAAAAATCAGAGAGAAACTAAAGATTCACTATTTGAGTCAGTGTAAGATCTAGTGAGGAACATGTGATACTGACCCCAAATCTGGACTAGTAAATCCAATTCCACTGTTTCTTGTGAACAATGAAGCTGAAAACAATCAAAGTAAATTGTGAATTTTAGAAGACTATCTTTAAACAAAGTGTTACTCAGTATTACTATTCCACTGCTTTTGCAAAGAAATGGAAAAGAGGAACATGGAAAGGATATAGCATGAAAACTATTTATAAATTGAAGCGTGGCACAATTTCTTTATATGGATTTTAAGCTCAGCTTCATTTAGACCAAATTTTCCTCCCAGCTGGAACTGCTGAAGGGGTATCACTTATATTCTTTTACAGCATGGAGTCTGTATCAGCACACACTTGCATCAGTAACCATATATGAGAAAGAAGCAGGAATAGCTTCCTACTGAGAGGGGTCTAGAGGGAAAATTTGCAAATGGTAGCAGCTGAAGTAGACTCCAGGGTAACTCACAGACATGGAACCCAGCAATGATAGATATGTTTGGAAATGCTGCTGAAAGCAAGAGTTACTGACTTAGTTTTTTCCAGAGTAAAATATTAGCTAATTAAAATTTATAAAATCATCTCGCATCTCAGATCTCTGTTTCAAGATCAATATCATCTAAATACATTCAACTTCCAATAACTAGCAAATTTTGTCTTAGTTTGATTGTATTAGATAATGAGGACATTTATATTTATAGATAGAAATTGGCACATGTAAAATGTTATGAACTGAGAAATTAATATTTTTTAAAAAAAGAAATACCAAATCTTACATAATTTGTCATCTATAAGAAAAAAACGAAATTAAACATATACTTTATCAGTACTAAAAATAAGTTACATATAAAGACTGCATTTTTAGGAGAATATATGAGTCCTTTTGGAAAGGACACTATTAGGGAATATAGAAGTCAAGTCTGTAGGTTAAGTTCAAGTCCAACTTCTTTCACCAATATTAAATTCGCACATAAACCTTTCCCCCTCTTCTCAAAACTACAGTTGGAAGCTAAATGTCAATCTCTTTATTCATATATTTTTAGAATATGACATATAACTTCCCAAAACTCAAAATATCAACACACTGTACTAAATACTGGCCTTTAAATAATTAACAATATGCCTACATAAACAAAGAGCCATACAGGAATAAATAGAAACACTGGGTCCTACCTGCTATGTTTGTGTAGGACACTAGTGGCCATCATTTTTATACGACCACTAGAATTAACTTGGCTTGAAAAGACACACAGCATGTTTTCTGAACACCCTTCTTCCCAGCATGTCTGCAATGGCTGTTGCAGGAACAAACTGAGCATAATTTCTTCTCATACTTTTAATGAAAAATGAATAAAGAATAACATGACAGAAGTGGAGTTACTCACTGCAAAACTTAAATAGTAATCTTTAAAGCAATCTTACAGTAAAGAACAAGAAAACAACCAAATAGAATTTTTCTTTATGCTTTCAAGAGCATAAAGAAAAATGCTTCCTGTTATCAGTAGCAGTTGCCTATATCTTATTTATAACTATTCCATATAATGAAATAAAGACATTGGAAATTACTCTAAGGGTTATGGTTTTCTAATACATTAACTACAACACATAAAAATGAAATCCCAACAGCAATTTTCCACAAAGGCTTTATACAGTGACTTGCATTTATTTTTCTGCATAAGTTATGAAAATACTCAGTAGCCAAAAAATTGCTATGGAATAAGGCTAGATTTTAAAAAAATAAAAAAATAAATTTCAGCTTATGTTCTAACCAAAGTGCTCCCAGGGGAAAAGCTTTGCTACATTTCCTTTCCCCCCGAAAGATGATTCTTTATAAAACAAAGCAAAAAAGGTGAGGAAAAAATGGTTACATTCAAAAAGCTATATTTTATTGTTATGGCAACTGATGTGCTAAAAATAAAGAAATAAAGTTGTTATGGCAACTAGAATTTTAAAGGCAGTCAAAAGTAGAATAATCAAACATTCTGCTGGCTTAAAATATAACGTCTATGACTCAATTTTCAGCAAGAGCTTCAGAGACACGTAGTGGTTGGGTTTTTTTGGATTCTGCTTTGGAGATCACAATTAGAACAAGTTGCAGAGAACTCTACAGAGTACAAAAGAGGAAATCAAGGTGAACAGAAAATTAGTCATTTGAAGTTCGCATGGTCAGTAGGAAGAAACGCACACCTTATGCCACTTAATTAATGTCCTGGCAACCTTACCTAAATCCATAAAATGTATCAGCTTATTCTTAAAATAAACAGCAATAGGACAGTATTTATGTCTTTACAATGATAGAAAGATGCTACATAGCTAAAAGTTACTTAATCTAAAATCATTAAGTACTGAAAAGTTACTGAGTACTAAAATTCACTTTTCTGAAGCAGCAGAGTTCTGCCCCTTCATATGTATGGAATCAAAGACAACTATAATTACAAGATCGTAACATATTTAAATGTCTGACACGTGCTCAATCATCATTACAGGGCTTCTAGCTACACGAGCACTTCCACAACAATCTTAGAGAACTCACTGTCTCCCATCCAACTCTCATTGAATTGTCAAAATTGCTACTTTTATTAAAAAAATTAACAGAACTGTACACTGTGAAATGTTCCAAAGCCCATACTCAGATACGCCTTAATTAAGATGAAGCAATGTGTTTAACAGATACTTCAGAGAATTACGACTAGAAACAGTAGTTCATACTGGAAATATCTGCACTGGAACCACATATGTAGTATGCACTAGCCTCCCAGTTGTAAGTTAATATTGTAACACAGTATGTGCTTTGTGTTTTGTCTTCAATTAATCAAGGTTCCTACCGGTGTTACTCTTAACTCTTTTCTGACCCATACAAAAAGTCTCTCAGCCCAGCCCACCAGAGCTTTCAGCACGCAGGAGCAGCATGGCCGAGAATACAAAGTCAGGTTCATCCTTCACTTGTGCTTAAGGGAAAAGAATCAGATTAACTTCTTACTGCAGCACAAAAATGAAGAGATGAACACTGGAAATTCAAACAACACACAAGGGAATGCAGCATGGATAACACAAATTTAAGTATATTTCTGTAGTTTTGCTTCCCTGGCCTCAGTATTAATCCTTGAAGCTAGATACACAGTTAACTTATTCCATGTTAAGCATCACATGAAGTCACAGGTATTTCAGAGATGCAAATAATGTAGTGAAATACATTAACTAATCAATCTGTGGCAAAGTCAACAGCTTTTGCAAAGGAAACTCCATGTACACAGTCACTATACATAACTTTTCATCGGTCAGGACAAATCCTAGACATATGAATGTCAAGTTAAAATCAAAGTTTTACAAGTTTTCCATCTAATGCTTAGCCTAAAGGAGCTAGATGCATATTTTCAAGGTTTGTTCCCGACTCAACCAGATACTGAAGACAAAAGACATGGTGTTCTGAGCTTTCTATGAAACCAGTTTCCTCGTTATATAATATTCTAACCTTAATCAAGTGCACGGTTGCCTGAAATATAAGTCTTTGAGTTCCAAGAAAACATGCAGCAGTGTAAATATCACTCCACTTAAGTGACAGCTACGTAAATCCATTGCTTGCAAGCAGCATCCAGGGTCCCATTTCTTTTTATATCAGGTATAGCCATTCTGCACTCATTATATATATATATATGCATATATATATATATGTAAACGCATCCCAAAAGAATATTTATACTAACATTTTCAGGCACATTTTTATCCATAACATATGCTTCTGTATTTTCAATTTTCCATAAAAGAATTTACAAGCAAGCATTTTCATAGGAAGGCAAAGGAAATCCTGGAAGATGTAACAACAAAGACCAAAAGTGCTCTCTGAAATTACATTTACAAATTCATGAAAGAAAGGTGGCATCATTCCAAAAGGTACTCCTAATTCCTTTGCCATATAGGTAATAAGAAGCATAGTTAATGAGACTGCAATGTGACATTAATGCAACTGAGGCTATTTGAAGGCTAGTTCAAAAATGGTCTCACCTGCCCCTTCTGCCCTGCCCCAGCTAGTGACTACACAGCCACACGGGAAATCTCTCTCATTACTCTAACAGAGAAATTGGGGGAAGGAAGTTTTCCAAGTAAAAATGTAGAAATTACTGTGATGTACCAGCCTTGCAATCGCTAGGGTGAGTGTACAGAAGAGACAGAACACGCAGTAAAAGAAATGTCTTCTGGCAAGCACACAGCCTGGATAAGGCACAGCCTGAAACCACACCCCATGTATATGACAATTTAGTTTTAGATTCAGGTTGTAAATTCTATTATCTAGTAAAAAAAGACTGTATTTTGACACTGGCTTGATTTTGAGACAAACCAGCCATATGAAGATGGCTTTGTCATATGCAGCATATGATTAAAAAAAGTGAAGCTCCGTATCATCAATATTCAGTTGTCAGTTTAAAAAACAACTGATGAAAATTCACACGGAAAAAAATCTTAGCTGCCAAAATATTTGGGTATGTCCACAGAAACACATATAAAAGATTATTAGAAAGAATATATGCACTAGCAGACTGCAATTGATCTCCTTTTGGTTAGTTTACCTCAGCAGCTGCAAATCTGCTGGCTGATAGGGGAAATTACTCATAATTGGTATGAGCATACTCATCACTACAAAGGGAAAAAAATTTTTTAACAGATCAGGCTGTAATGAAGATCTATACGTCTCTCATCTCTTCTGAAGTGATTACTGTAAAATGCAATACTAGCTCAGTCCCTTAGAAGAATATCCTAAAGAATGTATGAATAATGCTGTCGTTTGTGGTTTTATCATAAAGAAGTCATATATAAATTAAGGTAGAAAATGGTATCAGAATTCACCCCTATATTAAATTTCAATTTGAATTTAAGCGATGTATTCATCACTCATATGTGCTTTAATTTTTCTACACTCTACTACTCTACACTGCAGCTCAAGCCTGTCTGGTTTCTGTTACTATTTCCATTATTGTGAATTGCCCACTGCTAGGGTAAAAGATGCTTTCATAAAATGATGACCACCAGTACTGATGTTAACAAGGACATTTTAAGAGACTTTAAACACCATCAGTGATTCTCGGGAGAAATAAAAAAAAAGCTAGATATAATACATACTTGATTCTTAGTGTTTCTCTCTAAGCAAGCGCTCTGTTTAACTCTTACAGCATCAAGTATTAACATATTGAAAGCAGCAATTAGTAATCAGGGAAATGTGGTTTGCTCTCTTAAATAAATGTATTTAAGATTTTTGAAACATTAACTTTCATAAAACAGTCACAGGAAATATTGCTTATTTTAAAGACTGACTTTGCAGCTTTTTCTTTGTAAGCAAGTATAGGACCCCAAGCTGGGCTTTTAGAGAAAGCAGCTCCTGATGGGTGGAAAAAACCTTTCAAAAAATAAAAATCACGCAACAGAGAATCTACATGGAAGTTGCCCTCTGCTTTAATCCTGACAGAAACCATTCCAAATACAAATTACATCTAGTAATACAGATTTTCAAGAGGCATAGTAATTTTTAGTTAGTCACTGTATTTGCATATGCAAGCCACGTGCACATGCCAACGTGGCAGTTCAGCAACTCAGTGACACACAAATGGCCTTCTTATTTCAAGATCAGACTGAGGCTGGCCTGAAATCCTCTTGCAGAATAACATTACTGTTTATTTACATGTGCAATAGCAGAAATCTGTTGGCCTTACAAACAGGACATTTAAAAATCGAATTACTCTGATTTCCAGTGCAGTCTTCTGATTTCCAGTATGTAGGTATTATATGGATAATATCACTTAATTCCTCTCATTTTAACTGCTCCATTATGGCAACATAAAAAAAAAAAAAAAAACCAACAACTGTGTTTTGTCTCTTCCTCTCACCTTCAACAGCTCCAGCCCTTGAGTAATGCAGCCTCCTGAATGCCAGATATGCAACCTTTGTTTGAAAGCAGGGAATGATTAGGAAGAAGTTAAATGAGAGAGTATTACTAAGAGAAGGTTGATTGTTTAAAAAAGAAAACTAAAAAAAGTAATAATTACGCTCTCAGGAATTGCAGTTCTCTTGCAATGGTAATATATACATAACAATTTCCTTCATCTAATCTGTGCCCTACACTGTAACAGATAGATGCATACACACAGAATGAATAAGCATTGCATAATGACAACACACACTGCAGACAACTTCAGAAATGATCCAATTTTACCCAGTGGTGTAGAACACCATTGTTTAAAACGCCTTCTTGCTATGGCTGTTCTTTCAGCATCAGCATCATTACTGCTCCAGGAAAACTGAGCACCTAGTAACAAACCAATAATCAAATTAAACTAGGATACCTATTAATGTTTCATCTAGGAAAGAGTATCATGGATTTTTAAAATGAGCTTTGAGGTGCCAAGCTTTTACCAGAACCACCAGTTATTACTGCACACTCCACTGTAAAGCAATAGCGAGACATGGAGATATCCCTGCTCCACCTTACCTAAAAAAAACCCCACTTTTTAGCTGCATCAATGTATATATATTCGCTGTCTATGAGATCTATCAACTTTAATATCAATTCTTCCAGTAACCATCATTAAACCTACTCAGGCCATAATACCGATATTACTCAAAGTTTTATCATTCCATTTGAAATGACGGGCAACTATGTTCCCTTATATGTGTAGATAACGGATTATAAATTCACAGAGACAAAAGAAAATGCAGTCTCCAAGAGGGAAAATGCAGATCTCATTTGCACTCCACCCATCAGAACAAATGTGTCAATTCATGTGACTTTCAGAGCCAGTAGGACACACAGGAACCCAAGAGCCAGGAATTGAGAGTGTCATTTCAGTGCTATCAGAAGCAGGTATGTACAGCAAAAAAATCTAGAAAAATTCTTAATGTGGCAGAATTTTTCATAATTTTATGCAGGCTCTGAAAAAAAATACTATTAGCGTCATTTTCCACTTCAAATATTATACCTAAAAGTTAAAATTAAGATGACATAAAAATAAAAATTACTAATGGATGCTACTTCTTTCTTTCTCTGTCAAGAGCTGTCATTAAATTGAAGAATTTCTTTGAAGATGAAGAGTGAGCACAAGATTTTCCCTTTTGTGCACACAAAATTGAAAGATTTTCTCCAGGTGAGTTCTAAATGAATCAAAACTTGGCAAATTAAATTCACTTTAGGGACACTTTATTCCTCAGTTTGTAAAAGTAATAGTAACATTTACTATGAAACTAAGTACCCCAGTATATTCATAATAAACTAAACCTTTTATCTGAATTTAGTCTGAATTTAAATTAAGCTATTTAAAAATTAAACTTCTGTCAACTTCTGCTCTACAGAGGCAATATTTTTTTCACTAATTTCTAATAAGGTATTTTCAGTTTATATATACTTTATTATTCCACAGTATGCAGTTCTAAAATAATTCTAACAAGTGGAAGACTGCCAACACTAACAGCTCGACTTACACCAAAAATGAGGCAACCTATCAATCCAACCTGCACACAATCTGATTTTTCTCTGCAAACACATTACATTATAAAAATATCAAGAATCTACTTGCCATTAAATGAATAATCTCAGTTTAAGAGAAGAGTTAGGTAGTAGCCATCCCATCCTTACCCTTTCAGAAAAGGTAAAGTAAAACTTAAGAAACTGCCTATAGATACCGAATTTAAAAGAAACATGAAACTCGAAAAGTTGCACATACAACTCAAAGTGTTCAGTTCCTTTAGAATTATTTTGTTTATTATCTAAGGATCTCATTCAAAAAGCAATAAAAAAGTATTAGTTATCTCTCTTTTTGGAGAGCTGAAAATCACAATTTTTTTAAATGATAATTGATCCTTATATAGTAGGATCTTTTATAATTGATAAGCATATAGCTATGCCATTTTTGATAACTAATCTCTCTAGACGTTAAGGGAGCCAATTCCTGCTTAGTAGAGAGAAGAAATAAAGATGCAAATAGAAAACTAGAACAACAAATATAAAATAGATCAACATTTCTGAAATACTTAAACTTTCACTGCTGGGAAATTTGTTTTTAATATTTGTAATCACAAACCAGGTAAGGTACCATCTCCTAAGATTTCAGGATGCTTTCTTGCAAGAGGGGGAGCCTTTATCATTTTCAGTAGGCTATTTGCTATAAGCACAGGTCTAACAAAAAGATGCTAGCTGTGCCAGTTTTGTCTCTGGTCTAGGACAGCAGTCTATTTAGAAATATGACAGTGCTTCACTTCATAGACACATTTTTGAAAAACTGCTGCAAGAAGAACCCCACAGGTTCTGTGCTACTTTGGATATTCTCACATTGTTTGTGACCAGCCTGCTTAACCAACACAGCTCTGATGAAATGGGTCACTCCCCACCGTACTGGGCAGAGAACACACAAGTTACTCCACGCTACACAGATGCATAAACTCCCCCATTTTCAATTAGGACAAACAGATGAAGCATTCTGAACACAAATATTTGCTACAAAAATACTCTAATGTTTCAGTCCATTAACCAACCTGCTGTGGCAGCTGGCGAACAGTCATCTTTTTAATTAGACACCCTTACTGATTAATTAGTCTCAGAACACTGAGCAGTGGAACCCTGCACGATGCCATTGGGACAAAAAAAATTGCTCTTCCTAGTGCTAACTTAATATCCTTTGGTATTGCTGCAAATAACAAGCTTGATTAATTTTCTACTCAAATTAAAATAGCCTTCCTATGTAAGTAATTCTCTCAATCCAGAGCTAAACTGTTTCAACCTAACAGTTTCACACAAATAAATAAATAAATAAACAAACAAACCACAAACAAGGCATCAAGGCGCCAGTTGCAAAGTTAAATGCATTTAATCCTATTTGCATAGACACAGTGGCTCATTTGGAATCCCCACTTTCCATTTCAAACTATGTGAGCAAGCTAGCAATAAAAATAAAAAAGCCAAGTAAAAACACCAAGTATGAAGCAAAGATACAAATACTTTTTCCTGTTTCAAGAATTTTGGTAATTCCAAAGTGTAAAAAGTAAACACATTTCTACATTAGATTTACATGAAAGTTGATCTTCAGTCCTTTGAGTTTGCAAATAGATGCACTAAGGAAAATAGATGATTAAAGTTAATTCAATACATGGAAGACTGTGCTTAAGCAGATGATGAAACTTCAACAATGACACTTGCCATTCTTCGCTATCCTATTTCTAACTTTTAATTTTGGACAAAAGACCTCTATTAAACCTTTTGGAGAAAAGATGATACAGACATCCATTTGTAGGACTTCTCGTAGTCCTAACACTATGAAAAAGTTTCTGTACTCAGAAAGAACTTATAATAATGAAATACAGCTGTTAAAAAATTTCAAAAATTTTTCTCTACTGTAGCTCTTCCTTTTCTGTAGAGGTTTGTAACAGAAGTGTTAAGAGTGATCTGATGACCAGCCAGTTTGAGAATTGCAGCAAAGCTACAGCACATCACCTCTACCAAAGCATGCTGGAAGCCACAAAACCACTCGCAATGAAGAAAGAGAGACAAAGAGCAGCAATGCCATCTAAGATTAAGATTTACACAAGCTGAAGCCAGCAGCTTCTGAGGGAAAAGACCACGCCATGAGAATTGTTTGGCTAGTAAAAAGTACCATCAACTCGTCAGAAAAACAGTTTGTTGGCACTAACCAAGAGAAAGCCAAGAAGTGTAGGCATGATTTTATAGCCAGCATCCCTTGTCCTCCACACCACACACAATGGATCCTGGCCAAGGCAGCTGAACACATGCACCGCAGGGCTTGCGACTACATGGATAGGAGAAAATTAACATGAAATGTGTAATTCCATCAGTGGATGTAAACTGCTTCCATTTGTCATCATTTACTGTCCTTTTCAGCAAACAAGTGCTAAAGTTTAATGTAGTATCTGGGCCTGTAAAACTGCTTAACGTGAGAGGTACCCAGAAATCTGAAACCTTAACTTCCCTTTTTTTCTTTTTACTTTATAATGTGAGGATTTGTCTTGTAGCAACCAGAAATAATATAAGTGTTTCAAACAGAACAGATGAACTAAATCTATTAGCTCCATATTGATTAGATTTCATTTGCTTCCGTCTTCTGCAGCAATGGAATGTACTTTCATATAACTGGTCCTTACTCCATGAGAATTATACCTCTATGTGATTAGTGCCCAATTCCAAATTATTATATTACTTAGATAAATTGTTTTTTATGATATGATAATGTTTAATCCCCAAGTCAACGCCTCTCATATTTGCTTCAGGCTTTGGATTTTCTTAGGATTTTCACTCTTCTGTTGAGGGGCTTGAAACGTTATTGGCCCAGATGCAAAACACCATTACACAGTCAGCAGACAAAGCTGTTTTTTGGCCAACTCTTCTGAAGTCTGAGCCTTTAATTAGTTATTAACTCTAACTGTTCTGGACACATGCTTGTATTACTAAAGGAAATTATGACAATAAAAAAATAATCTTATTTCTGGTTCTCGTGTAAGTCATTTGGAAAGATAGCCATTCAGTCTTTCTTTACGACCTTCAACTCAAAGCTACCAGCCATTTCAAAAATAGGCATTCACATTCATATGCAAACTTCCATTGTTTTTGAGTAGCATAATACTATCAACATCTATTTTATCTGAAACTTTATATGTACAGTTCATTTCTTAATGGAAATCGAATTATAAACTGAAAGTTTTTTACACAGAAATGATACATTTAACAATCATAAATCCTGCCTTAAAATGGTCCATCCAAAAGTTTTCAAACTACAGAATGTGAATGACAACCTTCTTTTTCTGCTTTCGTTATTTTACTTCTGCAACTACATACAATCCTGACAGGTATTACTTTCTAAACTTAGGAAAAAGAACTTCAGTGTAGGCAATTTCAACAGTAATCAGTGACAACTGTACAAAACAGGCACCCAGTCCGTAACACGGAAAAGGATGGAAAGAAGTCTTGCCCTACAAATTCAGCAGCGAGAACACATACAAAAATGAAACCATATAAAACACAAAAGCAGAAGGTTAACAATAGGCAGCAGAAGATGCAATAAATAAAATATCTGTCCCAATTCAGATGCAACAAGTATTTTACAGTAAGCTTCTGTATGTCTGCCATCAAGCGACAGGAGATTTCTAATGATTTACACAGTGACAGTGCCTGACATCTCTTCTGAAAGGGACAGTGTGGAGTAAAGGCAGCAGAGTGGGGCAAAGCAAAGCGTAACTATTGCTGAAGACAATTACCAGGCTTGGCTTGCCACTGCTCAGTTTATCTGAGCTCAAAATTTATCTTGTCATGGGAAAAATTCATCTGAGAGGAACCAGTGAAGCTGAACATGAAATAATGTCAAGTAGGCAGGAGAAAAAACTATCAATGAAGTGACCCTAGCTTATACGTGGTTTTCTACTTACCTTCTTTAAACAAATGGATCTGACACACTTTTACAGAAGCTCTATATTCACATACCAGTATTACCCTTTCATTATCATCACACAAGCAGATTTTTCTCACTCTCATTTTCATTTGCATTTTCCTTAAAAATACATAAAAATATGTACTTATCTCTGCTGGTGCATCTTTTATTTTCCCCTTTCTTTTACTGTGTCACATGCAGCAGGGTCAAAAGCCTACAGCACACATGCCACAAAGGTAACTAAGGCAGATTTTAATTGTCATACAGTACAGATTTACATATATGTCAGAAATTAAGCAGCTGCCAAATCACAACTCCTACTCTCTAAAATTGTATGCAAGACCTACTATTGTGCTCCAGTCAAAATTTCTGAGAGACTCATGGTAATCACCAAGCTGGAACTCAGCAGGAGACGTGAGATACAGCGAGATAGTGCTTGACAGGAAGAAAGGATTTGTGAGAGCAGAAGTATTTCTTTCTCCTTTCCCTCCTGGAACACCAAACTCAGCTAGAGATGGGAAACGTATCAGTGTGTGAATGCTCGGATACAGGAAAGGAAACACAGTTCACTGGATCACTCTTGACAGCCTGTTGACCTCCAGTGTGGAGGACTAGAAGATGTACCTTTTCGAGAAAATAAGCACGGCATTGATTTTTCTAAATAAGACAGAGATTTTATTGTGCTTTCTGTGCTGAACTGAAACACTAAAACAAGCCTCAAATTACTCTCTCCTACAGAACACATTTAACAAAACACTCCTTTAACTAAGAAATACTGTGGTAGATTTCAGTGCTCTGAAAAATATAGTATAAAGATGGATATATATATATAGAATAACATGCATACCAGATCTGTTAAGCAATGTGTATGATAGTTGGCCAATCTAGTATACTTTATCTGCACCAACTGCATGCAACTGGAGTAGAACAAATGTGTCGGTATCATGGTCTCTAAAGTACACATGAATGTTGAGAGCCCGCTATCATTCAGTTCACCACAAGGAACACGTTTTTGGTGTACCAACAACTCTTGTCCTCCACGAGTGAGCACAGTTTCACCAAGAGTTAACCAGCAACACTGTAGTAAAGTTTCAATTTTTACCAGATTTCTCCCCCATAAGAGGTAGTCATATATTGGGTATTATATGTTCAATAATAATAATTCCAGCAATCAGGTTCATCTTTTCAGCTATGATAGTAAAATTACAGTTTTCAAGATTTCTTCCTCAAGTTAGCCCTCTCAAATTTTATTTAGGAAAAATTTTGATTATGAGAACTAAAGTAATCAAAGATGCTTTTGAAGTCAAGGCTTATTCAAGAAAACTGACTGCTAAGTGCTCACAAGCACTACACTATAGTACGCAGTTCAGCCTGGTTGTTTTCATCACCGGACAAACAACGCCAACTGCATCTATACAAACTTTCTTTCTTACAAATCCCTGGATGTAGAGATTTTTCAAGTGATTTCGAGATACGCTCTTTCTCACTGAGGTACGGCAATTGGCAATTTAGCCAAATGGTGCAGGTGAGGCTGGATTGCCAGAAAAGGGAAAAGGCTGAGGTGTTGGGAGAGCAGGCTCTTGTGAAAGAGCTGTTACCATGAGCTAGGAGATAGAGCAGTACGGTGCCATGAAAGGGTCAAGGGAATTAGGCAGTAACGGGAGCTGTTTGACATTTACTATGTATGAGGAGGTAAACAGATAGTTTGCAGATGTTAATACCACCTCCTACTTCTTGAACCTCAGCACACTTTATTCTCAGGACTGCAAGTGCAGAATACTGCCACCTCTAAGCACCTAGGAACGTCTTTCAGATATACACTCAGGAATGCACACACTCACAGAATGTACTACTAAAGAGGTCAATACACCCACAAAGATATCCAGCTTCCAGAAGTAAGCCTAAACAAGAGAGAAATGTTAAGCAGAATGACCGAAATAGGAGGAGACAATCTGTGTAAATGTATGCACAAACTGAAAGAATCAAGATGCAAGCTATCTATTTGATGGGAAGAATACATAATTATGGAAAAAAAAAAAAGTATGTGTTCTTGGTATATTGGGATGGTAGCATAAAAACCACGGAGAAAAAATAAATCAGTTCTGCTGAACAATCATTACTACCCATGTAACTCTGAAGTTTAACATGCACATTATTATTGACGCACATAAGATAACACTACAGCAAAGATTTTAGTAGGATTCAAAGAATAATAAACACATGCCCATCAGTCTCTCCAAAGTAGCTTACTAACACACCAAAATGAATCTGAAAGAAGTTGTGTTCACAGGCATAAATATCAGATAATAATTCATTAAAAAAAATTAGCTGACAAGCTTTTCTGGAGCATCCAGTGTTAAGTATTCCTAAAAACAGGCTAGCTTTGGTTTGGTGGAATCTTTCCTGCTCATTTCTTTTCATGAATCTTTTCATGCAAATGATGTTAGCACCAGCAGTTATATACAGTCAGACTATAGAAAAAAAAATTGTGATTTCAGAATAAAAGTTATTTACTTCAGACAAAAAACCCCTGAGTTTGAATAAATGCTTAAGTTCCGAGTAGGATTAATATTCTAATCCATAACAGTATAATATTTCATATTAAATACTGTATGCAATATTATCTTCCAAAATATACATCACTGAAATATTTCATCATGAAAAGGACAAGTGTAGAAAAGTATTTTTAAGGCATGAGGCCCTAGCGTCAAGCTAAGGCTTGCATTTTAGAAGTTTTCCACTCCCTCCTCCGCTGTGAAACAAACATCTTTCCCCACTTTTGGAAAGCAAGAGCAAAATAATGGAGGTGGTTTTGATGCAACATACAGCTGACAGATGTCCTGTGAATGGTTTCTGAGGAAAATATAGCCCAACTACAACGTCAAAAAGGAAAAGTTACACTACCAAAACATCCTTCTTTATTGGTAAAGGAAAAAGAAGTCACGAGGACAGCTCTTACTATGGGGATGCTTTTAAACTTTACAAATATAGCAGGTAGTTCAAATTAAGAGTATAAATCAATTAAGACAAGTATCAAAAAGATATGGCATTACGAATGGAAACTTTCACTAACAACATCTACCCTAGAACTTTTATATGGACAGATGATTCACTCCCTAGTTAACAAATCCAACACTTTCTGTGAGCAACACATAACATTTTCTTAATCCATTTAGGCTGTTATGATCATTTTTGAGACAACAATAACAACAGCAACATTTCTGTTGGTTTTCCCCAGAGTCCATAACTACCCTGCAGCGGCAAGAATTTTAGAACCCCAAATGGTGAGTTTACTTCCTGATACTACCCAGGGTTTTTGCTACTATTACACAGTGGTTCTCAATCTTTCAATCACAGCTATAGCAGCCTGGAACATCCACGCAGACAACTTATTATAATATTTCCTGAGTGTACTGATGACATTAGGATACAGAAGAGATTCTCAAAAGGATTCTCCTCTCATATTGCCCATAAAGCAAGGAGACTGGTTTCCTGATGGGTAAAAATTATTTTAAAATAGAATTTTAAAACCAACAACAAAACAAGAAATACCCAACTTTTAGAGGTTGTTTGGGTTTGTTTTAAAACTAAAAAGTAGAAAATTAAGGCATTGAGAGTACAGAAGCTGTTGAAAAAACAAAAGCAATGAACTTGAGTTTATAAAAAAGGAAAAAACAACAAACACCTGAAACAACAAGCTGATGTGCTTATTATCATCACAGCAAGTGAATAGAAAGCTAAATGTCAAGCATTACTACAGATATAGGTCAGCAATTTCTATTGTTAATGCCATTCAGCAGGTACCCATGGCAGGAGGTAAAGTCACCTAATCACAATTTCAGTTGCTTGAAACACATCAAACTGTTTCACTTCTTTGCTATTTTTCCACCGAAAAAACCACCAAAACCCTGCTGCTCAGCGGAATTCGTTTTAACCAAAAGAAAAAGAAAATAATTACTTACCATAGTGATGAGAACTCTATATTTATCCAGCATTGCCTGGCTGTCATGGCATCCTGCCAGCAACTGCCACACCTCTGCCCTTAGCGCTTCTGGAACACCACTTTTCACCAGGGTAGATAATCCATTTGGCCTCACAACAAGATTATTGTGCCTGAGAAACAGACAATCATTTGCCCATTATACTTCAACTACAGGAGTACAAATCAAGATAAAACATATAAAAAGTTTTTAAACTCTCTGTTATTCTAAAAAGTAGAGTCAGCAACTGGCAACATAAACTCTTCTTTCACTTGTTATGCTAATTAGTAATTGTCAGATAGAACACAAAAAATTCTGCAAGGATTTACAGTAAGAACCACTTGCAAAATGTGGTGATACACAAATTCTCTAGGTGTAGAGAATTTCATGAAAATTAAAACAAACAGTTGCAGAAATTGAACTAAACTGGCTAATGAAGAATAATTTGAATTGAAAGTAAAACCTATGCCATCTGTGCAGACAATTCAATTTAAATATTTGTTCAACATTTATGTTTAGCTTAAGTTAAGAAAAGGAAATTAAAAATAACCTAAGCTGTACAGAGAAATAAATTTTGGAAAACAAATATAAGCTAGTCTTAAGAGTACTAACAGAAAGACTGAAGTTCCAGTTTTACACTTCACACCAAGATTATGTTACAAGTCCCATAAAGCAGGAACACTTATATATACTCTGGTTATGTTCCATTCCATTCCAAATAAATCTGCCTACTCATTTGAGCTGGTCTTTTACTATCTGTTTGTACACAAACCAAGAAATGTAGGAAGACAATTGCAGGAATACTTTTCCTATTGTCCAACACTGCGTAATTAATCCTACAAAAGTTAGAAGACAGAACTATGAAAAGGCCATATTCAGAGGGACTGAATACTAAAGATGTGTTTTTTCAAAAATAATCCAGTCACTGAGTCCATACATTTAGGATAAAATGACTGCACATGCACGATACTGGCAGAGCTTTCAGTCACAGATGTTTAAAAATCCTTTTTGAGATAATAGTGTTTACTGATGTAGATTAAACCTCACTTTGACTTATTATGGCAACTTTCATAGCCATGCAACAGGAAGACTGCGTGAATTGACTCTTTATTCTTTCTAATGTAGGAAGTGCTTTTCTCCGTTATTGTTTTGAGCATTATTATGTTTTTCAACTCTGCTGGTAAGAGAACAGTGAGAGTGGCAGTTTAGCCAAATGTTAGCAAGCTGCGATTAATTGCAAATAACCCGCAATTTGACCCCCAATTTTAAGTAAATATTTAGAGTACTCATTTTTTGAAACTGGTCATTAAGATGTGAACAGTTTACCACTACTGTTTAAATTTAAAGGGTGCTCTAAAAAAAGTTTCTTTTTCCTCTACTCTGAGGATGATACACCCATGTTTCCAAATGACTTGAGAATGAAAAAGGAGAGTGTAACTATATAATGCCCTATTTCTTTTAAACACAACAATTATTTTAATTTTTAAATGTGTAGTGAAATACAAGTAATTTCAAACTTTGCAATTCATTAGTCAAATTAAAATCCAACTAGTGTCTTTTCTCTTTTTCAGTACTTTTTACAGAGTCACATTTTACTAATGATCTTGTGATGGGAAAAAGCTAGAAAGAAAAATCAATATTCAAAGAAATATTAAAAGGACTAGACAGTCGTTAAATGGTTACAAAATTATGAGATGCACATTCAGGAATAAGTAAATAAAATACGCCAGAAACTTAAAGCTCAAGTTGTATGAAAATGAAGCACTCATAGCAAACTTCAAATCAGGTTAGTTTGATTATTATGGGGATTTGATCATGTGTGTTATATGGGAAACGCAGAAGGACTTGGCAAGCAGATAAAATAAAACAAACAGCTAAAAAGGTACATTCCCATAGAAACATAACAGGGAATTTTTCAGCAACACTAAGAAAACATTGCTTATGGCAATGACTAACAAAGATGCACATTCCATGCCCTAATGCCATCTTTACTACTGAAGATATTTCGCAGTTGAGAATTCAGCATGCTACAGCACACCAGATTTCACTGGGTTTGTCACATATTTAGACAGTTTTATGGTACAGGTAATACTTTAGCAAGTGTAGCATACTTTAATACTAAAGTAATACTTCAGTCCATGCAGTAAAGCATAACTCTGTAACTTTAATAAACAGCTTCTCAGTTTCGTTTGGGAAACAGCTTTATGTATGCTCTGTATTCTACAATAATGAACAAATATGCAATTTTTCCTCCTTTGGGTAGAGGCCCTTGCATTCCTAGACACTTTCTGACACCTGCTTGGCCAAACTGTAACAGAAACAAACATAAAATAAAAGCATGTCTTATTCTAGCCTTATCCTTTAGCACATGCGGAAAAAATAGATCATTCATGGACACTGACATATTTAATCTGTTACAAAAGTGTTGAATTCTCCTGCACAAAATTCAAAGACATAATTTTAAAACATCAAAAAGTGAGAATATACAACAGCGATGCACAGATTGTGCCCCAACTTGACAAATAAATATTTCTGAACAAAGACTGATATGGACCATTACTACATTTTTTTTTAATAAAAAAAAAAACAAAACACATCGGAAATAGTTAAGTACTCAGCTAAACTAGCTCAGCTCGCCAAAACAACTTTAATGCTGAGGATGTAGTAAACAGTAAAATAAATTAAAATACATTAATTACTTTCCAACTGTTTACTGTATGTTTTTGGTAAATTATCCTATTCTTATTCCTGCTTATATTTGTGAAGGAGGCTCTTGGAGCAATGTTTCTGCTGCGTCAGTCCGTTAGGCTACAGTGACATTTTAATGAAATGACAAGAAGCAATTAAAGTGCAAGAAATTTTTCATCTAAGTGACAAATCAGCACACCAGTTCTCCAAGTGGAAATGTTAATTTTTGTTTATTTAATTTTTTTACAAGTGCACACATTCCACTAGCATATGCTGCAGTTTTCTAATCACTAGAAGGCTTTATTTCAATCTATTTTTAGTTTTCAATTTGTTAACATTTTTCATCTGTTCCTCTTTCCAAGTTTTGTTCTTAAAATGTAACATAACCCTATTCAGGAATTCAAGTATTTTATATACTTAAATTATTAAATTTAATATTGCTTGTGACATTCCTAAAGAAAATGTTTGCTACTGCTAGTCTTCTAGCTAGCTGTGATCTCCCATTTCTCATCCCATTTTTAAATAATTTTAACTAAAGTGTTTTAACTACTAAATGATCCTCTGAGTTAAGTTTATAAGTTATGTGAGGATTTCAAAACTGTTTACTCCAAAAGTCTTAAACATTTTGTCTCAATGAATAGATACTTGAGTAACTTGTAGAACTTGCTGGTTATGTGAAACTTGAAAGAATGAGCTTTGGGCGGTTCTTTACTTCAGCAGGCTGGACAAGAGCCTAGACATTTCTCAATGGCAAAAGTTAAAACTAAAGGAACCAACTGATGGATGAATTTAAAAACAAAATGTTAAAAATTTAGCATCTTCCAATGAAACTGCAATGCAGATGGAAACAAACCTGCCACACTGTTCTTTAAGGACTGAAGATGGCCTTCCTCATTCGCCTTGGGGTGCCAGATGTAAAATTGCAAACAATTTGTTAATGCTCTCTTGGTACATCCTTTAGAACAGGCCTTGGAAAGTTCTAAACAGCTCCAGAGCCCATCTGTTTACGGCCTTTTCAAGTGAGGAAAAAAACCTCATCTATAACAATCAACTGACTTCCACACTTTTCCTCAGTATTTTCTAAATCATTTACAAGGTCCATAGCCAGAATATTAAATATTATTCAATTAAATATTTATGATCTTTCATTAAGGCCATAAGCTTGGATGACAAAAGAGTTAAAAACAAGGAGGAGAAAAGGGTTCTGCAAGGAAGGGTTCCATGAAGCTCAATAAAATGGTGATGTCTCCTTTAGTAACCTTTGCATGAGATCTCGGTTAAAGATGAGGTCAGCAGCAAAAGGCTGTGGTTCTCCAAAGCTACGAAGTAGCCAAGTAAAGGGGAGAATTGCCCAAATAGAGCCTTAAAATGCTTTTCAGCTTCTTTTTGGAGTTGCAAAAAGGAACCTTTGCCAATTCCAGATTAAGGGCCTCTGATTATTTTTGTTTCGGGCAGCAGGAGCTATTACTTACAAAGGGAAAAGCAAATAAGTGCTTCTGGCATTTGCTAATAGTATAAGGTCTCTCAGAGGCAGCAAATACACAGACTTTTTCCTCTCTTGGCAAAGTATATGCTGCTACTGAAGTACTTAATTAAACCACAGAAATAACACTGTTGAGAACACACTCTAGGCTTACAAATACTCTTCATTTTATTCTTCAACAGAAACAGTTTCAGTGATCTTTCTAGAATTCCTTTTCAAGTGCTTACATATAGGACATTGGAAAAAAAAAAGTGCATCTAAACCAATCAATTAAATGTACGTCAGCTAGCACAAATGGCTTTGATAGGACAGATGAGTTGCTCTGTCTTTTCTAAGTGCACTAAGAGGCACTGAGTTTCATAAGACCTTAACATCCAGTCCCACGGACCACAGGTGGCCAGAAAGTTCTGCATCTGAAGATTGACACATGCAGCATGAGCATACATGGACGTATTCTCAAACACCAAATAAAATAAGACACTGTCAGACACTGTGGTAGACACATCAAATAACTGCAAGTTAAAATAAAGAAGATTTACCAGCCCTTTTTAAACTAGGTTTAAAAAAAAACCAAAACACACTTCAATGTGGTTTGCATTTTGGTTTTTAAACCATGTAAGCTAAAGAATTTCAAACGTCCTACTCAAGAGCATATAGTCTCCTAAAACAAAGAAAAGGTTACTATTTAAAATCTAAATTGAAGAAATAAAGCATTACCATCTGCCCAGTAATTCTCCCCAGGAATACAAAATCTTCTCAGGACAATCCTTTGACACATCACCAGTGCCACTGGAGAGTTCATTATCACTCTCTGTAAAAAAAAAAAAAAAAAAAAAAAAGAAAAAAAAGAAAAACAAGAAAACAAAAGCATGCACAGATTTACCAAAGAGAACAGACATTAGAGATGCATACATACAGGTCTTAGACAAATTCTTCTCACATACCAGTTTTAAAACCACAAAAAGACATAGAAAATATTAGTGGAACTGTAAAGAAAGTTTAGCAGACTTGACAAAAGAGGTGCATTAATAAAGTTTCCATAAAGTTTAAGAAAACAAGACTAGGGAATAATTCACAACTCTATTACAGGAAAAAAGGGCTGGGATTTAGAAAAACATTTTGTGAGAAACTATCCATTTAATGAAATTTCACAGTGCAGTATTATCCAAAAGTCACATCCACTCCAGACTTCACACAAGAGAACTCTCTTTTAAAACACAATAGATAATACTACTTCATTACACTGCATCCCTTACGTGCCATTCTGCTCTTATAGGGTACTCTGATCTCACTCAGAGCCATAAAATAATTTTTCTTTTATGAAGCAAGGTCATGGATGAGCAGTAAAAATAAAGGTCTTATTGCATGAAACAGAAAAGAATGTTTCAAAAGGAAAAGAAACCTTCTAAGTATTAAGAATAAAATACTTATGGAGAGTATACATCATTACACGACTAATACACAAAACCAGAAAGGAAGATGTGAGCCAGAGATGCTGTGCTCAAATAACCACCCAACCCAAGTAACCATCCAATTTACAAGTGTCTTATGGGTCTATGCAGCTGTCCACAGCAAGTTGAAAAGTCTAACTCTTTAGAGTAGCTCTTCACATGAACATGGTTTTGCAGTTATTTGGACTTTTACAAGTTTTATCTTAATAAACTACTGCTAAAAATTAAACACGAGTACAATTTCAATACCACCAAACATTGACAAGGCTCCAGTTTCTCAGCATCTTTCCTATGAAACACTGAAACGGCCCCATTATCCTCAGAGACCTCTGAAGCTATGGACAGTTTAGATGCTAGAGGGTCTCCAAGGTTGCTCTTTCCTAGGAACTGGACTGTCTCAAGAAGCTAAAATAAAACAAAGAAGGAGGACTAAAGATACTCCTACTCCCCAAATCCCTTCGATACTCTCTTCAACACAGCTAAATCACATCTGGTTGTTGACCTAGTATCTTTAGTTCCTCAGGTACATTAAACACTTCACCTCTAAGTTTTTGTACACAACAGTAGTAGTTCAGGTAGAGGAGGATCTTCAGTACTTGTACAATTATCCTCTTAAGCCTTCCTCCTTGTCATTCTCACTTCAATTACACATTTCTAATTTTTAGTCTCAGCAATTGTCAAATACAAGTCATCACTAAAAATATCATCAGTGCTTGAATTTGACAATGAACTGTGAGGACAAAGACAGCATATACTGTATTTCAAGGAAAAAGAAAAAATGTTGCCCTAAGAGAGAAGCGTATCAGAAAAGTCTTTGTACTTCAAATTGAACATTAGTTTAGTGAAACCCTTTAGCTTGGAACCTGTTTGTACAGCTTTACAGACACCAAAATACAAGACCAACCTGCATTTAAATACTTCCCCTCAGAATTAAAAAAAAACAAAACAAACAACCAAAAAACCCCAAAGCCAAACCCACCCACACTCATCATACATCCACAGTTTTAAGGTTTCCCAATCTTGTGCATGCATTCACTGGATCTAAAGATGGAAATATGAAGATCAAAAAAAACCCAAATGTATTATTTTAACTAAAATTTGATATCTCTATACAAAGTTTCATAGTAACCAAAGAAACCCATTAAGTTCCAGTGGATGGAATGTATTTGAAGGAACAACTTCACTTTCATTTTAAAATTACAAAAAATGTTGTAGAGGCAAATCTCCTAGCTTACCACCTAGACTTCCTAATATTTTTTAAAAAGTTAAAGCAATTAAATGCATTACATTCTTTAAATTCTCTTCTCTCCTGATTTGCTTAACTGGATTCAAAGAGATCAATTATAAATTGATCATATACTCATATATGATCATCATATATGAACTCATCAGCTCATATACTTCCCATAGAAACAAGGGGAAAAAAAATATTTGAGGAAACCTTCTCTAGATGAAGTACGTTGGCCATTCAGAGACACAAGATACTTCAAATGGGCCAGTATCATTAACCTGTATCTCAAGAAACCTGGCTTACACCGTAAGTTTATCATAAACCACAATTTCAGAGCGGTTTCACATATTCTACGTTAAAGGAAGACAATTTTGTGCAAAATTCTGAAAGGAGAGACTTGAATTACATTGGAAAGACTGAAGAACTACAGTGCATCTCTACAAGAGCTACTGCTTAAAATATACACCAACAAATCTTGCAGTCCGAAACTAAATCTGATTAATAAAATCCCCACTTGGTCCAAAACATTTAAAAATGAAAGTACACTGAATACTTTCAGGAACAAAGCATGCTAGTCATTACCTGATCCAAACCTGAGCTTGCCAAGGAATACTAACATCAGAGAAACACAACACACCCCTTCTTTTCTCACTACACTGGTATTCTTTGAAGTTCTTAAGGAGATCAGTGTTACATAGCATACATATTCCAGCAAGATATATCACAAAGCTACAGTGCTTCATCCCTGAAAATTCTTTCATCTGGAAGGCTTAACAGTATTTTGAATGTATTATTCAGTTATATGTCAGAAAATCACAGGCCGTAATTAGAAATGCCATATGCTCCCTTTCAAAAGATGCTAACGTCAAACTTCAAAATAGAACAGGGTAAAGGATAGAGAATAAACAGCTTTAAAAATCGCTACTTTGTTTCCACTCTAAAGATTATTTACATATTCTAACCTGTGCAAGCACTTGGGTGTAAATTAAGCAGGAAAAAAAAAAAGGCTTTGGGAGGGATATTCAACTGTAGATGTTCTTCTCCGAGGTGTACTTGTAGATGTTCTTCTCCACATTCTACAGCATCTATAAACCAGCAGCATTAGCCAGAGCATGATTTTATCCACCCTTATTCTGCTGGAAATGACACAGTTCCCTTCCTCTAAATGTATTCTGCACTTCTCCTTTGCTCATTTATTTGCCCCTGACCTCTCAGAGCCGCTCAACTGGACAATAAAACTTATGCCTCATCACCCAGGGGTCAATACTTGGTCCAGTCCTGTTCAACATATTCAGGGGAGGAGGGGACAGAGTGTATCCTCAGCAAATTTGCTGATGATACCAAACTGGGAGGGGTGGCTGACACCCCGGAGGGACGTGCTGCCATCCAGCGAGACCTAGACAGGCTGGAGCTGGCCGAGGAAGAACCTCATGAGGTTCAACAGGGAAAAGTGTAGGATTCTGCACCTGGGGAAGAAGAATGTCAGGCACCAATACAGGTTAGGCATGGATCTGCTGGAAACAAGTTCTGAAGAG
>JAOTQQ010000004.1:258535-390937 GCA_026546715.1 Gallinago undulata
GGGCAACAGGCACAAGTTGGAACATAAGAGGTTCCACTCAAATATGAGAAAAAACTTCTTTACAGTGAGGGTGACAGCCCTGGAACAGGCTGCCCAGGGAGGTCGTGGAGTCCCCTTCTCTGGAGATTTTCAAGACCCACCTAGATACAGTCCTGAGTAACATGCTCTAGCTCTAGGCAATCCTCCTTCAGCAGGGGAATTGGACTAGATGATCTCTATGGTTCCTACCAACTCAATTCAGTGAAATTCAGTGAAATTCAGAACAAGGGAAGGATGGGAGACGTCTCAAGGGAGAAAACCTGAGGGACTGGGTTGTAAATGTGTGTGGACACACAAATAGCCCTTAAGAATACTTAGGAGAATACAGCAAGTCTCTCAGGATTTTTGGGTTGGCTGGTCTGAATTGCAATGAGATTCACAAAATTCACACACACCCCCAAAAAAATATCACTTTGCAGATGCCTCATGAACCAATTCCCTAATTCAGAGTCTCTGTTTAAATCAAGCCTGAAGGATCGCAGATCCACAGTGAGCATCACTCTGCATGGCATCAGCATAGAATCATAGAATTCCTTGGGCTGGATGAGACCTCTGGAGATCATCTAGTCCAACCTCCTACTCTAAACAGCTCTAGCTAGATCAGGACACTCAGGGACCTGAGTACGAGAGTAGTCTTGCACGCCTTCAAGAAAGGAGATTGTCAAATCTCTCCAGACAGCCCTGTTCCACTACTTAACAACACTCATGGCTTAAAAACAAACCAACCAACTAAAACCATCCTTTTTATCTAGGCACAATTTCCAAGGTTCCAAAGTGTGTTTGCTGCCTCTCAGCCTGTTGTTACGCACCTCTGAGAGGAGTCTGGCTCCATCCAGGAGTCCTCCAAGATAGCAGCTGGAGAGAGCAGTAAGATTCTCCTCTGCACTTTCTTCTCCAGCCTGAATCAAACCTAGTTCCCTTAACCCCTCATTCTACTTCACGTGCTCCTGCCATCTCACCAGCTCAGTGGCCTCCACCAGACTTGCTCCAGTGTGTCAATGTCTGCCTTGTACTCGGGAGTCTGAAACTGGACACAGTACTTCAAACACAGTCTCAGAGGTGCTGAAGAGAGCAGATGGTTCACTTTCCCACACTTACTAACTGGACTAATGCTAATAGAGCCCAGGGTGTGCTTGGCCGCCTTTGCTGTGAGGGTACACTGCTGACTTGGTTTCAACTTTTTGCCTGCTGGGATCTTCAGGTCCTTTTCTACAAAAGTTGCTTTTTATCTGGTTAGTGTCCAGGCTGTCTTGTCACATGGAGTTATTCTGTTGCAGATACAGGACTTAGCTCTTGCCTTTGTTGAGCTTCATGAGGTTTCTGCCAGTGCCTTTCTTCAGCCTGTCCAGGTCCCTCTGAGTAGGAGTCCTGCCCTGCACCATTATTCACTACTCCCCCCAATTAACTGTTGTCCACAAACCTCCTGAGGATGCACTCAGTCCTATCGCACAGACGATTAATCAAAGACATTAACAGCACTGATTTCAATACTGATCCCTGGAAGATACCACTACGTACTGGCTGCCAGATGGACTTTGCACCATTGATTGATTCTTTCATCCCAGTAGCCCAGCCAACCTTCCAACCACATTATTTTTCACTTATCTAGTCCTTATCTCATTGATTTAATGATAAGGACACTGGGACACAGTGTTGCTAAAAACAAGGTATACAACATTTACCATACGTCCCTTGTCAACAGCACCGGTCACTTTGTCACAGAAAGCCCTTCATAATCCGTGCTGGCTTTTCCAATGAAGGTTCCAATGAACCTTTTCCAAAGGTTGTCCTTCACCTGCTTAGAAACTACTTTTGGGAGTATTTGCTCCGTAACTAGTCCTATGGACTGAGGTTAGACTGACCTGGAACTTCCTTCTGGCCCAATGACATCTGCTTTTCTTCTTTTGAACATTTGCCATTTGCATGAGATAAATACGGAAGCGTGTACAGGTATCACTCAGTCTGGGGGAGAATCTCTGGATAAGATTTTGCATACAGTCTGTTTTTGTCAGTATACCTATGGACAAACATAAACATGTATAAAAAGTGGACTCTCAAAAATCTGTAGGGACATTCAAGAACTAACTAAAAAAAGAATCTAACTAAAAAGAAGATTGGCAGCCTATTGGATTTGGATATATATAATTTTGTGCATGCTCCATTTAGAAACACTCATTATTTCAATTATTTATTATTTGAGCAGACTCTTTAGAATAGGGCACAGAGAGTTGTATTTTAAGCGGTCCAGCACTAACATTTATTATGTAACAATACTCTATTGACTAGGCTCAATTACAGCTTCCCCCCATCCTTTAAAAAAAAAAACGACTGCAACTTGCAGAAGTATCACTGTTAGTACAAAAGTCCTCTTGGCACTTTAGCAACACCTTTAGCAAAATAAACTACGGTTTATTTTACTTGGTAACCAATAATTTGGAAAATGCTTTCCAAAGTGGCCCATGTTCCACATAGCAGAGGTACCTGTTTGCATTTAGTTTGCATAATAGCTTGAAAGACTGTTTTTAGTGGAAAATAAATAAAGCTTTCAGAATTACAACAATTTCCTTCAATATGAAATAGCAACAAGTTTTTTGGGGGTTGGGAACACACAGTTGGGGTTTTTGTTTGGTTTTTATAAATAACTATTTGTAACTGTTCAAGTGCTACAGAAGTCCACCCTATGCAGTAAAATGGCTGTACACCTGAAAGGCTTTGACTATCTCCCAAGATAGCAACAGAGTGATCAAGATGAGCCTTGTAAGACAGCTCCATTAGGTTATCCAAGGTCTTACTTTTTAGCTTGACTAAAGAGAACACAGATCTTGATCATATAGTCCCCTGCATATAGTTGTCTAACCCAACACTACCAACCTCCAGTTACCTCCCTAAGCCGTTCATTCCAAGGACTTCATTACACTTATTCATGCCTATACCTCTCATTTAAAACCTAATTCTTTCTACCTGCAATTTATGCCAATTACCTTTTTCTCCTCAACAATTTTAGCACATCTCACTGCCAAAAAAAAAAAAAATTTTTTTTTCCCTTCAAAGGACACATTCTCCGGACTTCCACTCATTTCTGAGTTTTTCCTCCTATATTTTTTTTCCTCGATGAGAGGTGTTCAAACAAAATACTGAGACAGCAAGTTCAGAAGAGAAGAATTATGCACGCAGTAACTTTTTATTACACGCAAATACCCCATAGAAAAAAATACACACAGAAACAAAATCTTGGCCTCTTCTTCCCCCTCAGTTATTTTGATAGAGTAAGGCTTTTGAGCCCATAAGTTCGGAACAAGAAGCACCCTTAGTGGGTAACTACTATTCACAGCAGCTCTGACAAGTTGTGGAAAGACTGTAACAAAATACTGTGAGAAACCAACTCAGAAAAAAGTCAAATAGCAGATATGTTCCTCTCTGATCAGGTGCAGATCTCTTTTGAACAAAAGTAATCAACTACATTTATTGGTATTTTCCATTTTGGGCTTGAGGAAATAGATTCTGTTTAAGAACTCTTATGTCAACAACAGCACAGGTATTAAATACACTTCAATGTTTTTAATCTTCCTGTTTTTATAGTGAAAGAGCATTTGAGTTTTTTGTTTGGGGCTGGCTGGGTTTTTTTTTTGAATGGGCATTTTTTTGCATCTTACTTGAAAAGTTTTCCTTTTCACAATATTCCCCTTACCCCCATTTAACACCAATTATATAGCTACAGAGCTACTTTTCCAATAGGTTCAGTTCTCTTTAAAGAAATCTACTAGCTCACTTGAAATATGACAATGCCTTAGAAGTTAAACTCATTTGTCAGTTAACAAAAAAGGCAGAAAACTATACTGTCGTTTCAGAGAGTTCAAGCATAAAAGTAAATAAGTGAAGTACATCCTAAGATGAGTAGAAATGCATGAATATAGCAGATAAAAATCAACAGGTGGGATTTGAGTACTGATGTGAAGAAGAAAAAAGGATTTTTAATGAGTTTTAATTGAGAAGCTGTTACAAGTGAAATAAAAGAGTAGGTGGAACTGAAAAATAATATACTTGGAGCAGCCTGAAGGAGAAGGAAATCAGGTCATGAAGATAGGTGGGAACAGAATTTGAATACTTCAAAAATCAGAAGTTTGATTTTTATGTAGGAGAAGAACAAAAATGAAGGGGGAGCTGAAGTTGGCAGCATGTTATCAGGGCAACAAGATATACACGTTACTGTCACAGAATCATTCCATACATACTAGATAAAAGAGGATCGTGAGAAAGGCCACAAAAAAAGCAAGTTTCCATTTATAAGGCAACAGGAAATTATAGAGCATGAACTATAGTTTTGCCAGGGAAGACAAGTGTGAAAAAAATTTAAGTCATAAAATTCATTCCAATATTAAATAAAGTAGATTTTACCTTAAATAGGGTCAAATTTTTCAGTGCATTACAAAACATTTTGATGAAGACAAGAAGATTTCAAAATGCCTTCCAAATGATATATTTATGAAATTACAATCCTCAGTATATTTTCTAAATTAGAGGGAAGAGCAATAATCAGGAGCAGAAAAATATGGATTTATGAATACGAACAAAGAAGACTGGCAGTAAATTCTCCTCACAAGAGCCTTCTGTTTATATTTGTTACATAATTAACTTGAAGAAAAATTAATTTGGCAGCTACTGAAGTACATATAAAGAGAGTAAAAACAAAAAAGAAAGATATCTGAACTCTTCAATAAAAGCCAGTAATTGCAAAAAATAGTATTTTTAATTCTTTTTCCTTTTTATGAATTATAAGATACATATTTTTCACTTAGAATACTTCAAGCAAAAGCTAATGCTGTCAAATCTCAAATTTTTGATTACCTTGCAAACTTAATTAACTTCTCTATGTAACCAAAAATCTGGATCCCAAGAAAACCTTACATTTGATAAAACACTGAAAAAGGTGGAAAAGAATGGGATTGGATGATACCTGTCTTCCACTCACTGCACACAATAATGGTATTCACAAGTTATACAGAAGTCTGCGCAAAATCTCTCAAAGGACCCCCACTTCTACTTTCAAGCAATCCTGCTGGTTGTGTGAACTGGCTAGCCAAATCAACAACTTCTTTTCAATAAAAAATTCTGCATTTAGAAACATATCTTAGTTCTGTGTCATGCAGTTTCCACTCAGGCCCTGCACTACTGTTAGATTAAATAAGAATCATTTAAAACCAACAGCAGACCACAAAAATACACCTTAACTGTGCATCCAAATCTGAGTGTATAAAGATGTGCAAAGAGATGATTCTACCCTCATGTACTGAGCATACAAGCGTGCCACCATGACATATCTAAATTTGATGTACAACTGCTTAAAGCTGAATAAAACAGTAGAGAAAAATTATCACTTCAGTAGTTTTGCTCCCACACAGATGACAAAGCCAACTAAATGCTGCACAGTGGAGGTATTCTTGTAAATACAAACATCTTCCACGTGTACTCTGCTGCTTGAAAGCTGACAGCTTTGAGAACACAAAAGAAAAATCAAATTTGAGATGCTGTCACAATTCTAAGACAATGCAATTCTTTACTCCATATTAGTAATTTACAAATTTGTAGATTAGTACCTACTGCCATATTTGATAATATTCAATGCAAAACAAAAAACCCAACATTATAAACGCAAAAAATTATGTATTGCCTAGCATTTACTTAAAGTGCCAAAGCAGTAATCAAGTCACTTTGATTACAAAATACTTAGACTTAACAAAATACTATAAAGCTAATGACCAAAACTAAAAATACAAAAATCTCACTTTGAAGTTAATAATTATTAGTAAGAAGCGGGGGTAACTGTTGAGAAAAGGCTTTTTCATCATCTTTATATAAAGGTGGTTAAATAAGGTATTTTTTTAAATGATATGCAAAATCATATGGGCATAGTAGTGGCACCTTGAGGCCACACAAAACCATGGCACTTAAAACTGAAACCTGAGAAGATCCTCTAGCAATAGGAAGATCTAATTCCTAGTAAGACAAGAGGACTGCAAATCTTTTTAAATTACTTTCAAACTACCATACTGTTTATAGGCAGACAAGTTCTACTGTTTTCCATTCCTTTTACAATTCTGCAATTCCATTAAATACTTCTGTAACCCACAGAAGTGCTTCAAATTCAAAACGTTTCAAATACTTGCCCTTTAACAGAAAGGCCATTCTTACATGAAAAAAATTAAATACAGCTAACTATCAATAAGAACTGCCACTATACAGGGCACATTGAAAAAAATACGGTCTTCTGCACTCAGGTGGTTTTTTTTTTTTATACCAAGGAAGGGATTGTATTCTTTCTGGAAGCACAATAACAGCTGCAAAAGTCAACTGAGTGCATTTGTAATAACAGAAGTTAACTTTAAGGCATGGAAATAATCCAGTGCAAAAGAATGGACAGCAGAGTCCCTAAAATTACATTACGCTCATCAAGAATATTTTTATTTTAAAGCTATAGAACAGCATTCTTTGGAAGTGCTTGTATTTTAAAACTCATCTATTATGGAACTGCAGCAAAGGGTTATTGTCTGAAGATAGCCATTAACCAAATGACCTCGTGAATTTAGGATTTATAAAGTTTTAGTTAATTTTTATGGAGATAGATGAAAGCCTCCAGTACGGATTTAATTGATCTTAACACTCACCAACTCACAACTCTGTATTGGATTAATATAACAAACAGTTGCTGTGAATTACATAAAGCTATTTTTAATTTGGATAAAAATGCAGAGTTGACTACTTCCACACTATTAATGTCATTCTTCTCATTCACACAAATATCCTCATCGTAAACTTCTATTTTATCACAAAATACTCTCAATAGCTCTATTGACACTTAAAACACCACCTCCTCTAATCCTTTGCTTTTTGAATCCTGAAAACAGCCTCCACCCACCCACAACATTTGACAGTGTATCCTAATTTAGTTTGGCTCATCATTTCCGATCAGTTAGCATTGCCCACTCCTTATCTACTCTGCGCACCATCTTTTTGTGCTGTGCAATACATCACACTCAAATCTCTTTGAAGCTTTCCGGGTCCTCTATTCTCTCATTTCTATCTTCGTTGTCAAATTTCACCATCTCCACACTGAATTTTCATACCTCTTACCTTAATTTTTCTATTGCATAATACTTCTTTTTGTTCTCAGAGTTAAGACAGCTGAAGAGAACACAGAAAGTTCTACTCTCTGAAGTTTGTTATTTTTTCTCTTTTGATGCCCTTTCTTTCTTGTACAGTTTCCTACTTATATATAATTTCCTCTTATTAAAGGCCAATAACTGAACACTGAAGACATTTCAATAGGATGCTTCTTGGTTTAGGTGCACTGTGGATCAGTATCCACTATGCTGTCAACTGCATTCCTGCTCAGTTCTCAGCTGTCAGAAAAGTAATATGTAAACCATCAAGAAATCTAATGCTGCTGTACATAAAAACACAAACCCAAACAGAACTGCATTCCTGGAATTTATCTGAGAGTGCTCTAGAGGCAACCTACAATTCACACTCAGAAACTTCATTTTGAAGACTTGGTAGGCATGTTATCTTTTAGCTATCATGAATCACCTGTTTCAGGATGCCTGCAAAACATACCATGTTTACTCGGCATGCAATTTGTGGACTGGAATAAGAGCTAGTAACCAGACATTGGGGACCACATAAAACTTCAGCAAAAAAAAAAAAAAAATCTTCCAACTCAGTCACAACCAGTTTAAAGACTATTTTCTGTTTTTAAACAGAACTGCTCCCACTTACAGTGATCCTCAGCCTTCTAACATTATTCTGATTTAAGAAGAAACTCTAATGGAGTTATCTAGAATTCTCCTGAGAAGTCACATTATAGTTAAGGAAAACAAACAGAAAAAGAATTAAAATGTTAGAGAAAAAGGAATTTCATGTATGGTCTAAGGGAGAACTGCTGCTAAAAGAAGCCAACGTGTTCTTCTCCTTCTCTTTTGTTACTTGTTTCTAGGACTACATTCTCCTTGCGAAAGCTTCTGCTGGAAAGCAATTTTCTCCAATCTTTAGGCTCATACATGCAACCAGCCACTTCATCCTGCCACACAATGACAGTACAATAAAAATGCTCTGTGCAGTGTTGTCTTTTTAAATAATGCTATATACAAGACACCACTTCCTTACATGTTCTCACTTTTTCTTAATGGTCCGAAAAGGAAAAGATTAGTTCAAACAATTGTGCTCTTCACCTTGTTACAAGGTTCTACTCAAAATTAAATATTAACAGTGTACTTTTTGCTTATTAAAAAAATGGATACTTAAATTGGTTTTATTTGAAACCCTTCCAGAAAGAGTAAGAATTTCCTCATTATATATTTGACTCTTTTAAAATTATACTCTAAATTTAATAGAAAAGTTCTTACCAAGCAGTATACATTCTAAGTTTCGACAAGAAATCATTAATATGAATTATATTTTAAAAATTATTATCGCCAAAGCAAGGAACCTTAGATGTCTGGCTTGCCAGAAATATCTATTATAATATTAATAATTTAAAAAAAAATGAGGTTGATCTGAAAGATCTCTAAGTAGCCATTGCCCAATCTTTGTGAAGATATTAATATTTTTATATAGCTCTTCAGATGAAAAATAAAGCTAAAATGAGAAAAGAATATTAAAAGCTATGAATGTAATTTAGGGAATATATGATCTCAATTTTCTATATGCAGTTGCTGTGCATTTGAAAGGGACTATGCCTAACACTAGTAGAGTAAATATTTTAAATCATTATTGGGGAGGGGGGAAATCGTGTTTGGCCTTTCATTAAAACAAAAACAATAAAAATATTGAAAAAATGCCTTTTTCTTATGAACATCTTTATTCATATACTCATGACATAAGACATCCCACTGAGGTGTGTGTATGCACACACACAGAGTACACAGAAGTCAGGTAAAGTGCAAATGAGGCATGCATGCTTACAGTATTATACAAATGAAACTGCAATGTATAGTGCTTCTGAAGTAAATAAAGTATTATTCTCTGGACATGTAGGATATATATGAGGATATGGAAAAAAAAAAAAGTAGAACAGGTAATAATTCTCAATATCTGTAATGGGAACACCAGCCTCTGATCTATGAAATAAGCAAGTCCTTATAAAGCACACCTGCTCTAGTCAGGTTGCAAGCAGAAAAAAACCCAACTATATTGCCAGGTAGCTACCATCCTTAATATTAAAGAAAAAAAAAAAAGCCGCCTTCCAAGGCTAAGACAAGACACTGTAAACTCAAGGGTTTTTTTTTCCATCATCATAATTAGTACCCTGAAAAGAAAAAGAAAGAAAAAGAATGAAGAGATTTATTTAGAACAACTGCAAATGACTCATTTAACCTGCATATCCACTAGGATAGATAACTTCTAGGCAGATAACTCTAAATGCAGTTTCCATGAGAACAGAGTCACATCATGATATTTTTAATGTCTTCTCTTAGGAAGTAATCTACATTTAAAATATGGAAACTAGCATTAGGAAGCTAAACCAAAGTTTAACCTGGGTTCATACCCCAGTGGAACACTTTTACTCTATAAAAAAATAAAGCCATTCTATAATAGCACCAAGAGGATGATACCCACATACTAATTGTGCTACATCCATCAAATTGTGGAACAGTACTTTACTCCTCCCAGTAAAAAGCAGTATTAGAAAAAGTATTCAAGTAATTACTTAAACTCTATCCTATCAAACAAACCTCAGACTTTTCATTTTGACTATACAACTTAAACATCCAGCAAGGGAAAGAACACCCACAGATGTTCAACTACGCTACGCTGAACCACAAGACCCAAAGGTCAAATCTGAAATAATTCTTGCTACGAACAGTAAAGCAACCACAAGTACCAATTAAATATAAGAGCTACTTTAGAGAAAATAGTATTTTTACAATTCAGAAGTGGTACTTGGCACAAAGTAAGGAATAACAGTGATAGTCAATGCCCATCCCACTCCCTCCAGGAATCAGTAGAAGGTTTTCAATTCACCAAAGAGCACCTGGACGTGGGCTTTGTAAGCCTGGTGTCACCTGGGATATGTGGGCCTTTTTGTTTGTAACTGGAACAGAGTAACCACACCTGTCTGCTCCCGACTGTTAATCAGAGGGTTCCGCTTTGCATTGCATAAACTAATATCCAGCTACTTACCTATAAGTAAGACTCAAGGAGGAATTTTTCTGCTGTAGTAAGTGAGACTTTTTATAGTCTTGTCAGAACAGTGCAAGAAATCTGAAGAATAACTTCGTAAAACTATCACAAGTTCTAGTAGGTCAGATATCCAAATCAAAAATGGCACATAGAAAGCGCATTCTGAATGCTATGGGCTAACCCTCAGAGATAAAAAGAGGACAGTAGGCAAACGGCCTTCAAAAAACCAGCCAACCAAACAAAAAAACAAGCAAACAAACAAAACACCAGTGGGAAAGACATTGACATACTGTAAGCTTTGGAAGGGGCAGGCAAATACACTTGGTTCATGAACAGCAGCAATCCCCAACATGATCCCCAACTGAACCAGCAGATATTTTGATAAGCCCTAGTTGTACATGAGGAGGAAGGAATCGCATGCTAAGCAGACAGTTTGGGGATGGGGGAATTCCCTGTATGTGTCCGTTTGGGTTTTGGGGTTTTTTTGCTTTTCTTTACAAATAGGCATTTAAAGCCCATTTCAATGCTGTTCTTTGGCAGCACATTCAAGGCTAATGGCTTCTGATGAGAAGAAAATCCTTCTAGAAAAGGTTTTCTATCTTGTAAGCTGAGCACAAACGCATCAGTAATGCATTTTGAAACACACAGAAACATGGACATGCGCTTTCTGCTGCTGCTACTGGAAGATCTCCAAATAATGGGTTGGTAAAAACCCCATTACTAAAGAACTGCTGCTAGCAGAAAATCACGTGTGATCGTTTTGTCCAAAAGAGTGGCATTTCTAATAGACACAAATAGGAAGAATTAAATGAGTACATGGACAGCAGAAATCTAATAGTACTAAGGGAACTGTTAGTGCTCATTTATTCTTACCTTCTTCTGCCTCATCCTCTTGGGATGATGACATAGGCCCTCCTCCACTTGTCGGGCTGACCAGTTCTTCCTCTCTTGCAGATTCTCTTTGTAGACTGACAACTTCATAAATTGCATCCCCAGCACTTGGGTGACTTTTCCCTTCAGACTAAAACAAAATATGGGTATGTGTTAGGTCCCCACTGTTGACAAATACAGTTCTAATAGTATGCCAAAACCAACCCCAAACATGTACAAACAAATCTCATATCAAGGCTAAACAACAGTTTGGGCAAGACCCCCTTAGATTTCTTTGCAATGGCACATGCAGACTGGCAGTAATCAACAGCTCCATTTAAGTTTTATAGGTAGAAACTATAAATAAAAGTGCATTGTTTCCAAAGTTGCCTCAACAATCATTTTAAGTATTGTTCAGAACAATGATAAAAAAAATCTTTCCAATTTAAATAGCTACAATGAGATGAGGTCAAAGACAAACTGCAACAAAAGAGAAGAGGAGAGAATGAACAGGAAAAATACTGGAGTAACTGACACCATAGAAATAGGAATCAAATGGGGGGAGGAGGAATGTAATGGTAAGAGTTTTTAGTAGGTGAAGACAAGACTAAAGAGGAAAAAAAAAACTCATACTTTTGGAAAGCCCTAACTTATTAAAAACTCCTTGTGTTCTTTTACTCATTAGAAACCAGAAAAAGTCATCTTTACATTGAGTGTAATATACCCCTTTCAACAGGGAAATGTATATGTCTGCCTGTGCACACGTGTACAAATCATGAGTATCTGTCAATCTAAGTTAAATTAACTTGAATATTTGAGTGTGGTATCTGTAACTATATATATTTGAGGTCTGAATATTTTCAGCAGAAATAATCTTGTTCTGTAAAAGCAGTTTTTCTTCCAAATCTGTCTCTTTAGGAATTTGGTAACTTTCAAGGCAAACTACCTCAAAGGTTGGGGAGCAGGGGGAAGTTGTTTGGTTTCCTTTTACTTCAAGTTTGAAAAGTTCAGAGTTTAATCTAAGTCTTTCACATTCAGCGGACATTCAAATGAAAAAAAGTTACCTATACTTTAAGCACTGGATATAAGGTTGCAAGATTTAAAATAAAAGGACTGTTAATTTCTCCTCTGAATTACAGTTCTGAACACAGTTATTATTCAGTGACGTGCAGTGATGAATATATTTGCAGAGAATTGTATGAAACTGCAAACTAATGATTGTATTAAATGAACCAGACCAAAATGTTGTGCTATTTTGTTCTCTGTGCATCTTGGATAATCATTTAAAATAAGGTAATTTCTTGATCATATTAAAAACATCAAATTAACCATGAAAGAGAAAAGAACACAATTTCAGTATTTCAGTTAGAGAAAATTCAATTCATTTAAAAACCATCAAAATTATTATAAAGTTGGAAGACTCCACAACACCTTTGCTGGAGATTCACATCAAAGCTGACCAGCACTTACAGCTTCAACAAGCTGGTGAAATTACGCAGATGAGTAGCTTAAATAGGGACTGCTTGGACTAACAACATAAATGTTTTTATACTGAGAAAACCTTCTTACTGTATTTTAGATTAATCATTCAGATCTGCTTACTTTAAAGCTGATATTCCCTGGAAGCAGTGGCAGCAATTATAAGCCAGTTTTGCCGACTGAACTTCTCATGAAGTCAGCTTAATGAACTTTGGGGGGCAGGCATAAAAACCATGCACTTTATAACATTTAGCAGGATGATATTAGAGCCATTATCCCTATTTTATTCTCACAAAATACCATTATCAAGTAATTACAAAGTACTTGGTTAAATCAACCAAGTATTGATGCCCTTAACAATATTAACCACCGCTATCTATAGCTTTTACTTTCAAGGGAGTAAGGCATGAGGTACTATGGATTTTGTTGTATATTACAAGCATTACAAGTCTTTGTTCTGGTTAACTGCAAGACCCATCTCTATAAAATGCAAATAATTTGGTTATTCGTTTTTTCTGAAGCACACATTTGGTAAAGGAATCCACTTTTACAAGGATCATGTTCTAACTACAAAAATGTGGATGAATAAGACAGTGAGAAAGAAAAGAAGGAAGAACAAATGAAAGAAAGAACGAACAATCCTAAATCACACAGCAACCTGCGTTTATGTCATTCCTCACATCTGACTGCACCTCACCAATCTTGGTTCAGACTATTAAATCTGTCTGAAACCTTCCTCAGAAGAGTTCTGGGTTGTTTTTTTTCTGCCAATAAAGACAGGTCCCATTTACCCCTTGCAGGAAAATGCCATTTCATGTCTTAATTCACTTTGGAACACCAGTAATGGATGCTTCCTTCCTGGAATGGGCACCTTGCTGAGACAGCCCAAGTCTAAAGGTTCCTCCCAAGGACCCTGCATGCTAGAATTGAGAACTGCCACACGCATGAATTTCTCACCCACAGTCAAACATGCTACATTTGCACAATGACAATAGTATTATTGTCATGATTTTACATCAGCAGGAAATTATACCACAGGATTCATTGTCCCACACAGAGAAGCTACCTATGTTTGGAGCTGAGGCTTTTGACATTAATCTACTGTTACATTCCCTGAAATCTACTTAAGATCAAGTGCTTTCCCCAAAAGTCCATAAATAGATGATCCCAGTGCCATCTACAAAGTTATTTTCCAAGGACTAAGCGGTGCCCCGAGGTATGGCATCCTCCAGAGGTATCTGCAGGAACAGCTATTACAATACAAACTGTCCAACTGATAATTGGTTAAAGACTCGCTACAGGTGAGCCAGAGAGATCCTGTCATGCACAATCAGGACTTAATCTTGTAGAAAGATTTAAAAGATTAAAAGTGTTCCTCTCCTAAGAATTCTTCAGAACAGCTCCTCAGAATTTTACAGCAGGAAAAAATGAATGTGTTTCTGCAGGGAGGGGAGGCACATGTATGTTGTCACGTTATAAGGGGTGAGGAAAAAAAAAAAGTATCCATATTACTCAATTAAAAATGTTACAATTGTAAAGTGATTTAAAAGGAAAGCTTAACTGATTATAGATAAGTATCAAACGGCTGAGAATGTAAGACTTTCAAATGTGTTGTCTTTAAATTTAAAATGTAGATATTGTCAAAATTTGCATATAACAGTTGGGTTTCTCAGATTTTCTTGAATTCTAAGTTGCTACACTAATCTCTAGAAGAAATACAGAAACAGCATTCAACGAGATTTATTTACTCACTAAGTGTTAAACACAGCTGCACTTTTGCCATGTAATATTAACAGAGCTTGTTTCTTTAGACCTATTACTGTGCCCTATTCCTATTCCCTATCCTTCCTATTACAGGAAGATGACAACTCAAATATTCACAATAAGCTCAGTAAAATTAACTGCTCTTTGGTTTCATTAGTCAAGGATGATGGACCACTATTCCAAAGCAAGTGGTACAGATAGCCTTTGCTGTTCATTTTTTGAACCAATACCACTACGTAAGTCTCTGGAGAAAGCAGGTCAGCAGTTGCTGGAGAAGGATGTAATTGTGCATCATACTACAATGATAAAGAGCAGACATAAATACTTTATGTACCTCACCCAATGCCAAAACCAGAAGATATTTTAGCATTCTACTCAACAGATAACTATTCAACAAACATTACTAGATGATGTGGATATATCATCTCTTAGTTCTTGAGAAAGAAGTAAATGCACTCTAATCACATAAGCACAGGACTGGGAAAGCTAACATAGAGGGAATACACAGCTATGCATTATGATTCATCTTGACCACTTCGCCCCCTCTGTAGAATTGAGCAGTGTTTTTACAACTTGACTTAAAAGCCAAACTCAAAGGGATTGACAAACTGAAATACTTCAGAGAAAAGTTTGCTAAAAATGGTGATTTCTTTTCTGCTATTTGAACATTTCATAAGGCTACAGTCACCATCATGAAATCACACAAAGAATGCTAATTTAATAAACCATTGCAACAATAAGGCCTGTACCTCACCTTTCACAAAGCCCTGAGGGAGTAAAGGACAATAATGTAGATAATTTTCTATCCTAATCAGCATTCACAAGGGTGAAAACAAGGCAGCTTCTCCAGGAATCAGAACTTACTTTTCCAGATAATATTCTTCCAAACTTATCTTTTTGAAAACATGGAGAGACCTACCTTCTCAAATACAGTGAGAAAACAAGAGTAATAATCTAACTTTTTTAAACCTCTGCATAAAGTTTCTTTGCCTTTAACTGATTATATTCTTACAGTCACCTACCTTCACATTTTGAACCTCAGTAGCCAGGATTTCACTTTGACACACATTACTTGATTTTACAGTGAAAAATTAAAGAGTCATTTCCCAATTTTACCAGTCAAATGGACTTGCTTTAGATGTCTGCACGCAGGTCAGGTCAGATTGTATGAAACTACAGAGAAATCAATATGTAGGATCAAGCCCACAAAGCCAAAGACTTATGACTCATTATAGTTCAGCTTACAAAGGCATTGAATGTTTATCTATGCTACTTAACCGCTATTCCTTTAAGGATCTCGGCAATAAATAGTTAAAAAAAACAACCTACTGAGGTGCAGGTACTATGCTAACCTTTAGAAAGGCCAAGTTAAGACAGATAAAACAAACACTCCCAGCATCAAATTTCCTTCAAAAATACCCCATGCAATACCTGCTTTAGTTTCATATAAAAAGTTTCTGTGAAGGTTTTTCTGCTGAAGTACCAGAAGCGTTCATTGGCAGGGTACACACGCACAACAGTCTCCAGCAAAAACCGGACTGGCTCTACTACTTCAGTAACAACCATATCCACTGCCACAGTCATGAATACACGCTTATCTAAAACAGAAAAGTAACACGCATATAGAAAAATTAGTCGAAGTTCAAATTTCTCAAAACAATAAATGGCAGAAGTTAACTGTTGTTTAAATAAAAAAAAAAAAACCACCTTTCTATACAATTATTGATTCAATCTCACCCATTTTATTTATCTGTGTTCTACACTCTACATGTCTGCTGCACAGTGAGGGTTTTGCCTATATGCTACAAGAAATAGTGTGGTTTGAAAATCCAACAGCAAGAACAGTGACACTGGTTGTATATACTTTAAGCAACTGATGTGAGCTCTGCCGTGGGATAGGAAACAAACTCCAGATTTGCATTCAAACCTTTTACGTCGTATCAGAGAACATCAATTCCAGCGGTAAGACACTGTGCTACGTAATCAAGTACTCCAGTGTTTTAATTCCAGCTGCCCCAAAACGAAGGGATTGTAATGCTATTTGTAATCAACTCACCTCAAAACCAAAAGAATGAAAACAGCAATGCCTCAGATTTATACTGCTTTGGTGAGTACAGAAGGTGGAAAACAACTTCTGCATGCTTAGAACCAAAAAATTCCAGTAACCAGGGAACAGGCAAATAAGCCCCAAACACCAATATAACATGTCTATATCAGTAACACACAGCTCTCTGAACAATTATGCACATTTCCATTTTACATATGTTTATACAGTAAAGTTCCTAGCCATGGACTCTTAGAACATAATGATGTATGTACTCAGACATAAGCAGCATGATTTCCAGGAGAAAATACATACACCAAAGCCATGTCAGGCAAAACAAATTTACAAATTATGTTAAATTACCTTTAGGAGTTTCCTCATTAAGTACTAGAAACATGGGTGCATTAGGATTCCACATTCCAGTAATTACATAAGCCTTCCCATCGGAACTCTTCCCCATGGATTCCTAAAAATAAAAACATACAGGATTCTATTAAAAGTCATAGTTTGAGACCAAAGAGATTGAGCATAGGGAGCCAAAATAGTTCTAGGAACTTCAGAGTAAGATTGTGTTGGTTCTAGAGACCACAATCTAAATAAAGAATATGAAATAATGGATTGAGAAATGGTATAGGGAAATGGGACAGAAAGAAGAAACATTAGAAAAGAAACATTGTGTAAGAAAATGTATACAAGATAGTTTATCAACATATTTTTTTCAATATTTATAAGCATGAAAGCACGGTGAGATGTCTGGCACTCTACTTTCTAAACAGCTGAGATGTTTGTTAGGAGAGGATGAGCTACAAAAGGCTTCGTAAAATTAAAGCAGACCCACAGTATACACAGAAATAGTCTAGAAAAATAAAAAAAAAAAAATCTTAGAAGAATAAGACCTTAACACCACCAACCCAAAGGTTAGGCTGATTTTTTCCCATTCAGTAATTATACCTCTGCCAGATTCTTCCCCGAGTTGGTCAGGCATGGACTTACATTTGTAAATATGGCAATGGACTGGAATTCCAGATCATAGTAACTTGAGATTTAAAGAGCCAAATTTCAGGACAGTATGCAAATAAAGTCAAAACAGCCACATACAATGAAGTTAATAGTAACAGCAACACCTCTGTATCTGAGAAAGTAATGTTAGCAATTAAAACAGAAAAAATATTAGCTAGTAGATGCAAATAGGCAAATAAAATATTACTTGTATATCTTGTTAGACAAGAGAATTAAATACTGATAGCTAGAATCATCAACAGAAGTATAGGTAAAACTAGGATAACTGTACAGACACAAAATGTCTGATTGGTTTAACTCAAGCACTTCTTGACTTGAAAATGGTTGTATTCTTCTCCACAGCATGAAAGTAAATTGATATTATCACAGAAAGTATCATTATTTTGCAGTTCTCTTAGAAGCAACTCATAAGAAATTAAGAGTGTAGAAGCAAATACTTCAAACTCTGAGCAAAAATTTCAATTCAAATGAAGCAAATAAAGGTGAAGTTTTCAGTGTCTTGGAAAAATAAGGCCACTCCCTGATACCCAAATACAACAATTATTTGGTCTAAACGTTAAGGCAAGATAGTTAACACAATTCAGAAAGCTTAGCTATTTGAAATAACCAGCTGTCAGTTGACCTCATCCGTGCCTTCAACAACTGAACAAAAAACAGAAGCCCCAGGTTTTGACTTAAATTGAAATGTTTTACATTTTGTAACAAGTTTGGTTTTAGTTTTAAGATATAAAACCCAGAATTTAAGAAACCAAAAAAAAAACCCAAAACCAAACAACAAAAAACCAAACAACAAAAAACCAAACAGACAAGAGGTTTGGTTGGTTGAGTTTTGTTTGGTTTTTTAAAATCACCTCTATCCTACTCTACATGGTTTATTAGAGCCAAGTATTACCATGTCTAGTAAATGCATGTCACTGTTCTTCACATTTCGTCCAGGACTTAGTAGCATCCCGAAACACCTGTGAAGTTTATTTAAAAAAAAATGTTAAAAGATAATTAGCCTTTTAAAATGCAACAGTATTTTCTTGAACATAATGGCACAACCACCTACTGCTTCTAATTTAAAGAAAACCTTTCTTCGTAGTTTTCTGTTAGTGTTATGGCAACGCTCAAGAAACATCACAATATATATTTTAGCAGTGACAATGAAATTATTTTCCAGAATGAAGATGACATAGTCTCTGACCTGTGAACAATTATTCTTAAAGACAACTTAAAATATTGAGCTTAAAGATACCGACAATTCTTATACGTTAGTGATACGAGACTGGCAAGAAGAAATTCACTCTCTCCCCAGTCGACTTTAAAAATTGCTTTTCATACAATCATATGAAAAGTTACAAATTCATGCATTCTATAGCTCATAACATCACTGGTCTAAAACATCACATCACATGACGGGCCCTTAAAAAAAAAAATCATGTGCTGAATTTTTAGACTTTCTTTTTTTTTAAAAATAAAATTAACTTCTGTATTATACAGGGCCTTGAACTTCAGAATTCCAGTCCAGTTGTTTAACAAGAAAGCACTCTTGATATTTTTAAGAGTAAAAAGAATAAGAACTCCAAAACATCCTTAGAACATTCACACTTTCAAATTTTCTGAATATTAAAGCAACCACTCAGGAGCAGCAACTCTGCTGCAGCGTTGCCCAGGGCCTTGCCAAGTCATGTTCTTAGCACTTCCAGGAACAGAGAGTGAATGATCTCTTTTGGCAATCTGTTCCAATGCTCAACTCTTTGTATTCAGAGGGTAATTTCCAGGGAAGTAACTTGTGCCCATTGGCTCTAATCCTACCGCTCTTCACCTCCAAGAAGAGCCTGGTTTCATCTCCTCCATACCCTCCCACCAGGTATTCAAATGCACCACAAATGGCCCCCCATTCCCAACCTTCTCCAAGCCTGAACAAAGGCAGGTCTGCCATCTGGGCAACCCACTTATTACTTATATTTTTCAGCAAATGGAAATTCTAAGAGATTATTTGAACATTCATAGGTTAGCAATAAAGACAGAATAGTTTCACAGCTTTCAAGCAAGCACACTGTATCATGAACAGAGATATAATAGCAACTATCATTTCAATAATGCTATTAACTGTAAAAGTCTTAAGAAATGCAATTACTACACCACATAATAAGTTCACCCCCATTACATTTGGGTATATGATTTTCATTTTCCACCTCATTACACTTAAACAGTAACTTCCATCCACAATTATATTTTTCCTTCTCCATACTCTTGCACTACAAGAAATCTAAGTGGCAAATAAAACAATAGACAACAATTTTGATTTATCTATATGGCATTACACAGTGCCATGTAAAGCAACCAAGGTAGACAGAATGCTAGGACTTATATTTGATCACACAGGCTTCTCTGCGAGACTAATTAGACCAGGCAGAATGTTTCAGCAAACTGACTACTTTTTGTTTCTGATGCAGAAATAGCTCTGAAAGGGCTATGATTTATTATAGTAGGAGGGGTCACTAGCTTCTGGTACATCTGCTAAAGAAAAACATAAGGCTAAGATTCAGACGCAGGCAAAATATCTGCTTTCCAAAGCCAACAGCTCACAGATCCTACCTCTTGTGCTTCTCTCGGATGTACACAAGTTCTGATGTGTGCCAGCCAAAATTTTTGGAAATTATGCTTCCAAAAGTGTGGAAGCTGGGAATGAGTAACCCTGCCTCTCACAGAAGCAGAAACCTCTGATGACCAATAGCCTCCTGCTACTAGAAGAGTCAGGGCTTCTCTTCCCACTAAGTTCAAAGAGCAAAATGAGTTCATGTGAGTTCAGAACCCCCACTTGCAGAGGAGCCAGATTTTACGTAAACAGTTGCCAACATGTTCAGCGTCCAATTTGAGGAGGCTGAACCACACACCCAAAATACAAAATGACCTGCATGGACTGTGGACCTCAAATCTTGCCACATCTGACATGTTGGGTTTTCTGCACTTACAGCCGGATAGCAACAGGCTATGTGCAGGTGCAATACTGTGTTTAAATTCAGTTAGTTTCTAGACCCGCAAAAAAAGAACTGAAATTATTCTCCACTAATATGTATTTCTCTATATATAAATACAAATGCTACCCACCAATAAGACTGATGGTATTCAGTTAACAACATGATCTTTAGGAGTCCCTAGTACTGCTAGTTGCTCAGTTCTGTACGTCAGCTCTAAGGATACCAGTCCAGTCTTTACCTAAGCTATACCTACATAACTCGGTAACTTTCCTATATGATAAGTAGCATACTTTCAGAATGAAAGCCTATTTTGCTCTTCAGCACAACTTTCTTAAAGGCCCCTAATTATTAACCAGAATCTTTTTAATCCTGTATACAACTAAGACCTGATATCCTACATTGTGGGACTGAATATATGTAGTGACATCCAGGACTCAAACCTGGGAGACAGCAAAAAACATAATTTCTTTACCTGTTTTGACCTAGATATAAACAGGCAAAACCCAGGTCAAATAGGCCACAGAGGTAGGAAGGGCCAAAGTAACTTAACTGAGAGTAACCTAACTCTACCAACTTAACCCAGCCACAGCCCCTGCCCGAACACCAGGAGGTGGCAAGTTTCTCTCAGTGATACCATGTTTACTCTTCCAGAACCATGAAGAAAGACTCTTTAGACCAGAGAGCAAATTTCTTTAACAACATTTTTTTGCATTGTAATTTCCACTCAGAAATATTTTTGAAGACACATTAAATTGCTTAGAAGCTCACTGCCTGATGTAACCTGAATTCATCTTTTATACTGGGTTTGAATTTTAATGTTATGCAGTGTAAGTACATAAAATGACTTACAAGCCTGTGTATGTCATGTCAATTAAGTAACTTTTAATTGGCAAAGCTTGTGGTGATAAAAAGAACGACCCAACTGAATATTCTGAACAAAATCAAAATTAAAGCTAATTTCCAAGGAAGTTAGCTTTGCTTTTTGGAGAAAATAAAACAACAATCAAATGCTATTCAGAAATACTTAAAAGAGCTCATAATTCATTAACTGAATTCTGAAGCCAAAATTATTTAAATTAAAACCATATTGAAAATAAGAGTTCTTTTTTTGAAAGCTAATTAGCATCAAAAGAACAATTTCACAACACCAAACGATAATAAAAAATTCTGCTGTATATTACTTGTCCGAAATTTTACTCTCATTTTTTAAATACAAGCTTGAAAGCAACTGAAGAAATCAATCTTAGATTCTGGGAGGACTGTGGGGCTTTTTTCTTGATTCTTCTGTTATCTTGGATTCCCTTGTCACTAAAATCAAATTCTTCTATTGTTACTCTTTTGATAAGATTGCCATCTGGTGGTGCTTCATATTGTTAAAAATTGAGCTATTGAGAAGGAATTTCCTAATTCAAATTAATATAATACTTTCTACTACTGCAATAACAAGAGCCTAGTGTTAATGAACACATTAAGTTATTTTTCACATGCACAATCTTGTGCAAATGCTTTGCACAAACGGTGAGATTCTGTCCAAAAGTGATCCCTCTCCCGTAATTTCCAGGAGATACAGCATGAGTCATCAACCAGTCCAGAGCTCTTCACCACTTGAAGATAAACATTAGGATAATTATAACAAAGCTACAAAGGAATCCTCCTCATCTTGAAGACTCCACCAAAAAAAATTGCTTCTTCTAACCAGCATATTGAGTCCAAACTTGTAGTGTTCTAGTAATCTAACAGATTAATATGCTCCAAGGTTTCACACAGCTCAGACAACCTAACTTGGTTACTTTTACTAAACCTTGAGCTGCTGGTAATGCAGGATTACAATAAATATGTGGTTTTGCACTACTTAAAACCAAGAGAAAGCAAAACAAAAGCACTTGGATGTCATAGGCATCCTAACGCCACATTCAAAAAGACAATTAATAGGAGAACAGCTAAGAATCTTACCTTTCAATGGCCAGTTCTTTGTTTGAAAGTTGCTGAACTGTAATCACCACTTTCTTCTCAATACCCTGTTTAAGCTTGAAATACAATTTCTCTCTATCCTTTGGCACAGGGCTAAAAGAATAAAGAAATAAGTTTCTTTAGTACCAGTATAGAAAATTAACTATTAAATACAGAAAAGAGAGTAGCAGCCCACTTAAACTGCTAATGGCTCAACTCATTTGAGGGACCTTCTCTTCCTTTTTTCACAAGTTAATAAACCAGCACTGAAGAAAAACAGACTATAAGCTCACAGTTAGTAAACTAGCTGTCTGGGGGATTTATCAGACAAACGTATCCAAAAACACATGGGATATTTTGAGGTTTTAAATTATAGAAAATATGCTATATAATGATTACGAAGCAAAAAATAAATGGGAAACTTTCACAGAATTGACTCTTATTATCAGCTCTCTCTTCCATTCAAACAAAATCTTTCAATTAACTGTTAGGCAAAGAATACTTTGCTCCCATGTCACATGTAATGCCTACAGAAGTTTACATAGACCACTAGACTGTATTTACTCAAGAAAACTGGTTTGTGTAAAGTTTGTGACACACTTCCTACTGTCTTCGTCAGGCCTCCCTTGAGCATCCCTACCAGAAATCACGTATTTAAAAGAAACTGACTTGAAAAAGGTATCCTTATTTTTAATCTTTTTACATAAAAGATCCAGAGAAGAAAACTGTCATAGCAAAGCAACAACTTCCTTGTTATAACACATCTATTTATGAAAAGAGGCCAAATCTATTTTACTGCAACATAGTAGCAGTGCCTTCTGCAAATAGCTATATACTTTTTTCAAAGAGATTTCTATTTTCTCTTTCCATTCACATTACCTAAAATTCCCTTTTCCATCATCTTCTTTGACTTCTAAGGAAACACTGAAAGTGTATACATCACTATCTGGAGTAGGAAGAACAAAGTCCTTAACATGATCAGATGCTTGTTTGGAAGACCGTTTGAATGCTGTTGAGAAACTATATAAAATCCGGCTGACCTGCAGAAAAGCAAAAAAAAAAAAAATTTATCAAAAATAAAAGAGTATTTTTAATAGGGTATTGTGATGGGGTTTTGAGGGACATAAAATTACTGTCACTTGCCTCTTATACCGAGCACAAAGCATGCCTCATATAACACAAAATGTTCAGATCAGATGTTTAATAACCAAGCAAATTCAGTAATAACATCTATTTCTATTCATGTCACATTTGCTGCCCATATAAAGTTCAGTAAGTTAGTATACGAATGCAACTCAGAGGACCTGAATAACGTACTTTTCAGGTTGTGTATTTAACAACACAACTTACAGCTTGCTCTCACAGATGTCAAAAAACAAGGAGACTTCTTTTTTCAATCCCTTATTTTTCCCCCCTAGAAAATTCTTTTCTCCCAAACTATCACATACTTCTTCCTAAATATCTAGGGCAGAGTACTGTAAAATGATTCTTTGTAACTAACAAAGTCCACACTGCAACTTTAGTCTGAAACCTACATAAACGAGGCCTGAAAAATCAAAATATTTGTCTTGAACTTAAACTTTCTAAATCTTCCCATTACAATAAACTTAGGCATTTTATTGAAATGCTAAAAGAAGAAGAAATTAATTAAATTACATTAATATTCATGTTTGACTAGCTGCACATTCTGTGAAATTCATTATATGTGTTAACATATTTTTCAAGGCAATATATACTATTTCCGTATCTTGAATAACCTCTTAAAATACCACTTGTATCCTTTTCACAAGTCATTGTACAGCACTTAATACTCACTGCCTCTTTAATCTCACAGGAGAAAACATGAATCTGGAACTCTTCAGTTCCACAGCTGCTTTCAGTAAATGCAAAACAGTCACTCTCTGAAGTCCCATTTTGTCCACGCACACAGAACAACACCTTATAGATTGGAAAAGAGGCGATCTCCACATTGTTTGATTGATCTATTATCCTGTCACAGGAAGATCAAAGAAAAAGGTCAGTAAAACAAACAGGCCTACCTAAAAGGCATTTCTGCAATTAGATAAACAAATAACCAACTGTAATTACTACTAAATTCAAGTACACAAGATGGGCAGCAGGAACAGAAATGTCAGGCTTTCCAAACTGAAGATGTAAATTTTTCTGGTTGTAACACTGGCTTAATTTCTTTTATACTCCATAATATAGACAAATACAGCATCTCTATATCATGCGATAAAAACAACCATTATTGCCCTGCAATCATTCATAAAAAACATAGGAGTAGAAATGTAGAAACCACAGCAACTGTGAAAATGCAATTTGCATACAAAGATCAAAGAAAATGCAACATTACAAAAGAATTAAATTCTGTTTAAGAAAACAGTATTATTCTGTTTGGTTTTGTTATTTACACAGGACTATATAGCTTAGCAAATGCTTGCTGCCATGTTCAGCTGAATATTAATCACTGACTTAAGGGCTCATACAAAATTTTAAACTCTTCTCTAACTCAGAACTCAAATAATATTTCAGAAACTTCAGAGAGAGAACATGGGTAACATACTTTCCGGTGTATCCCTTATTATCGTATTTGAACAGAGACACAAGTAGAAAGATATGGTTTTGTTGACAACTGCCACCCTAAACTATGTACTGCATGTTAGATTTGAGTATGTATTTTGTTGCCTCAGGGGAATTTCTCAAAAATAACCGCCTCCAGCAAGAACTGCGGACACAAATCCAGCAATTCTACTTCTCCGTTTAAGTAATAAAGTCAGACTCCACCTTTTATCTGTCTGTGCAAGAAACAAAAGAAACATCTGTGTGTTACCTTACAGAGCCTTCTGGAATGTTTGGAACATAAAGTGTTACAGGTAAAGGGGCCCGACTTGAGGATTTCATGTTTGCCATGGCATGTAGAGCTTCTGGTTCATTTCGAGGGGCAGACACCTTTGTGCTACCTAAATAAGTCAGTTTGTTAAACAATACGCTGTCCTCTTCCAGGGGTTCACTGGGAGAAGATGGCCTTGGTGCAGAGATTTCTGAAAACGAAGAAACCACTTCTTTAACCATTTGTTTTTACTTTTACACATTGTTTCCTGAAAGAATTCCATAGCAAAATCTCCCACTTTTTTTAAAGAAAGGACCAGCTCCAATAGCAACAAATTCATTCAGCAGCTTAACATTCATGTTAAGTCTATTCTGGTGCACGTTTCCAATTACTGCATACGGTCAAATTGCCTTTTGATTTTTGGCATTGCTAGAACAATTTTTCCTTAAGCTCTATTCCCCAGACATTTTTAAGTTTGCTTATACCTCCTTCTAATTCCTACTCATCGTTTTGCATAACGACGTCTCTTTAATTCTCTTATCTCATATGTTTTGTGTAGAATTAAATGTGGTTCACACTTCAGGATAGCTACATTAACTGCATGAAACCATCAAGGAGCTGGAGAAGGGGAAAGGGTCTCTGTTTGCTCCTCTAATCAGCAGGAGTGTTCTTTTTCCACTATCACGCTACTATGGACAGGGGCAACATTGAGGGAGCTAATACTTCTGTAATACTAGGATTACAATAAAGGTTAAAAATTGGATTATTTCTACTGGAGAGCAGGGAAAAAAAAAAAGTATTTACAAGTATTTTTTGTTCATTCATGCTAAGGGTTGTGCTCTGTTTAAAGCACATCAGCCTAAAAATCTTGTCAAACAGGAAGCCAGTAGACTGGCTGTATTTTAGAACAGACCGTTCTAAAGTGCAGCATACATGTAATTAAGAGAAGGGTGTTTCCATAATGCATAAGCTGTATATCTTATTCCACCAACAACATATTTATTTTTTTTACTTCCCAAACAAATGCTATGGAAATTATCTGATTCAATGCCACAGAAATGTTCCGCATACTACTGAGGAAAAAAGAATTCAAGGCCCACAGAGATGACCACAGCCTTGTATTCCAAATATTTGGGGGGGGGGGGTATGGGGGGTGTGGGGTGTGTCAGGGTATCACAATCATTCCTAGCAAATATCAGAACTAACGCTGTCCTTACTGATAACTGGTCATAAAACCAGGGCTGAAAAGTTTACCACTTTGCTCAGAGTATATCTCATTTGTAGCTAGTACTGCCAATGATCACCACCCTGAAATTTCTCATAGTCCACCACCAGCATCTCCACCTTGTCTCTAGTGTATTTAGCAAGTTACCCAATACCAGCTCCTAATTCATCTAGGGCTGAAAACAAAATGAAAATTATCTTGAACAGAATAGCACAGAATATCAATCTGATGATAATCTATTTCTGTCTAAAATCCTCAACAAATCAGTAAAGGAGAGGAGGCTCCAGTGTATTCTCCAGTGCAATTTTGGAATGAAGTTCAAGAAAGCTTTATATTAATTTTAAGGTTAACTTGAAACTGCATAAAGGAAAAAACTGCCATACATGATTGAGGGGGAAGCACTTTAGCAATACCTGTAGTAGAAGGGTCTAAAACAAGGTGCAAAGATGGCTGATATGTTTGACCTGTAGACCTATCTCCAGCTGCCTGGCTGCAGGCATCACTGGAACCTTCTTGAAGAGCCGCGAAATTGTTCTGGTCTTTTTCAGAATCCCGCAGGATCTCTTCCATTGCCTTCTCCAGCTGATCATCTCCACTTGCAAATACCTGTAAGTAGGAGGAAACAATGTTTTTTTAAAGCTACTTGTAGCTTTACTTTCACTATTATTTTTCAAACGTATAGTCTTACTAATAACAAAAGTTAACAAACTTTGCTAAAGGAGACAACACGCTAAGCACCTCTAAGGCTGTATAATATATAAAAGACATCCATTTTACTAAATAGAACTAATTACACCATGCTTCTGATACCCACTAAATATTCACGGAACACTGTCTCTTTTCCTTTTTAATATTTAATAGTACAAATGTTAGACATTTTTATATTAATAATCAATAACCAGTAAGAAAATTGTGTATTTTTATAAATTACCAACTTAAAGTACAAACCAAAAAAGCTTAACATTTACTTTAATGTCAACTTTTCAGGTGTGCAGTATTAAAAAATAACCTCAACGCAAATGAAAAGCTGTGGGCAGTTTAAATTACCACAATAAAAATAGTTACATTTCTTTTTCTAAAGATTACTGAGAATACAAGAAACAGCACTGCCCAAGAAATCAAATTTTTTTTTAAAGATGTCCTGAATAAAGCATCTTTTCCTTGGTAATTCATCTCACTTTAACTAGTCACTCATGCCTTTGTGCCTAATCCTTATGTTTCCACTTCCTCAAGGTCTTCTCACTGAACTATACGTGCCCATGGAAAACAACAGACAGCAGAATTTATTCATCGGAAGAACATCAAAGGACATTATAGATTTTTATCTATCTCTTACATTTTTTCTTTTGTATAATCAGAGTTCCACAAGGTAATTAGTTTCATTTTTCAGAAGGAAAGACATAGGAAGGAAAAGCACAAGGAGGACAAGTAACCTGACCACAGCTGTATTCTTCCTCCAGTCACATATGTTCAGCAGTTGAGCCAGATACTTGCATTCCTAGCTTCACGTGGCAGTCGCCTGCTCTTCCTGCCCACCAGTCACTGTTGACAGCAATTTTCTTGTGTGTACAGGACACTAATATCTACCTCAAAGCTTAGCACTAAGGCACACTGGAGCCAAAGATCTCAGAATCAACAAAATTAAGTCGAGTATAATTCAATGTCTCTTCCAGTTACATATAATGCATGTGTTATCACTTGCTAGTCCAACAACCATCCATCTAAAAACTACAGACCTCTCTTAAAATAGATTTATATGTTTAGATCCTCCATTCAGAACAAAGACATCACACTTTGTTACAGGTTTCTCTTAAAGAAAACTTTGCTTTCTTAGTCACATCCAATCCATTTCAATTGTCCCACCCATGGGAGGAGTGCAAGTGTAAGGAAACGGCAAGAAAATTCTAAGACACATTCCTTCAGGAAAAAAATTTAAAAATACAGCCTTTCACAAGTACTATTTTTTCAGATCAAAAAAAAAAAAACCAAAAACCCATGGCCAATAATAGATTGTCCTCATGGATTCTACCTTTGGTTCACCTGCCTCTTTCCAGACATAGTTACTAAAGAAGCAGCTAGGGTTTAATACAGACAGAAATAATCGGTTGTAAATAACTGCTGAACAGTTATGCAAAGACAGACTAAGTACTTATTATCATTTCAAGGGGAACAAATTCCTATTGTTCCAAGTGGACCAAAACCAGTAAACAAGCTACTGCAACTGAAGTGGGGAATTTTGTAATTAACCAATCAGCTGTCACCAAAACGTAAAAATATTCTGCTTTTTAGAGGTAGAAAGCCTTTAGGAAAGGTCTTGCTCATGCCTAAAGCGGTACTAAGCAAAAAACTAAATTAAAAATTAATCTACTCTTTGTGGCCTATTGCTATGCAGCCTAATTACATGCTTTTAAGGTAACACTCAGAGTCTCTGGTCCCTAAATAAAGAATAATTCCCAAGTTTTTATCTGATGCTCATTCTTTGAAAATAATTTTTTACTGACGTATAAATTCACAAAATACTAATAAAGCTGATCCCTGAGGAAATTATTTAAAGAAAAACTGAACTGCCATTTTTGGACAGATTTGCTTAATCTGAGCTGTTAATTTCACTGGTAATTACAGTCCAAGAGTTGTCTCAAGCCCACACAATTATTCAAAATTAATTTAATTTAATTAATTATTCAAAAGAAGTTGAAATATTTTTGTCAATATAAATCTTACTACACATTTAAAATAAAGTAACAGTAAACCTTTAGCTGAGGTTTTTCATCTTTTCCACAGGTATCTTCAGATTGCTGATGAACCAGGACAAATTCTTCATTAATTAATGTGGATACAGTTTCAGAAGTCCTACTGTTTTTGCTGAATGATGTTTTGACTTCCATCTCAGGTCAATAGTCTCCTCCTACCACAAGAGCATAACAAAGAAGCAAAAATATTAAGTAAATTGTTTTGAAGCTATAAACAATGTGTTAATAGGTATAATATGAAGTCATTGCTAAATAATATAATACCTAGAGTTATATGAATATATTATACTATATTCTTCAAACTCTGATTTTATTGGTGTAAAGAATCTTTTTTAAATAGCAGGAATGATTTTTAGCAGGTGTGTTAAAAAATCTATGCATAGATAACAGCCACTGGTATGAAATTATAGGATAACACATGAGGAAGTTTACCTCAGAGCTTCCACTTCCCCTGTTTTTAACCTTCCAGAGTTTGCTCCCTCTTCCTGAATTCTTTCCCTTGTTCTCCCTCATTCAGGCATATTTCTTACCCAGAGTATCACACAGGTTGTGTGAAGATACAGATTAACTGAAGACTAATTTTCCAACAACTGCATATTAAAGTGTATGCTAATCACATGAAAACATATTTAGCAATGGATTATGTTAAAATTGTTTTTAATGCTTTTTGTATCTATTAGTGATGAAATAAAAGGTGATACTAAAGCACAATCACATCCTTCTCAGCAAATTTATCTGAAACCACCTACAACAGAACTAACATTAACCACAATACTCTTAAAAAAAAAAAAAAACACCAAAAAAAAAAAATCAAGAAAAACCCCCAAACCAGACAACAAACAAACTGTAAATATTATGGAAACAGAGAACAAGTTCTCCCCTGTCTACACAGCAAAAAATAAATCTAGAAACAAACAAAAAAAAAAAGAGCAAAATAATGGTCAGCCTGTAATTTACAAGCTCATAGAAAAATACAGAATCAAAACCATTCCTAGCACTTCAGAATGAGGACAGCTACTGCAGATATCCACCAAATAAAGACAGTATCACTGACGTTAAATTCAGAATGTCTTCCCTGATTCCTTAGGAAATTAAAAGCTAGAATAAAGAGCACTGTATGACTTTTCATATTTTAAATGGATCTAGGTTTTTATATTTTTTGTGTTAAAAAAAAGTAAAAATATTTTCAGGTAGACTTGATAAATAGCATGCGCTTCCAGATATGGTCTATTTCCATATCAATTTCTTGAAAAAGACTATTCTGGCTGAGTGCTGGGAGTTACTATGCTTAAGACTCATGAATTCAGAATAGACACTTATAGCACGGGAGAAACAAACTGCTAAACACCTTTGCAAGGCTTGAAAGTGCCCAAAAAGGGGCTCAACCAAATGTCTGTTGTGACTGGTGGACAAGGACAGGATTAGCTACACATTGCTTTTCACGGTAGTCCCAAGATGCAGAACTGTGCCACCCTTGCTTGTCAGTTACAGTTCCAAAACATCAAGTGATGAAGAAAAAAAATATAGGTCTAGGTACAGGGAACCACAAAAACGCACTTAAAAGATGACATGCAAGTTCTCCACTACTCTGAACAGGCATTACTTAATGTGCTAGCCCCAAGAGGCAGTTTAGCAACTTCAGACCAAAAAACAAGTGTGGGAACTAGATTGCTTTCAATACAAAAAATATTTCGTATCACTTTTGACACTACAGCCAACACACTTTTGCTTTTTCACAGATAGAAAGAGACTTGCCTTGTCATAACCATTTATACACACAAATCTACCAAAAGATTTTCCCTCTCCCTAACCTAGCTGACTTGTACAGCATAAAAACTTGCTAGAAGATTCACATTATAAAACCGTCACTAAACAAAAGCTATAATATTCAGAGAGCGATTACAAATTTGAATTAGCAGTTTAGCACTCTCTGTTGTCTTCCGTATCTCCAGACTACACATGAACCCACAAGCATGAATATTTTTCAGACAGATGACATAAAGTGAGCTCCACCCAAGCTTAAGTAATGGGTTGACCACTGAATTAAGTTTTGTTTCAGTATTTTAAAAAAAATCTTTGCTTTAAAGACGTTTGTGGCAAAAGAAAGACAAAGTTTTAACACATAAGATTTTAAGTATGTTATACACAATTTATTAAGTCCATGTATTTTTTAAACAAATGTCATGTTGTAAAAATGTTGCTGAAATGTTGCTCTTGTATTACTTGCAACAAACAGCAATTCTCGCTCAAAAATAATAATTTTAAAGTAAATTCTCAATACAAAAGTGAAGATCCACTATGATAGAACTCTTCTATGGTAATGAAAGAACATAAAATTTTGTTCCCCAAATACAGCATATCCTGAGTAATCGTTAGCTCTGCAGTTATATTACCATTGGAGAAAACAGCAGAGGATTACTGTCAGTCACATCAGGAGCAAAGCTCTAGTCTATCAGCAGTCTCTCTCCCTCCCACCCTATACCCACTATTGCTGAACTTCCTGAAGATGACAGTCTCACCACTACTTCTAGCTCATTTGCAGAAAGGAGACATCACAAGATAAGCTACTTTGACAAGTTTTTTTGTGTGTTTCATTCTATTTATTTTTTGTGCTTACTTAGAGAAGAATAACACAGGAACTCCAATATAAGACCATTCTACTATATTAATTATCAAAACACAAATGCAAACTGTTAACATTAGCATATGACCAGTTCTTTCTGCAGTAAAGTATGAACTGACAAGTGCACTGTGAACTAGGAGAAGTTTTGGGTAGCAATATTTTAATAATAAAACCAGGGAAAATGTAACATTTGTAAAGCGAGAGAAAATTATGGTAATGCAAGTAGAGAAGCATACTGATGTACAAAATACTTGTTCTTGCCCTTTGTGGATAAAGGAAGCGTAAGAGAATTCCTACTTTCTAAATTTTAATCAGAGAGACAAAGGAAATATTATAAACATTAGATGACTGCAAAGGAGTTTCTCATTCAGATCAGACACTTAAAAGCATACCATAGACATTCCTGCAATTACATTTGAGTTGCAAGGCCTTTCATGTCCTTAGGAGTATACTCCATGCTTGTCTTTACAATCAGCTTCAACCACCACATCCAGTGCAGAGACCTTTTTCTATATGGAACTACATTAGCTGAAAAAATCACCACCCCAGACCCCCTAATTCCAGCCTTTTATTACAGCCTACTCGAACCTGCCATCAGAATTATTCATGGAAATGCCCTCTACCTCATTTCAGTCAAAACAAAGCCAAATTAGTTTCAGTTGAGTAGTAAAACAAGAACACTGACAGGTTGGACGCTCAGGAAGCAAATGCCTCAACCAGAAGAATGGAGTTCTGCACTCTTTAGCTCACACAAGCAGAGTTACAAGAAAAATTCCACAAACTGCTCAGGCCTTTTGTTAAGACCACCTCTTGATGTCCATGCGAGAGAATTTACCATGTGACAAATTAATAACAGTACTCTGTATCATTAATGGAAAATGTGTCTATTAAAAATTAAAATCTCAGAGTGAATACTGTTAATTTCCTACCCTATACTAGTCACATGCTATTTAGAAAGCAAAAGCATGTTTTATGAGCAGACTTTGATCAAAAATAGTTTGTCTCTGGCATTCAAATCTAAGTATCAAACATTATGATCAAGTAGTTTTTCAAATGAAACAACTCGAGTGAATTTCATGTCAGAGTTTAAGAACATAACTGAGTCTCAAAAGGATTATTGAGATTTCTACTATCTTAAATAGGAAGCTACTTAGAGGGAAAAAGTTTCTATTTTTACATTATAAAGGCACATGATCTAATACTTCAACTAAGCACTTCTGACTACCTGAAAGAATCAGTAAGGTTAACTGGGGAAGGAAACGAGTAGAATATTTTAAGGGATTTTTTTTTAGTCTTCAGTAACAAGAAAAGAGTCACGTGCATTCTGGGCTTTCCAGTCACCTCCAGTCAATAAATGGTTATGTCATTTCCCTTTAGCTTTAGTCCTATAGAGGACTTACTCCTTTTTTACTCATTACTGGCTTGTACACTTGAATTCCCGTTTTTCCTACAAAAGGTAAGGAACAAATAACAATGTCACCTATTAGACGTGCAAAATCTAAGAACAGACCTCTGCTACTAAACTCATAAAACGTAAGTCCCTTTTTTTTGATGAAAGGCTGAAAGAATGTAAGAATTTATTCTTGATTGCATTAGTCAGAACATATAGGCAGCCTACAATCACGTTAAGTTTATTCTCTGAAGTTAGCAGCAGACAATCATGGAGCAGAACACTGTCTCATAATACTGATGAAAGACATTTTGCATTTGCTTTATGAGTTTAAAGTTACCAGGAGGGCAGTAAGCATCAGAGAGGGGTTGACAGTCAGGGACAGGAAAGTCAGCAAACATAATGCACCTCATCTACTTTGGAACGAAGCCCAGCAGCTTTGTTTAAGCTGATAGTGCAGTTCAGTTCCAAATAAACGAATGTGGCCAAGGTGTGAATACACGCACCTTCTGTTCTCCCAACCCTGCTCCAAAATTTAAAACCTCAGACCAGATGGTAGCTTCCCAAACCACCAGAGCCAAGAGTCACTACTGCTCTTCCAACAACGCTTCAGAAAGATGACAACAAATTGTGCTCTGGAAGTTCTCTTCACAGTAAGAAATACTAAGAAATACGTACTGCTACCGCAAGGAAGTAATGTCAACAAAAGAAGCATCTTCAATAGTCATGCTCATTCCTATAGAGAAGATAATTTTTTCTCCACACTTCGATGTACAACAGCAAAAACAGAAAAACAAATTCAGAAACCCAGCAACAAATACACAGGAGAAAATTCCCCTACGCTCAGCTAAATAAGCACAAGTATGGTAAAAGGATTAAAAGTTTTAAAAGTAATAATTCCAGAAAAGTCTTTAGACAAACATATTTTGAGACCAAAGGGTTTTAGAGATACAAAGTAATTAATCAGAATTAACTACTTTTAAAAGGAAGCAGAGGGAGGGGTGGATCTTGTTCTAAAAAATATCTGAAGTTATAGCAGTACTACAATGACTGAAGAAAAGCTGTTGCTTTTCTCCGTGAGCTTCATTGTGTAGTTTTGGTCAATTCACTTCATCTTTCTGCTGCACCTCAGTTCCCAGTGGTTTACTTACATGAAGTCCTGGATAAAAGCTGGTTAAGCGATACCACTTGGAATCGAAGTGTTTTGGGGCACAAATGTACACATGTACAGTACTAAGCTATAGCAGACCCAAACCTAACAGCTTCCAGAAGCCATTCCAAGTTCACTGCAGCTCCCTTTACAAGGTAGCTTAAGCAGCTGAAGAGCAAGAGAAGCTGAAGAACGGCAATCCTGGAAGACCGAGGTGGATTCAGCACTGTGTCGGAGTAAGGAAAACACGACAGAGATGCTCCTAATTCCTTCCCTCCCTTACTCTTCCATATATTTCATATTGAATCTAGACTTGCAAAAACATATCACACACGGGAAGACAAATACCTAGGTAGTGATGGATATCCACAGGATTGCTGGGCAAAGTTGCTCAAGACAGGGCACTGCTGGCAACACACAGCCACTGTAACAGGAGAAAAATAATCAAAGAAAGGACAACTGACTTTCCAGAAGGGAGTTGCTTTGCAGACTTGATTAGATTCAAGAACATCCTCATCAAACCGATGCCCAAAAGTAAATACCAATTTTTACATGAAGCAGTCTTCTGAAGCTGTTACCAGACATCTTTTGGTTTACTTTCAGTTTGCACTCAACTAAGTATTTCAAAGTTACTGCTCAAGTTCAGTGTTGGTTCAGGAAAATTAAAAAAAAAATAATCTTTTCTTCTAATTTTGTTTCAGCATTATAACGGACAAAAAACCAAAAACAAACTGATAAAAAAAGAAGCTATGAGATAAAAGGGAAAGACAACAAAAAGGCAAGATAAATGCTGATCTATTTACTTTCATTAAGCAACAAGAAACATGTTTTAAAAGGAAGCTTCCTGGCTTCTTGAAAGAAGGCAGTCAAGAGCATGCTAATTCATACTTTTATCAAACAAATAAAATTGGACCCTGTATTAAAGGCAGGCTTTCAAAGCTATATACTTTGCCTCATGATCTCAACCCCCAAATAAGATACTGGTAAATAAGTTCTACCTATTTCAGAACTAAGGTTCCTCAGAGGAAGACCCAATACAGCTATGCAGAGATTCATCTTCTGCTAACAGATGTCTGAAGCACAGATGTACATGGAAACACATAGTTTATTCCCTTTTTTTGAACCACGCAATACAACACATGACAGCAAAAAGCGCATTAAGCTAACTGAACCTGCAATCACAGATGCTATGTGACTCACATCACTGAAGTGATGTGGTTACATTCTAACTTGCCACTTGGGGAACTGGAAGGTGGACAGACACGGTCACAGCACTTTCCTTCTAAGAAATGTGTAAAAATTATGTGTTAGCTCTCACCCCAGGAGCTTTCTAACATTAACGAGAGGCATACAGAGCTCACACCCCGACGTGCTTGTTAACATTAATGAGAGGCATACCTTCTCCCGAAAGCCAATTAATGCTTCAAATACACAGAGCTTTACCCTTCCAATGCCTTCTTACTCACACTAAGCAACTCGATAAAATTCCTTATCATATTGTATGTTGAACCATCTTCCCCAAACCCCTTTTCTTCTCTATTCAGTGGACTCATAGACGTAAGAAAATCCTAGGTTTCAAAAAATCATTTTAAATCCCAACAACAACAGCAGCACTGCAATTTTATCCTTAATCTCAACTTCTCTTTGTGTAATCTTCATGTAAGAACCCAAGTCTCTACATTCACACCAACTACTGGTTTATTATCCATAAATTGTTTCCCAATGTCTTATCTCTGCCAGTGAAAAATTATGTAAAGCACACAGAGGAAAAACAAACAAATAAGCATTTACTTGACTTAACTGATACAGTTTACCAAGATTAAATGAACCTAATACAGAGAAATGACTGCTGTATGTTTTAAGATATGTATATGTTTATGAAAATTCTCTGATTTCCATGAAAGCAATGTTAAGAGCAAAAAAAAAAAAACCCAAATAATAAAAAAATTCCCCCCACTAAAAAGTAACCACACAGTTTATTTTGGCAATACTCTCTCCTCTGTGAAAGCAAACAACCACTATGTAGGCAACAGCAAATAATTAGTCTGCTCATAGGACGGCAAACTGTTTTTAATTGTTGTACCGGGTGCCTAGATACAGAGGTTTTGCAGACTGTTTTCACATGTCAATTTTATAGCCAAGGAATAACAATTTAAAGAAAACAGAGTCAAGAGAACTACACAAGCAAGAAAATGTCTACCCTGCTTCAAAAACATACTATATCCACATCTCAAAGGAATTATAATCATCACTTTTTGAACAGATCACATTATGAATACTGAGACATTTATTATAAAAGGACAGAAATAGCTTTCCTGACTTGAATCTCTGGATTATGCATTGAACCACTTAAAACATCATAAAGATTCATAGTTTGGAGTCTTTTGGGGGAAAATACTGGTTTTGTTCATCTTAAAGCTAAGATCATCAGGGTGAGGAACCCTTCTAGAGAAATGGTAGGTATGTGGTTGGTACTTAAGAGGAACATGACTCAGCCAAGGAAGCAGCTGACATTTACAGCCAGAGAAGTAACATCTCTCCTCTTCAGCAGAGATCAGCAAGTCACAAAGGAAGACATGAAATTTAAAACAAAGAAACCAAAAAAAACCCAACAAACCCACTGATCTGAATCCGTAAAATTTACATATTGGGAGAAGAATTATTATGAACACTAGATGAAATATCAGTCCAGATAAGTAAAAGAATATCAGGTAAACTGCTAGCTACAAAGGCAACCTAACATCAAGGTGGGTACTTCCTTTTTTGTTTTAATTTGTGCAGTTTGAGCAAATAAGAGTCATGGAGGACAAGCTACAACCCAGACAAAACTGAGTTAAAAATAAGGTTGGGGAGACTCTTTTTAAAATGAAGCAAGCAATTATTCAGGCCTAAGATTTATCCACACACAGAAGTTAGTGGCATAATTAGCATACATGCCTCCTACTTACACAAATTAATGTATGCTGTTTACAAGTACAACCAGTGCTATCTAGACCAATTTGTGCTTAATGAATTTAAGGAAATACATTTGATTTTCTGCCAATTAAAAGGAAAAAATAATTTTTAAAAAAATCATCTTTTTCTCCTCTCTAACCCCTTCCAAAAAGCACAACTTAGAAGAGTAAGAGGTTTCTGCTACCCTAGATGTGTTAGTGGCTTTCATGTGTACCTTACCAAAAAAAAAAAAAAAAAAAATCACACCTATCACACCAATATGTCAAGTTCTGGCAAACAGGTTTACTCAGTAGCCTACCAGAATTTCAAACAACTAACTTAAGCACAGTAGCTGATTCTGCCTCAAGGATAAAGCAAACAATGCAAATAAAGCAACTCTGGTACACCTCCACACTGTTTCCCTGTCATCAACTAAGTGCTACCACTTCAGCTTGTTGAGCCAGTAATAAATTTTTAACTTTGGGAAATATGAAGCAGCAACAAAGAGCACCCAATATGTCATAGCTGGAGTTTGACAACCTTGGAATTTTTTTTTTTTCATTGCTATGTGATGCTTGAAAGCAGCATTCAAATTAAAACCAAGCACCAGCTGATTTACTGAACTGTACGGCCACTCGCTCAAAAATGTAATGACCTATATTCCAGAGGAAAATACTAGCTCAAGACAATCATTGTTTTAAAGACATTATTCCATGATTAAATCCTTAATAATAACAAAAAATAGTATTGCTCTGATTGAGTAAATGGAACAACCTCTCTCCACTAAATATACTAGATATTTCAACCAGGTATTTTCTCTACAAGCTATTATTTCCAGTAAGAATGGCATGATGTAAAGCAAAAGAAACCATACGGAACAGCAGTATGATACAATGCAGCAGATTCCGGGTGCCAATCTTTCTCCTTGCCAAACAAGTGCCTTATAAAGTATCACTTCCGGTATCAGTGAGGCACACAAAATATCTTGATTCATTGCCTGGCACCAACTACCCTCAGAATTGGTAAAACCCTTGTTCCTCAAAGCCATAATTTTTAAGTTACAACAATTGTTATCTTGAGATTTGCAACATGCATTTAGGCTTTGCAAATTTCACTTGAAATCACGAAGATTTGTTCTTAATTGGTCTTAAAACACAGAAGCTACCTTTATAGTACCAACCACAGGCAATGAGAGTTTATATTTCTCATCATAGTTCTCAAAAACGGTTCAACTGTACTCAGTCCAGCACTGCATTTTGGGATGGACTGGACGATGTCTCATGCTCTCTTCTAAACTCATTTTCTTTAGTTATTTTTCTTAATTTTCCATCTCTTTCATTCTAGTAGTTGTGGAAGGCAATAATGATTTGTAATTTAATAACCACAGAATTTTTTTTGCATTATTGTTAGATTTTCCAGAATCCTAAGGACATTGAGTTTTGATTTGACAGCCATCTAGACCTCTACTGCTTTTGTATCAAAACTATACAGTTTCTACAGTGCACCCAAGACTTTATAAGGAAAAAAACCAACACATTTCCTTTATAACCTTCTTGATAAAAGTAAATACTTCCACACGTCATGCACTTCAAATCCTTTAAGATGCAAGCTAAGATCTTAAATTGTCACCTGAAAATTTAAATATTTAGATATAACATGAAAAAACAGAGAGAGAAACTACACCTATTTTAAAGACCAAGATTAACTGAAAGTGAAACCTCCTGAAAGTTAAGATAACTGCTTGAACCTGAGAAATACAGAAAGATGTACCTGGCAATTCAAAGCCACACTAAATGACTCTGTTGGTAACTACAGTCTTTCTTAGTCCTATGCATGACTCAGTGCAGTGGTACAACTAGCATTCTAATTTTTATTTTACCAGTAAATTCTTAACATCCTCTGCATGCTGGAACTGATCTGCTGGCATTCCACATTCCTCGGGCAAGTTTTCATAACTATATTCTGTGATGCAGCTCTATTGCTAATTTCAAAGGCCTTGACAGGTTTTAGAAAATGGAGAACAGAAATTCATGAAGGACAATAAAACTGTTTCCTTAATAGAAAAATTACCTTCCATTGCTAAGAAAAGGTCAGTAGGTAATCAGATATATCTGGTACTAATAAACCACTCTTTCTTCCTAATGTGATTAGGTGGTATAAAAAAAGGCTTTCCTTCACTTTCTGCTTTTTCAATTTAAGGTCTGAAGAATCAAAACAATTTGCTCACATCATTGATCAAGTGGAGAAAACCAAGGTTTGGCCTCAACACGCAGATCACTTAGTTTTCCAAAGTACCTAAACTCCTCTAGGACCTGATACAAGACACACCTATGAAAGTTTCTGAAAGACACACACCAAGGAATAATGCAGATCTTTCTTAATTGAAACAGAACTTTCTTTTTTAATGACAGTGTGTGTGTTTTTTGAGATTTCTCTGTGAAATCAATTTGTCTAATCAAATTATTCCAAATCCATTCTGTAATTCAAGGACAAACTGCTACTTGGAAAGGTAGTAAGAAAAAAAAACCCAACTAACTCCTACAGAAAAGTCTGCTCATTCAGTTAGTAAACTATTAAGAATATTTTATAATTCTGACAAAAAAATTACTTGACGTAAAGAAACCTTTCAAGGTTTCAAAGCTGTGTGAGCAAGTACCTGAGAAATCACACAAAGAAAGATGTTTCTGTTGCATTACCTGAAGTTACCTTCAAATTCTAACCCAAGAATGCTATGTGCATGGGTATGTGTATATATGCATTCACACTGCCAGATAGTATACAAACTTGGTTTTCTGAAGATGGTATACGTAATATTCCCTTCCAAAACACTTTTCATACCAAGTCCTGGAAAGCTTAAGAATTTCTTAAGCGCAGTATTTCCTCCACAGACTGCCTGAAAAGAGAGATGGGAAAGAGAAAGTGTTCTTTTTCCAAGACACAATTCTTTTCACCCCAGACATCCATAATGATCAGAATTTATTTTGCCTCCTGAAGGATTAAAGAAAAAAACTAACTTAAAAAAAAATATAAACCAACCTACATAATCAAAAGGCAGGTATGATCTTTTGATGATTCTATTTTACATTCTTGTTTAAACATTCCCCTTGTAACAGCTAACAAGTACATCTCAAGGTATTCAGGTCTCATAAAAAGCCACCTTTAACCAATGATTTCAAGTAAAAATGGTTTTCAATAAACAAATTCATCTGGGGCTGCCAAAGAAAGTTTGTTTTGGTTTTGCAGCTTTTTCCAGTAATCAAAACTGGTAAGTAGAATTGCTTTAAAGCATAAATTCTATCTTAAAAACATGACAAAAAGGCTTTTTAGCTATTTCTTATGGTGAAACTATCATGGTGCTCAAAGAAAAAAAAGCTCAAAAAATTTTATTTCTTTTTATATATAAACTTAGCCTCTTAGCCATATCACCATTATCTAGTTCTTATGCACCTTTTTTATTAAATGGAATGACTCTCATTCATTATATTTGGTGTGAGCCTCAGGCTAATTTACACTAGTCTCTAAAAAAAAATAAAAAAAAAAATCACAGAATAAGCTCTTGCTGAGGAAAAGGTATTTAAAACAATACAATACAGTTCCTCATATCATCACAGAGTGTAACTGGAAGAATCCTGCAAAAGCTATGACAGAATTCTCATTAATTTTCTTGATGCAGTCATCTTGTCTAACATTACCCAACAACCACAAACAAAACCAGTATGTCTGTTGACCAGAGCAGCCTAAATCTTAAGTGGTACATCATATTTCTGTTTTGGTAAGTTCACCTGCTTGCATAAAACATGAAATCCTGAGAAGCCAAAAAGCTGCAGAGCAACTACAGACAACCTTTTTTTTTTTTATCACAGTCTCTCTCTCGCTCAAAGTTTAAGATACCTTCCCAAATATAAACATGCTCTACTATTGGTTTCAACACAATTGATACATGGCTGTCACTAAATGCAGACATGAAAGCTTACTACAGATGTTTACACACTAAATACTTCCACAGAACATTTTTACTTCTGGAAACAAAGGGAGGAAGTTATAGGCAACTAATTTAAAATATAAAATTCACAGAGATGAACAGTCATGTTTTATTAAGTAGTTATATAGGCATACCCTTTCCACAATAGTATCTTCAGCACAGTACCTTGGTCTCCATTAAGGCACAGTGTTAAGTTATGGAGTTTCTAAATACAGCACAAGCTAGTAAAATGAGAAAAACACAGTTGGGAGATTGCAACTAGCAAAGGTTGCAAAAAACAACCTCAGAGCCAAAGTGTCAGAATGGGTACAGCTTAAACCACCAGAGAAAAACCCATTGAAGAAGTAAACCATTGACAGTGCAAGGAATCCAAACTCAAAATATGAAATGCAGCCTAGATGAGCACCAGCATTCTACCACACATCCAAGTCAAAGTTGAATCTTCAACAAGCCCAAGAAAGCATCATCACCCACGTGAAATTAAAAGTTAGCTGTTCAGAAGCCCCAGCAAAACAGATCATAGTAACCGCACATCTCACAGTGTAACCTTACTGTGACAGCTCACCTGAATTTTCTGTGAAACGTACAGAATAATGCAACTACTTTCTCCATACTCCACAATAAGCCCCTAAGAGTTCACTTACTAGGAGAAACAACAAAAAGGAGAATCACTGAGTCCAAGAGAGAAACTGGGAGAGTATGCTGGAAGAACAATCACTTGTATTTGTCTTATTGTAACCTCTGATTTCTCTGGCTACTATCAAAAAACTAGGTAATAAACTACACTTCAGCCTGACCCCTTCATCATCAGTCAGGCTTTCTGATGTCTTGTTATGATGAAAGAAAAGAAGAATCAGAAAAGGGAAGCTATAAGGGTCAAAGACAAATATAGCAGTCACAAAAACTATGAGGAACTTCCAACTTCACATTCGTCTTCTGGGGCTTGAAAAAGTATTTTCTTAGACGTTTTGATCAACTCTTTCCCCTCTCCTCTCACAGTTTTTGTACATCCCTATAGCAATAAGCAGTAATAATTAACATTCAAAACAATGTAAAATTCAGCTACTGACTTTAGTTCTAGAGTGCCCTTAGGCATTTTCACTCCTTACTCATTTCCTCAAAATCATTAGACAGTGCTCCCCAAGAAGAATTTTAGCTAGCAGTTCCCAATTTCTTGGAAGTTTATACTACCAACAATATTAACAATTAGGATCAAGTATAACAGCAATAAAGATACCTTTTTATGATAGAACTGCACATCTCTGAGCAAACTCAAACTCTGTTTACATGAACAGAAAGAACTAACATCTGCACAGGCTAGTATCTTCACTGCACCATCTGATCTGAGTTCCAATTCAAGTTTTACTCCCAGATCAACTGCTGGCACATACAAAAAGTTCTCTTTCAACTCCATTGCTGTTTCACAGTCCAACGCTCACAACCACTTAAATCCAAGCTGAAAACGTTGATACATACAAGCCATAGAGATTTCAGTAATATCTTGAAGATGCAGGACATGAAGAACTGCCTAAAAAATGCTGCAACTCTTCCCACCTTCTCTGCTAAGACTGCACAAGTATCCAGGGAATCACACACTGAAAGAGACCCAACAGCTTCAGTGACTGACAACTAATCCCAGAGGAAAAAAAGGAGGATTAGAGCATTTCTTCAGCCAGTTCAACACTTGGCTACAAAAGCACCTATGTTAGCACAATAAATGCACAGAACACAGCCAAAAACAAGCTGCTAGGACTGGGGAAAGCTGCTACTGCTATTGCAGCTCTCCCACCAAGACGTTACTTGTGTGAATTCCCTCCAAAATAACAGGAAATTATGAAAGTATACACCAGTGGAATACAATAAAACAAAGCAGTCACAGAATGGAAAAAGAAAAAAAATCCTTTTTCTGCCACGTACATGTCAGATGGCTCAATCTAAATCCTATAATTTGGTTTTCAGTAACATCTAAAAAAAATAATAAGCAGGCTCCTATGAAAAGATTATCAGTTTGCAGCATTCAAACTCTTAATAAAGGAAAATATACCAGTACTTAAGTACAAAGATAAAAACTCCAAATTATTTTTGTAAGCTTATTTTAAAAGTTTAGCCAGTTATTTAATTTCTCCACCTACTTCTGAATTAAAATTCTGGATTGTACCTGAATACACACACACAAAGACTATGCATTAGATTAAGATTATTTGCATTTTATTTTCACACTGATTTGCCTGCAAAGACCTGAGAACTGAAAAGGGATAGCAAAGCCTTCGTCCTAAACTAAAATTTTGAGAAGGGCATAAAGAGCTAAACAGTGAAGAAAAAACCTAACAAACATATTTTTTTTTATTGTAACGTATTTTTTGGAAATACAAATATGCCTACACTATGTGTACATAATACAAGAACACATGTATTGAAACAAATCGTGGGACCCAGCAAAATAATTTCATGATTTCAGAAAATACACAATAGTAGTTTGCACATACAATAGAAGCACAAATTAGAGCCATCTTACTTACTACGCTGAAATAATAGATAACAAGACTTTAGATCTCTGAACTACACTAAGTAAGTCAATATATCTAAATTGAATTACTACAAGCTGTTTTCCACTGGAGTGGTTTCAGTAAGCGCTTATCACTATAGAATTTATAATCAAAACATACAAAAATACCTGGAGAAATGCCACTATTATACTTTATATTTACAGTGTAAAGCGGTAAGACTACACGAGCAATTTTACTAAATGGAAAAGCAGTGTATTTCTATGTAACTACTTTTTAAATAAAACACTGCTGGGGAGAGAGTGGTGTTGTATTTCTAGTTAAGATAGAGACCTTATAATAAAAGGGTCTTTTCCCTTAAATAGTAGTGAAGATTATGAAAATTAACAATTCCGTTCACACTACAAGTAAATCCTTGGAATAAGATTCTCAGACAAAACCTTAACTCTCACCCTTCTCCTTTCCTAAAGGAAAAATAACGTTAACCTATCAAATGCGGGGACAACTGCAACAGATCAGCATCTGGAATATGCTTCCTAGACACCATCAGATTTTTGGGGGTACATCCACCAGACGTGACCTGGTCAACAGACAGAAAGGTTAGCTACACCTGAATTGAAAGTACAGCTACTTAACTTCATTCAGCACCCTGAAAGTACAGAGGTTTAAGAATCACTTATCACTGACAGTAAGTATAACTACAAGACTATTTCATAACTAATAAGTAAATATCCTCTGGAAACTTCTATCTTTATGTCTTCCAATATAAAACTTGCTATATAGAAGTTTTGGTAAGGAAAGGATAAAATAAAAAATTAAAATAGAATGCAAGAGACTCTAACAATTGTATTTGCTTGTAAGCGAAGACCAGAGATTGGTCATAAATGATAAATTACTCAAAACTGTTTCCCTATGTTAAAAGGATTATTATTATATTAGTTTTATAGCAACTACTAAGAAAGGACTTTGTTGTCACTTACATTCACATCCATGCCACTCCTCACCCATGTCACTGACCTCCTATATGATATTGAGCAAGCCACTTCTAAGCCCAACAGTAACAAGAAATCATACTCAGCCACTTAGCAAATGCCCTTCAAGACCTATTCTTAGATTCAGTCACTGATTGAAATCCTCTTCTAACTAACAATTTACTGGTTCTTAAAAATACCTTTCACTTTTCTTTTTTCTGCCCTTCAAATGTCTTTCTTATTCAGAAATCACATGGAGTTGCTAAGAATTTGAGCAATTAAGCCAGGGACTTGCTCACCATCATCCGTAATGAGTTTCACTATTTAAGAGTTTGCCAGCAGCCTAATGTAAAATGAAAGATAATATTCGAAAGGCAAATGTGTAGACTGCAATTTCACCATTAACTACAGTGGTTACTGAGCATTGTTTTGCATAGAAATCTAACTCCACTTGAATACCTTTCTACTATATTAGAAAATAACTCAGAACTCCCAACCGTGCTAAAATGCTTATTTCTAGACAAAATAGATATTCAGACAGAAAAGCTAGACCAGTAACTGACATACCTCAGCCCATAACCAAGGCTTTATCTTGGTACTGATAAGTCAACAAAGGTACATCAGCACAAATCACAACACTTAAAACCAGTCAAACAACAGAACTATCTTGCTGCCAAATACCAACATCTCCTTTTCATCTACAATGCACAAATAAAGGAAGAGCATGCACTGATGCTGTAAATTTCTACCTGGCATTTCTGGCATTAATAATTTTAGTTGGAGGGTTGGGGGAGGAAGAGATGTGGTTCATTTTTCTCATTGTTTTTTCTCCTTGGCACCACAGTACAAGTTGGACTCTAGACAGGACCCTATCCCTTACCACAAGAGCTTGGTAATGCTTACTGCTTGCTTAGAAGGAACTAACATCTTTCACTCAAACATTTCATGCCGAGGTTAGAATCTATTAACCAAGACTTCAATTGTTTTTTTCTCGAAGTTTTACACATTTCTTGATATGAAAGGGTAAAATGAAACAGTTTTGATCTCTGCTTCAGAAGCACACAGAGGTAAAAGCAAGGAAAGGCTACCAAAGGACACAGAGACACAGCCTGTGCATGAAAGGAAGACATTAGGAAAAAAATCAACATCCAGGTAGAGCTGAAACTGACAAAGGATGAAGGGCAACACAGACAGACTCCTGTATCAGCAGCAAAAGGAAGGTTAAAGAAAAAGCGCTCCCTCTACTCAGTGGGACAAGGATGTAATAACAAAGGTTATGGAAAAGGTTGACAAACTCCATGTGCCTTTTTTACCCCAGTTTTCATTGGTAAGGTCTGCCCTTCAAACCTCCCTGAACCTAGTAGCAGAGTCTGCTGGAATAAAGAATTACCTCCAAATAAGAAAGAACAGAGTTTGGAAGTACTTAAGGAAATTGGAAACACACAAGTCCACAGGACCAGATGGGATGCATCTGAGACACTTGAGGGACCCAGCCAGTACCACTGATAGGCCATACTCTACTAGACTTTGAAAGGCCACGAGATTGAGGAAGGTGCCTTATTAAAGGGAAAAAAGGCAAACACCACCCCCAACTTCAAGAAGAGCAAGAATGAGGATGCAGGTAATTACAGATCAGCCAGCCTAACACAGAGAGCAAACCCTCATTGAAGACATTCCTCTGCCAAGAAGGTGATCAGGAATAGCTGGCATAGCTTTACCAAGGGAAAATGATGCCTGACAAACACAGTACGTCACTGCAAGGAAACAACTGTCTTAGAAGTTGATGGAAGAGCACTGAATAGAAGGCCATTAACAACACCCTCCCGCGGTATCTTTATAGCCAAATTGATGAGACAGACACTGGTTAAGCGAGCAATAAAGTGTCTGAGAAACTGACTGGACAGCTGGGCAGAAAGAACAGCAACCAGCAGTACAAAGTCTGGTAACAAGTGGTTACAGTCACATTCCTTGGGGATTACCACTGAAACCAGTACCACTTGCTGTCTTTACTAATAACCTGGGTGACAGGACAGGGTGTATCCTCAGCAAGTTTGCCAAAGAGACCAAACCAGGAAAAGTGGTCCATGTTCTGCAAGGCAGGACTCCTACTCAGAGGGACCTGGACAGGCTGGAGAAAGGAACTTCATGAAGTTCAACAAAGACAAGTGCAAAGTCCTGTAGCCACAACAGAATAACCCCATGTGACAAGACGGCCTGGACACTAACCAGATAAAAAGCGACTTTTGCAGAAAAGGACCTGAAGATCCCAGCAGGCAAAGCTGAAGCCGAGTCAGCAGCGTACCCTCACAGCAAAGGCGGCCAAGCACACCCTGGGCTCTATTAGCATTAGTCCAGGCAGCAGGTGTGGGGAAGTGAACCATCCCCTCTCTTCAGCACGTGTGAGAGGGTGTTTGAATTACTTCGCAGCTAAAACTATTTTTTACTCTGTCCACTTAAAAATATTTGAAAGACCTTTTTCCCTGCTATTCTTTCCAAAGAAAAAAAGAAACATTCCACCAAAAAAACAGAGCTTCTCAACAAGGGTCTTACTCGTCTTTCAGAGTAATCTATTTAACTAAGCTGGTTTTGGAAACCTATTTATTTATTTACTTTTTACAGACACATGCAATAAGCTACTTTTTCTCCTTCAGTTTCACGAAGTCCCCTCTTGGAACATTTCTGATATCAAAATCAAATAAACAACTTATTAGAAAATGTTTCTGTTGTTTTTAATCTCCACACTGATTTCATTTCTTCTTAAAGTTAAGAATACAGGAAAAGGTGAAATAAATAAATTTCAAACTCTTTTCAAATACATCAGGCTTTTGCTTATGCCTTAGAGACGGGACTCTGTCAAAGAAAGAATCCCCTCAGCAATTTGGGTTATAATAATGGCTCCTTTAATAGCTGTACCAGCATAACAGAGTACGATTGAGGCTGGGACAAGTTGCCAAAGGTATGAATTTCAAAGAACGCATTTTATGAAAATATACTTGAAAACATCCTAATCTCCATTAAAAGGACACCTCTATGAAGCTCAGTGTGAACACTTGAAATGAACATTTTAATTTTCACTTAGAAGGTAGTGATTAAAATTCACGTGGAGGAACTGAGAGCTGTTACAGAAAGATTAGTATGGCTAGTGGTCAAAAGAGAAAACAAACACTCAGTGTTGCACTGCGACACACTTCCACATCCATTTGTTTAAGAGTGATGCTGGTTTTGATACCAAGATCAAAAGTGCCAATATAACTGATCAGTCCATTGGGTACATAAAATGGGTATAATGCAATGACAGATTAATCCAGTCTGGAAATCAGAAGGTGTGTAATTACTAAGATCAGTCAAGTTTGAAATAGCCTTCCTATTATAGTAGAGGTAATAACAATATACAACTGATCATTTTTAAATTAGAGCTGAATAAATTTACAAAAGTCCCTATCTAACAATGCCCAGACTGTTCCTTGAAATTAATGAATGAACAAAAAGTTTACAGAGAAGAAAAGATATGCAAAGGAGAGAGCAGAAGAAAACCACAGCTACTTTTGTGAACACATGGAAGGAAAATACAGACACAGAGGTGGCTCTTAATAAGCAATAGTCTGTTTAATGTTGCCAAAAGTAAACAAAAAAAAAACAGAATCCAAATGATACCATGGCTTCATAATCAATGTAAGCCAGTACAGACAGAAAAACTCCTACCACCCATACTATCAGTTGCTACCTTCACCACGAGTAACATAAGCCAACGAAAAACACAGGGTAGATTCTTTCAACAGTTGTGCCTTCTTACATTAACTTACTGACCATAAAACCACGACCCAGATAAAAGCATCACCCATCACAACTTACGTGACTGTATCAAGAGTGTAGTTGTCCTCTCCTCCCTATCAACACACTTCTTCCTCCTCTGGTCTGAGACAATGTTCTTATGACCAGGCAAGTGAGATGGTTCAGGAGGTTGTTCTAACCAAAAAAGTAACTGGGGGGGGGAGAGAGGGGGAGGGGTGGAAAGAAGTACTACTTTTTGACCAGATTTGTTCTCTTAACTCACTTCCTGGCTGTGGAAGTCCCGCTGATGACACAAGGGAAGGAGCATCTACCACTCACATTGTCTTCAAACACTAGGGAGTACGCACCTGGCACTTGGTTTCCACAGAAAGCCACATAATGCCCTTACTAACATTACCGAATCTTAATAGGGGAATCACTTTCTAAAGGACTGAATGCTACTTTTAACCAAGCAATACCTTTCACTGTAGCCATCCTAAAGAAAACAATACTTCCAATAATGCTCCAATTTAGCTTCAATTCTTGTAACAATGGAGTCAATTTCTGCCTACTGTGTGTAACTATATTTGTAGTCCCTTTGAGTTTAAACTGCAAACTAACCTCTTAATTAGTATCATTAATACCATATAACCCACATAAACAAACAGAATTGGCTACAATCCTACTTAAAACCTAGACACGGGCATAACTTGCAGAAATAATCTTGTATGCCCAGTAAGTCTTCCTGAGATCTGGAGCACAAGCCAATCTTACAGGCACTCAGATTTTTGGCCCGTATCACAGAGATTCAGCCAAATAAAGCCTCAGATCCTCTCCTAAATTTAAAGGGATAAAAAAAAAAATTGTTTGTAACATCATCAAGATTTCTCTTTGGAGACAGAAAGGACAGCTGCCCTTCTCCAAAGTTCTGTTTGAAAAGTCACCAACGTGGTTGTGAGACTACTGCTCGACAGCGAGAGAGAAAAGCAACACTTAACTAGGCAAGCTATTTCTTATTTGTTGCTGGATTTGTTTCTGTTTTGAAGAAGAGCTGACACTTTAAATCTTCCCCCCCCCGCCTTACACAGAAATCAGATGCATACATACATGCAGCTATGAAATGTGATAAGTTATGAATTATTTACAATGCTATCAAAACTAAGCAATCTTCACAGCATAGCTTTGAAAGAGTGACATCAAAGAGCAAAGTACATGCCATACTTCAGAAGCTCAGAAATGAGCAGAGCTGCCAAGTCCGTTTCATTCAGAGTGCTGTACCCACTTCAGACGATTTCAGCAAGTTTTGAAGTACTCCATCTAAAGACAAGGATTTTTGTACCAGATCACTGTTAGGGAGGGCCTAACTGTGGAAACAGACTTGAAAAAAATAAAAATAAAAATGGAAAAAAAAATCCACAAAAAGAAAACAAACCATGGGTGAATCTGAGCCATGTAAATAGCACAGATTTAGGACAGTAGTTTGTTAGTTTTGGTTCTTGGGAAGTGACTTCACTTTTCCTACGGAGGAGGAGGAAGGGAGATGAACATTTCCACAACCCTCTCCCTTCCCTCACCAAGAAAACAACTTTAAAAAAAAAAAAAATCCCCACTTTCCTCCAGCTCCGCGCCTCCCGAAGCGGCATTACCCCGGCGCCCGGCCACGCACAGGGAACTCCCCCCACAACACAAATACTAGAAAACACGAAGAAGCAGCACCATCCCCCGAACGGCGACCCACCTCCCGCCTCCCCCTTCCTCCGCTGCCGCCGTGAGGAGAGCCGGGGCAGGCGGCCGGCAGCTCCGGGAGCCGCGCAGCCGGCCCGGAGGCAGCGGCCGTACCGGCAGGGCCCGGGGACGGAGGAAGCCACCTCGGGTCACCGGGCACTGTCACCCCGTGACACGGGGCGGGTGGGCCGGACCAGCGCCTTCTTCCCTCCCCGCCGCTTCTCCTGAGGGAGCGACGACGTTTCCCGCCCCCAACCCCTCAGGGGACACCCCCCACACACATACACCCTCCCCTCATCCCGACGAAGGAGGCCCGGGGCAACGTCTCCCTCTCTCACCGCTAGCAGCCAAGCCGTCCCCTCCGCTCTGCCGCCGCCTCCCAACTCGTCCTTCCTCTCAGCCTCCGCCACCGTGCTCTCTGCGCAGGGGAGCGGGGAAGGGGAGGCCAGGCGAGAAGGTCTCGGCGGGCCGCGCAGCCGCCTCAGGGCCGGGCCGGCGCCGTCCACATTCCGGCGGCGGGTGGATGGCGGAGCTGGAGCGGGGCGGGGGCGCGCGCGCGCGCAACTCTTCCTCTCCTTCTCCCCACCCCCGCTGACAGGGCGCGAGCGGGCGGCGCGCGAGCTGCCGTTAACCGCCGCCGTCGGGGAGGGCGGTGGGGGCCGGAATGGGGGTGAACGCGGAGGCTGAGAGAAACTTGCTGGGTGCGAGCTCTGCCCCGGGTTAGGCCGCCCGGCCTGGGACCGGCTGCCCGCCCGCTTCAGCGTCGCCCCGCCGAGAAGCCTTTCTCCTCGGCCCTCTGAAAGGCGTCCGGGCTCGCAGAGGGGCTGACGCTTACACCTATCAACATTCCTCACCCCAACTGAAGAACAGCGGGAGAAACCTTCGAGTTACGGTATTCTTTGAAAAAAAAAAAAAAAGTAACTTTTTTGAAGTTTGCCTTTTGGTTTTGTTAGCCCTGCTTCACTAGGCAGTAGATTGCATTTGCTTATCAGCAGGGTGTTTGTATGGTTAAACAAATATTTAAATAGTAAACACACGTGTATGTTCAAATAAATATCGGCATTGTTTATGTTTAAATAAAGTATGTTTAAATAATGAAAGATTGTCCTGTTGGTTTCATTTTTTTTTTTTTGCCTTGTGAAACAAATTACATTTAAATTAACTACATGATTTACACAGCTTGCCTGTGTTCCTCCATTTCAGGTGTGGATCAGCACAACCTTAGAGAACATGAGGCCACAGCCTTCAATAGGATAATGTTGTGGTGTGAAAAACAGGGCTCTGTGTCCAGGCACCCTAGGATGGCCACATTCCCAGGCGGGCCCTTGCTTGTACATCATTGCCTCGTCACTGGGGCTGAGAGCTGGGGACGCTGGGCTCCTAATGGGGACAGCAGGTCTGCTCCCACAGCTTCCCAGTGACACAGGTGTTGGAAGGCAAGGAGTCTGTCAGCAGCACTTCCAGCTGGTACAAATAAGTGTTTCATTCTCCTTCATGGTCATTTGTGGTCTTTCTGTGTTGCTATGCTGTAACGCACCAGTCTCAAAGCTGGCAAGGCGAGCAAAGGAAAGCATTTCCCAGAGAAAAGCAAAGCAGGACGACTTGGAGAGGCATATGCTATGCCAGTCCCCTACTTTGTTGATGCTACATATCTTTCCTAGTTGTCTGCAGCTGGTGTAAATTAAACTATCTTCAGATTATTTTTATCACACCACAGGGTTCAGATAAACCACAAAAGAGGAAGGAAAGAAAGAAAAGGAGGAGGAGATGAATGATTTTACTGAATATTGCAATAGAGGAACAATAAGAAAACAGGTTTTGTGGCACTGAACTCAGATGCTGCACGCTTATGTAAGAATAGGGGTAATAAGCAGGAGGAACTGCAAGTCATTACATATGAATTAACGGTGGGAGGTGTCCCTGCCCATGGCAGGGGGGTTGGAACTCTATGATCTTCAAGATCCCTTCCAACTCTTAACCATTCTATGATTCTTAATTGTAATAACTTGTTATTGTTATGGAAGGGTAGAGTTTGTTCAGGAAGCAAAGGTAGGAAAAAAGGAACATAAGGTACAGAACTAGTGAAAATACTTGAATAATGGCAAAATGGAAAGGTAAAGAACAATGTCACAGCAAACATCCATTAGCAACCCTCAAACGAAAAAGATGTGCATGGTACTTTAATTGGAATAAAATCATCCAAAGCATAGGAACTGGTGATAATGAGACTTGAAATAACAAGATACCTATTCAGAAAGGAATTCGGGAGACTATATGAGTGACAGTAGTACATTAATGACTCTTCAAAAGGAAAGGGAAGGAAAAATCAAACCAACTCACTTTGAAGAAATTAAGTTTCAGTTAACTCAGTTTGAATGCCAAATCCCACTGTAGGAAATCTAACAAAAAGTACACTGAAAAGCTTGCCATTTCCTATGGAATGAACATGAAGAGTACAAACAGGCCATGGCAATGAGAAAGCAAGCTAGTAACAGAAGTGTCTGGTTAAATGTAAACCATTTCAATGGCTTGCACCTTGTGAAAAAAAGCAGAATCTAGGTTAAATTATTAAAACTGACAACAAAGCATTTATTGTAATAGTAGGGAAAATCCAGAAAGGTTAACATGCAAAAGAGCTAAAACTATCAAAGGGCTATAGAGCATAGCAACAAAAAGCTCACATGAAAGATAACCGGGGAAGAACTGACTTGGTCTCAGGTGGGTGAGGAAACTATTACCAAAGTCATGTGAGGAAGGCTTACATGGTAAACATTAGCAACATAAAAAACAAGTGGTCAAGCTATACTAGAGAAAGAAATAGAATCTATTCAAGTAAGATGGTTACAGAAGTCATGTACCACAGAAGTTTCAGCCAATATACTTAGCAAAATGGCTAAGCAATCTCAAAGCTATTTGCAATTACCTTCAAGAACTCAGAAAAGATAGCTGAGGTTCCACGAGATCAGGAAAAATAGATGGGACTTCCCTTAAAAAAGAAAAGGATAGGAGTCAGAAGCCAGTCAGATTTACTGCCTCTCAGGCAAAATACTGGAACAAATTATTTAGCAAATTATTTGTAAGGTCTTGGATGATAAGATTAATAATAATCAACAACAACATTTCAAAAAGAAATCATGGAATCTTGACTTCAGCAAGGCTTCTGATGATGTATCATCTAACACTCTCCTAAGAAAGATAGAGGAACATTAACTACACCAAACGTAGACAAAATCATTAGAAAATGGCTCTCAGAAGTAGTGTCAAGTGATTCACAATCAAATAAGGAGTTTGTAGCAAGTGAGAACTCCAGATACTTACATCATGGGTCCTGAACTGCTTCTGTGATACAACAGGATAGAGAATATTTTTATCACATTTGTGGAGGATATCCTGTTCAGGTAAGAGCTGAAAGCATTTTGGAAAATATAATTAAAATTGAACAAATCATGATGAGTTGGAACAAAGATGTGAAGTAAATAGGATGTAATTCAATAAGGCAAGAAACTGTTACGTATAGCTGGGAGTAACTGACTCCAAAAATGTAAGATGGAGACAAAGTGGCTAAGCAGTTACTTTACAGAAAAAAGTCCTGGTTCATAGAAGTTCACAAATAGAAAATGAGTCAACAGCGATTTGGTGTCACAAAAAAATGCAACTGCTTTATTGAAATATAGAAATTGACTGACAAACACAAGAGCAGCAAAATAATTCTTCCATTTCACTGAGCTCAAAGAGGTTTTCAGTGAAGAACAGTTCTCAGTTTGGGGCACCTCCTTTCAATTAGAGAGATCTCTGTGGAGAACATAAAGAACTACCAGAAGTCTGGACAATTTGACCTTGAGTAATATTCAAGTATGACTGAAGGAAGTTGAGTTGACCATCTGAAAAATCAGACATTAATATACAGTCTAGAAAAACATAAGAATTTGATGTAAAGAAAGCATCTGTATGTATATGAGAAAAGTGAATATACTGCTTGATAATGGAAATATTTTTTTTGCTGTATAATGAACTCTCAAGCTAAAACACTTAATGAAACTTTCTTTTTTAGCATACTTAAATCCTTATGTCCTTAATATACTGTGAGGCATGACAAAAATCCTGAAGATGTAGAGCATCCATATACTGGAGGGGGAAGAATAAATCACTTTTTTAAAGTCCACCAAGACAAAAAAATCAATGCCAGGCCTCTCTTGCATTATCCACTACAGGGAGCTGAAGTGTAATACTGCTGGGCAGATGGTGATAAAGGAATCCAGTTGCACATTTAATTGGAGCTATAAAGTCCACGTGTATTAATTTCCACAACCTGACCTCTACAGAGCTCCCATATAAATATTTGTCTTGATAGAGGGAGTTCCATTTAACCTTCTCTGAAGGATAATGCAAAGCCAAGGTCATCCAGCCTGTGCTCGGAACAGGCATCTCCCACAACCAGTACTTCTGCCACTGCCAGAGACCTGCCTGTGTCAGAAACCAGAGAACTACTGGGCCTGTCTGGAGAGGTCTGAAAACAGGCTTGAAGAATAATTCCTATTTAGAAGATGATTAAGCTTTCCTCCGTAACGAATAGGAAGAAAGTACAGAGTTCAGAATAAAACCACCAAATTTGGGGGCAGGAATGCTGGGAAAACGTATTTACAGATCTATTTTGGAATAGACTAGCATGCAACTTGTATGGATGACACGGTCCCAGCAACTTTTTGTATGTTTGTATCATTCTTGTTAAATCACAATTTCCGAAATAAAAATGAAACTTTAAAAAGAGAGTTTGTAACTGATCTTGCTTTTTCTCCCACAGCTTAGGCACCAGCATTATCCCAGGGATCTTGCATCAGGTCTTCGCAGTATATGTTAGAGCACACTAGCCTAATAAGATTGATCTTACCGCTGGAGTAGGCTTTAAAACCCAGAAAAGCAAGTGACTTCTTACAGCTTTAGAACTAATAGCATTGGAAGGAAATATTTAGGAATAGCTCATGCAGTGACTTTTCTCTAGGGAGGTTTTGCTGGTGCCAAACGTTATATGCCAGAGGTAAAATGGAGTCAAATTCCCTTCAATAGGTAATTAATCAATACTTGAACTTTACAGGAAGCATTTCTCTTTTTGAGTGATTAGATACAAACTGTGGAGAAGTTAAGTTCGATGCATTAAAGATGTTCAGCACATTTCAAATATTCTAATTAAACAGTGACACATCCCTAAATAAACACACTGTCCGCATAATCAAGAACAGAATATAGAGAATCTATTTTATAATGTGGTTGTTATTTTCCCATATTTGGTGGTTCAATACTACAGAAATGAGTTATTTCTGACAGAACAAATCAATAAGCATCTGACAATGGTTGCAACTGAAACAATAGCTTATTTTCAGCTGTATTAAGTGGGAAAAAACACAAAGAAATGTTGTTTCTAGAATTTTTAAGAAGAAAATGTGGCGTTTTCATAAATTTACAGTTATCGGCAGAATTTCAGATTCTTTCACCTTTAGCTGCCTCAAAAAAAAAGTATTATTCTGTTTTACAGAGAATTAATTGAGATCTACACTACCCATAGTCATTCAGGACAGAGATGGAATGGAATTTAGTCCTGGATTCCTAATAAACAACTATAAAGCATTTTGACATTTTAACGAGCTAGAGTATAAATGCATAACCATACAAATACATTTTAATTAAAAGTGAAATCATGTCTACTGAGATTTTAAACATTATGAACATTCTTTTTGTAAAAATCAAACAATTACTTGTTATTTTTAGATATTAGTGCTATATTTTAATAGATTTGGTATGGTCTTTTGTATGTTGCAGATTTACAAATTTAGGGCTTAATTTCCTTGTTACTTTTGTATGATTTATTTATGAATGTGACTACCCTTTAGAGCATTTATACCTTATTGAATTAAGGTATCATAATAACAAATACAAAGACTTATGAGGAATTAGTGACCAAAGAAGACTTATGTAACTTTCCTAAAATATGCATCCAGTGAAGCAATAGAACAGAATGAGACAGCTTGAATGATAAAGAGCATTATAACAATTTTGTGAATTAGACACTATTCAGTAGTTGAGAACCATTTGAAAACAACACCCTGAAGGATTTCTGTGGTATATAAATGCATAACTATAATATAATTACAAGTGAAAAATCCTTGCTGCTGAGATTCTAAATGTTTAAAAAGAGCAGCAACCTTTGTGTAGCTACACACTTTTAAAAGCTGTGATCTCTAGTTCGCAAGACATAGCTGAAGACATCTGCATAACACCATTGACATATAAAATCCTTTTGCTACCTGTCAACATGTCCCGTGCCTGTGAGATGAGAAACAATGTCCCTGTCTCTCACTTGACTCCAATTTTTCTAGCTGTTAGGTTCCTGATGGGAATAAGGTTTCCTTTCATGCTTAAACTTCTAATAAATTTAAATTTTTGCTGTATTTCAGCCAAGCTTAACTATGTATGACTACATATAGACTGCAAGCATGCAAAGGCATTGTCCTGGTCCTTTCTGTGTGTTCAGAGTGACCAGGCTGTTTGTGGCATTCTTGGCCCTGTCCTGTACCAACCGACGAGCGTCAGGCTTCAAATAGCATTGCTAAATCGGTGAGCTCAGCTCAGTAAAATGACAGGAGCATCCCTTCCTTTTTGGAGTGAAGGGTGGAACAGGATATTTATCAAGGATGCTGCTTCCTTCTGAGAAATCTGGATTTGATGATTTAATTAATGGAAGAATATGAGAGAAGGGGCCAATTTTACACTTCTAAGTATCTCAGGGTAGAATTTTAAATTAAATGGGACTGGAAAAAATAAGTCATTCTTATGCAAAAGCTGATAAGGATTATATTGATCTTCTGAAGACCTGTGGAAACCTAGAAGCAAAGATAATACCATTTCACATAAGCTATCAATTCACTGTGTATATAATATAAATTTGCCTGACAACGTATGTTTTACAGAGGTCTTATCACTAACACTTTTATCCTTTCTCTCTTTCTTGGGCATGGCACTATGAAAAAGCAAGAATAGAGTCTAAATCTATATCAAAATTACCAAACCATTAAACATAGAGTGTGGGGAAATCAGATCAATTTTCCTTATATATTTTGTGTAACTGTTGTATGTGTTATATATAGTCCACAACTTAACCTCAGAGGCACGCACTCACATGTTTTAGTCAATTGTGTATCAGTCAATTAATGCAGACCATAATTGCACTTTCCTTGGGTTGCTCAGATGATCATAGCTATAAAAAAAAATAATGAAGTAAAATCGTTTACCGGGTCAACGATAATTTTTTTTGCTGGTACTTACACAGTTCCAGTGCTTACATTTCATGCTGCTGGGTTAGAAGATCTTTATCTTGTTTTAGCTATAAGAAACAAAATTAGGTAAGTGCAAGAATGCGTGTCAAGAAATGTTACCCTCCCATCAACAAGTGCTTTGATGTTCATATACATGCACTAAATATATATATATACACATACTTGTATATATACATAAACATACAGTCATACCTACATAAACCCAAATGTGTATTGCACACATTCTCTGATCTAGGTAGCTAGAACTGTTCTTTTGCTACATCTATACACTTCTGCCTTTAAAACCCAGCATCCATAAATCTAAATGTGTTGACCTCTTTCAAAAATGAGAGATTTGCCTAAAAGAAAAAAAAACAACAAAAACCATTTGTCTCTCCAGAGCCCGATCTGCCCTACATCCCCCATCTGCCCCCAGCCCAGGCACCATGGGCAGGGACCCATGGGGACACTGGTCTCACAGGGCCCAGCCAGAACTGCACCCTCAACCACTGTTACCCCCCTCAGGAGGATTTATTGCCCCCAGAGAGGGTGGGGGCTTCTCCCCTCGTAGCCAGGAGGGGGACACAGACCCATCACAGATCCCTAACATCTGCAGCTCTGGAGGAGTGTCTGCCCTAAACCATTTTTTCCCCAACCCCAGTGCCACAATTACCACCCCAGGCGTACTGTTACCTCCTGCCTCCTCTGAGACTGGCTGCCAGGAAGGCAGCTTGAGCTCTGGGTGACCACTATGGTTGCTGAAGGGCTGACTCCCTCCTGCAATAGGGGAGAAATCTCTTCTCCTTCAGCCAAGTCATAGCACACTCTTTTGGACGAAGTTGCCAAGAGTTGGGAGAAGGCAGCAAACAGTTGAAAAAGAAGCTGAAGATCACACCGATAGAAAGCAGAAAGTCAAAATCTCCTCCTATACTGCCAATCGTGATTCAGGATGCCAGTCTTCCTTCAGGTCCTCCCCCACAAGTCCAGATATTACAGAGGCTGACAACAAAAGGTGAACTGCATGCTCAGTAACCCCAACTCCACCAGCATCCCAGCCTTGCCCTCAAAATCCTTGGCACAAAGGGAGGCAGAATACACGGAGGCCAGGAAACAAATACTGGGCAGCATGAGCCCCAGAGAAGAGCAGAAGAAACCCATTCTAGATAGACCAACAAAGATCTCCCAGATGGAGGACACCAGACAGCCCAATAATGTCATTAGGCAGACTTAATTTTAAGGTCTTTTCCAACCTAAATGATTGTACAATATAATTTGTATCTTTTTTTTTTTCTTCTTTTTGCAGCTAACAATGAAAGGTAGACTAAGGGTTGGCTTTTTAGAATTTTAATATTGAATTTCCAGGAGTCTCTGTTAAATTTGTGAGCTTGCATAGTGCCAGACAAAGCCAGTTTGTTTACTCTCTGCCTGCTGACACTTGTGAATTGTAGCTGTTACACCTGAGAGATCAGTGAATGACTATGTTTGCTCTCAGCTGGTTTTCAATGTTTGACTCACCTAAGTAGGGTAGAAAGAGTTTTATCTTGTCTATTTAATATGCAAATAAGGGTATATATGGATATGGTGGCCTGTGGAAGGAAATGTAAGGAGAGGATGTTTATTTGTGTATGAAAATACACTCCTTTTTTTGCTCTTCTTTTTGCAGAGCACTGTGTGTTAATGGAAACATTGATAAGAAAAGCTGCTGCCTGGGAGAGACAGTGATAAACTGCAACATAAACAACCTTTCCATATCAAATGGCTGAACTGAAGCTCAACTACAGTCAAGTTGTAAAGACCAGGGGCTTTAGAAGGAAGATGGATAATTTTCTTTCTGACTCCTGTTTTCACATGCAGGTAGCATGTGTCTGCCTACCAGAGCCACCAGAACACCACAAGCATTAGAGAGAAAAAGACTGGAGAAACCGTGGCTTTATGTATGAGAGTGAGAAACTTCCCTAACAGAACAGAAAGCATGCTTCTCAAAATATTTTGGATTTATCAGCAGGCTAAAACTCTTGCCCATACCATAGCCTGCCATGTGCATCAATGAGTTTGTAATAAATATCCATTAATCTCTGAGAAACTGATGTCACTCTTGCTGAAGTGAAATTAACTAAATATCTTAAAAAAGTATATACAACGTAACCTCCATCTGTGCTCACAGTATGTTCTGATCATTTCAGTGTTGTTTCTTTAGCAATTATATCAGTAGCTTATGTTGAAAAATAACATCAAAAGTAGTTGACAGCCAAACCACAATTACTACCTCTTCCTGTCTGGTAATGAGAGCTAATTCCACTATTAGTTACTATTTTTAATTCAACTTACTGATTCCTTTTGGTGAATTTCCTATTTCTTCTTCTGTAAATGCCACCTCCTTTACCTGCTGGAATCAAAGAAAAGTAAGCAGTGTCATATGGCATGTCACATTTCTATAGCCTTCAACCAAAAAAATCAACGAGTTTGAAAAAATATTATTTTATTAGCAATAAAAGATACCAACTTCTTTTTATGAAACTGGTGTTCTTTTTTTTTTAACCAAACTAAAAAATAAATTTAATAGTTAGAACATTAAATTTAAAAAAAAAAAAATCTTTCAAGGTTGGGACTAATGACGTAATTCTTGATGACAGTTCTTGATTTTTGCTTATAGGTCTCTTCTTAAAAATCACCAAGGGATGAAATGTAAAAAATGTCCCTCTGCAACTACTGGAACAATAAACTCTTTAAAAACTCCTGGAATTGAGATCTGAACACACAGCAGCTACTTGAGATCCACACTAATATAAAAACACCTAAACTTACTTCATGCAGTTATTCATACACTAGGATTAGCTTTTCCCTGTGGGAACTGATAGTCCCATTTGTTGGAAGATGCACTGGGAAAGTCTTGTATCAGTGTTCTCAAACCAAATCAAAACTTTGAGTCTTTACAGGTGATAGTAAGCAAGAGTAACTCCTGAAAATCATCAGCATGTTTTCTCTTACTGCAGAAATGTGATGTGACTACAGAAATGTACAACAGTCCCACTTTTTACTTGTAGAATGAGTGCTCTACCTGGGAAATTTGATTGGAAAAATTACTCAGATAGCAGTTTAGTCATAATAGAATTACTGTAACTTGCACAAGTGTGGAGGATGCAGAAGCTGTAGTGGTTGGAACAGAAGACCAGACCATGGGGTTTATTCCTCATCTTGTCACTGCTTGCTATATGAATCTGAAAAGTAGATTAACCTCTACAGTTTAGCTTCCCCTGAAAAGTGAGAGTAAGGTTGTGGTTTTACATGCAGCTAAACAAGGGTACTGACTTGCTGTAGAAAACCCATGCTGACTGCGCTGCTCTACCTGCCTTTCATCTTCCCCCAGCTTTACATGAGGAAATCTGCCAGAAAGGACCAATTGCTAATTGCTAATTATATTGCTAATTTAGGCTGTTCTCAGTTTCATACGCACACCCAAGCTGGAATTCTGATAACATGTAATTTTCTGAATTCTTTATCATCTCATGTTACTTCGCTAAGCTCAATTAAAGTCTGTTGTAAAATGTGACGCAACAATATCATGGAGGAAGAGAAAAGAACAAATGTCAACATAAGTACCCCTGAAGGAAGGAAAGAAAAAAAAAAAGGGTCGTACTTCTGCTTTTTGTTGAGACTGAATAGAAAAGGAAATAAATCAAGGAACTAAGGTGCAAGATAAAGAGGTGGCAGCATATGGCACTTGGCAGAGGCTCTAGACCCTACCGGGGGGGGTAGGCGGATTCAGAAGCCAAACAGATGGTTATTTCAGCAGAGGGCACCAGAACAACAACTATGTGGTAGTCAACAACTTTGACTTCCTCTGCCCAGTGAATTTTAAATCTCTAATAAATATCCTCACAGCTTTCAAGTGGGTCTGCATTCTTGTTACACTGCAAATCCTTTGTACTTCAGAATGCTTAGAAATTGTTGTCTTCTTCTAATCAAAGGGAAGTTTCTTACCTTCCTTATCATTTCTTCCTTTTTCACAGCAACTGAAGCCACAGGGTATTTTTATATAAATTTTTGCATTCGTAGCATCCTGAAAACACAAATGTTAAAAACTGACTGATATTCTGCAAATCTATTATGCACAGCATCAAAAAACTGCAAAAAGTTTTAAAATTTTTTAAACAAATCTGATAATTTTGGTGGGCTATACAGCATTATTTGCTTCTGCAAACGGGATGGTTGAGAGAGAAGCATTCATGGAGGAATATTAATGCTGTACTTACACACTTCACATTCCTTTACATCAATCAAGTTTCTGTTGTATAAATGAAATCTAAACCTTCTAGGTTATGGTCAAGATACTGAGCATGTCCCTCCACAGTGGAATGCTTTATTTTGCTTTCATCTTATTATTATTTTAAAACAAGCATATATAACTAGTTATAAAAGTTTCATCTGAATTACATGGGCTTGGATGATATTCAGCATATTCTTTAATGAATATTGGGGTTTTTTTGCAAGGATTATATTGGGCAGATATGCTTCAATCTTCTGCTCTTGTCAGTGGAATTTTATAAAAGTGCAGGAAATTTAGGTTTTGCTAACCTTATAGTCAAGCACACAAAAGTGCTAAAGACTTTCATTTCTGTTATTTTTTATTTCACGTGATATATGCAAGAGTGGGAAATAACAAGGACATTTTTTTAAATGCTTGCAGCCACGTGGAAAAATACTTAATTCTTGCCTTTCATTCTGATATCACAGGTTTCAAAATGAGACATTTTCCATTATTATCCACTTTACAGGTCACACAGATAACTAAAATAGCAAACTGAAACATTGCCAGAACATTACAAAAAAAACCCATTTCTCTTTATGAAGACAGCTATTCTGTTACCAGAGTTTTATATCAGTTTTGTATGGAAAGAGTAATATAAAAATTGCATCATGAGATTATATGATTTGACAGCTACACTGGTATTTTACCTATTTCTCTGTCATACAGGCTAATATTGAGATTATTTTCTACTGTATAATCTGAAGAACATTACTAGGGTGAGCACAAACGTAAAATCCTAGAACCATGCCATGTTATTCCCTTTTGGAAGGAAAAAAAAAGAAAAATAAGCACTGGAAAATTGAGACAATATGTTGTAGAATCAAAACTAATTCCTGTGTGTCCTTAAGGACATAAAAGAACAATGTGAGTAACTAGAGCTAAATTACACCAGCTTTAATAAGATGAAATGAGATATGAAAACAGTAATCCCAAAAGCAAATAGTGTTTTGTGTTTCATATGCTGAAGTGGTGTGTCATGCAGGAAGAAATGCTACAGAACTGGAGAAAGTAGGCATTAAAAATAATCTAGGTATCTAGCAGGATCAGTTTCCAAAGAAAGAACAAGCTCATCTACAAACTTCTGAATTTTTAAAATCCAGAATAAACATTAATCATTAGAAAAGTGTTACTCTAACGGAGGTCTAAAATGGGGGTTTAGATTTAAAGTACTCATCCTTGCAATGTTACTTAATAAGAACCATAGGTCATTTCAGATCCCACTTCTTTAAATTTAAACAATGCAGTACTGTGGCAAACTATGTTGTAATACTGAAAACTGTTAGCCAGTAAATACCAGTAACGCAATTTACTAAGTGGTAACAGAATGAATTGCTGAGGGACAACACAAGCTACCTGAAAATGAAAACTTTTCAACAATATAGGAACCGTATACAGGAACCAAGTATAGGAAGTGGCAGAAGTCTCCAGAATGGAGTATTAAAAATGAGACTGAAAAAAACGCCAGAATTATGTACTGTGTACAATCACCTGTTATAAACCAGGAAGTAAGAGGATGTCCTTGGGCCTTGACCATTTCTAGTTGCCATGACTTTAAACAAAGGTTGCAGAAACCACCTAGCATTTTAGCTCCTAGTGCTGGCTTCTATGTCCAAACAGGATACTAGTAACTTCAATAAGGTTTCACCTTTCTAGCATAACATTTAGGAGAGGAATCTGCAAAAGATGGCGATTGCTGATTAAAAAATTTCTGTGGTATGTACAGTTTTAAATCAGAACAACAGGATGAAGACAATAATTAAATTGATGTAGAACAACATGCTGAGATACTACCTAGTAGCTGATTTCTAAGAGGGAGGCCTAATTAGATAGGAGTATAATGATTCAGGTGTGCAGGCTTTTTAACAAACTATGCTGCAGTTTGCCTGGGTATATGAAAGATTGCACTTCAGGACAAAGACTCTTGCATAATTTATGCAGTCATTAAGAACAAGTGGTATCAATGTTTCACTGGGGCATTATAGGAAGTATTACAATGCCAATACAATGATAAAAATGTAATAATGTACTAATCTGTGATCATTCCTGACTTCTGAATCTGGCTAACTGTGATATTGTTTATTAAGTCATTCAGTTAGGTATTTTATTGTGTAAGGATTCTGATGCTTACAAACACTGACTGGTTTAGATTTCTGTTTATAAACTAATAAATCTTTCCTGTTAATCTCCTTGAAGTAATAATAAAACATCCGTAAAGCTTAAGATTCACACTTCCTTGGTAAACTTCCCAATTCACACTTATTTTGTAACTCATACTAAGTTAAATATGGTCTTTATAAAGATCTTAGCCTTTTGTGTTCGTAAGATCCCAAATGCCCATGAGTACAGCAAGAAAACCCTGTTTTCAGAAATTAATTTATTAGTTGTTCTTAATATTATTATATTCAAGCACTAATCCTTGGTAACCATTAAGCTTAATTGTTTTGGTGGAAAAGACTAAATAATAGAGACAATTTCTTTAGTAAACTGAAAGCTTTTAGCTATTATCACCACATTAGTTGTAAAGCTAACAGGAAAATCTCTCCTCAATCAATACAAGAGTCAGAAATAGGAACTGAAGATTAAACTTTCCATACGTCTACTTTCCCTCATTTCCAGGAGTTCAGCTTTACTGTTTCTGTATTTCTGTCTGCATGTCATGACCCAGCTTCCTTTTGCAGGTGCTCTATCAAGCCACTGGTACTGGGCCTGATTACTTCTGACTTGACATTGTACTGTTTTAATGTTACCTCAGTGTCATGTAGCCCTCTGCAGTTCAGATGTTGAACTGATAATATTGGAGTATTATCAGTGCATACTCCTTACAGTGTTATAAAGTGTTTAGAAGCACAGTAATTCCATATACAGCATCCCACCCAATGGCCTCATGTCAGCATTGCTCCTACACAGCCTATATGTGTGCATATACACGACAAAATACCTGGGCAATAGAATGGGATCACCAGAGCCCATTTTTTTGTTATTAAATTTATAAATAAATTGGTAAAATTCCTTAGCATTTGACACCACAGTTCATGTTCTCATAAAATGGGAACCAGTTTAATGTTACTTTGAAATATCCTGATGTTAAATAATTAGTTCTCAAAGCATTTTAAAACTATCATTATGTGCTAACTAAATGCAGCCAGTCACACCAAGGCTTGTAACATATTTTATAACTTCACTTTCTGTATTTTTTCTGTAGCCCAACTGTAGTTCAGATACTGCATGATACGGGAAGGCTTGGTGGGGCCCAAACATAACTTACCTGTGGCGTTGGTTGAGGCTGAGGATGAATTAAATGTGTCCTGCAACAAAGAAATCTATGGGGGCCCTTCTCCAATGCCAAGCCCAGCTCTGTGCTTCCCATGGTGGGCATAACATGGTCTTAGCCCTGCGCAGCCACCTAGAGTGTACCTGGATAGGGAACAACACTTGTAATTTTCTCCCCTCTAAATAAAACAAAATAAACCAACGCCCAAGCTCTTAATGTTTGATGGCGTGAGGCAATCAGAGTGGGGAAAAAGAAAAGAAGATGCAGTATACCCCGAAGAGAGGAAGCCCCCTTGCTGTGTGGACGCTGAGGGAAGGAAAATGGCGGGCTCAGGCATTTGGGAGGCCCCAGAGAGGCAGAGAGCTCCTCAGGCTACGCTTAAGGCGTGTAAACGGCCTCATAGCCTCACTACACCCGCCGTGATCGTGGGCGACCCGAAGATAAGGTAAAAGAGCAAAAAAAGCAATCTAAAGGGCGAGGGAGGGCAACGAAGAGCACACACCGACCCTAACAGGAACCGACAGCAACCCCACCCGGCAGCGACACTGCTCAACCCGCCGAGCTCTCCCGACGCTCCAGCCCGTGACTCGGCTCTTTCTCTCGATCCCGCCCCGCCCGTCCCGGGGGCCGGGCGCAGGAAGGGGCGGGCGGTAGCGGTGAGGCGGTGCAGGGAGGCAGGCGGGCAGCGAGGGGAGGCAGCCGACGCACAAGATGGCCGCTGCTGCAGCAGCGGTAGCGGTGGAGGGGCGGCAGCGGGTGACGGCGCTGGGGGGGCCCCGGGGTCTGTGGGTGCTGGAGGAGCAGGGTGCTACGGCCGCCACGGCCACCCCCGTATGCCGCAGCTGAGGGGGGCGGTGGCTGCTGCGGGGAGCCCGGCCTGTGTGGTGAGTGCCCTGTCTCCTCTATCCTTTTCCTCCGCTGCGAGCTGGGCTGTGGGGAGCCTGGGGTGCGGGGAAAAAAATGGGGCTGGCTTTGAGGGGAGTGCTGGCGGGAGGGCTCTGCTCCCCTTGCCGGGGTAGGGAGGCCGAGGGGCGGGCGCTGCACTTGCCTGTCGGGCCTGTTGCTGCTCCCTGCCTTGCTAGGCCTCTGGCTCCTGCCGGGCTCGATTCCTGAGCACCCCGGGTAGGGATGGGGGTGGGAAGGCCGCCGTCCCCGTTGCGGGGGAAGCGGAGGGGGAGTGGGAGAGCCTGGCGCTTGGGTCCGGCCCAGAGGGAGGGGGGCGTGTGGGAAGTGGCGGCATCGCCTCAGGCTACGGCAGAGGAAGGGACCGGGCGGCTTTTGTGCGGGCCCTGCGTCTGCTGTTGTTTATCCAGGGGCTTTGCGTGCCCGGGAAGAAGAGAAAACGCATCCCCGTGTCGCAGTCGGTACAGTGGAACGAACAATCGTGAGGGGAGAAGAGGAAATAAGGCCGGAGCTCCCCTCTTCTCGCGGTTGGGGAAGGGGGACACCCCCCTCCGCCCCCCTATTCCCTCCCGGGTTGTCGCTCTTTTGTCTGTGGTGCCTGAGGGAAGAGCGAGGTGGCCCCCGGCCTCCCTCTGCCTGGGGAGAAACCGTGGTAGAACAAAACAGAAACTCCGCTTACTTTCACTAGTTTTTTGCCCTGGTGTTTGTTATTTTAGCTGTTGGATTAAGAGGGCAAAGATGGGTGAGGTTTCTGGCCCGGAGCGCAGTGTTGGTGTAGCTGTATTTTGGTTGGGGAGGTCCTGGTTGTCAGTTTTTGTCCTCAAAAGCCATTATGAGGTCTGTGCTATTTTAAAACAGGGAACTGGTGCGTTTTGTTGTTTTGTTTTGTTTTGTTTTTTTCCCTAGAAGCTGGGAATATTTTCTGTTCTCCATATGCATATGTGCTTTTTTCCTTGGAGTAGCTTTCTTGTTTTTCTAATTTCAGTCAAATATGAATGAAAAATGTTCTGTCCCTCCAGTGGTAGCTGCTGTTTTCTGTGTGTGCCTTTATGCTATTGAAAATGGCCGAAGTAAAAAATAAAATAAAAACCTTGCAAAAAATATTAAAAGACCTAAGGTAAGCTGGACAGTTGCAGAGCTGCTTTAATCATCGTAACTGGTTTAGCAACACTATTTTCTAATTGCTCTGCTTGGAAGAGAACTGCAGTTTTTAAATTCATGTCATATAGCTGTAGAGTTGTTAGACACCTCAGCAATCCTATGAAGCAGAAAATAATATGTTCCTAAACTTACCTTTTTTTTTTTTTTACCCCCTTTAGGCTTATAAGGATTTGCTAGGCATTAGTTTTTATTAACTAAGAATGTCTGTATTTCTGTGTTTAAAGTCAGTGAAGCTAATAGGAGACTTCATAGTTATATAAATAACTCAGCGTTCCTAAGAGGAGTGTGTGCCTTACTGATGGTTTCTAAGCTTCACCAGTAGCACTATGGCTTTCTTCAGTCCGTTAATACCCAATGTTGGTACGAAATTATCGTTTCCGCTAACGTAAATAGAAGCAGACGTTATCAGCTAGGCACCTTTTCTTTTCCCTGTAATAGCTTTACTTTCTTGTCCTTAACGCTTTACTTTCTTGTCCGAGAAAAGTTTCTGTCAAAGCAGACAGCTTGACAGGACGCTTTGAGGGGAAATTTAGAAATGTAGGTACCATCGGTGCAGTCTGTTTTGACAACCAGAGACTTGAGTGGTGTGCTTGTCAATTGCTTTTGAACAGCAGTAACCTTAATGGAGATGAGTGGGAAGTTACTTGCATATTTTCTGGTGTTGGGTTTGGTGGGTTTTTTTGTCAGCTTTGTATCCAAACTAGCTTAGTTCAAAGCAAAATATTTTAGAAATTTATGATGAAACTATTATATGCTGATAATGATTTTAAAAACTGGTGTTCCAATGAGCAGATAAGTGTATGAATGCAGAAAATACATACATTAATATGTCTGGGTTTAATTTATAGGTATCTTTGGACAAGTATATCATTATATAAAAGTGCTCATGTTAAAACAGATGAAAAAAAATTAACAGGATTGCTTTTAGAAACTTCTGCCATGTTGCCAGTGACTCACCAGCAATCTGTGTGGAAACCGTTATCAATCTTGTTGAATTAACCATTGCAGAAGCTGAGATTCAGTGAAAGTGTGTATTAAAATATTGGCTTAATTTCTGTATATGTGGCTCACAGGTGTTGAGTGAATGCTGACAGTGTTCACCTCTGATGATGGCAAACACTGACATCCCGTTTTATTTAAGGTCTGCATCTTATAACTAACCAGTGTCATAAAAGGCTGTTTCATGACACTTGGGGAATTGACCTTTCCCATTCTGTAATATGCAATAATATGAAGGATAATTACTTTTCTTTTTATTCCATCCAAGAAATCATATGGTTTACGTGCTGGATACCTGGAAAAAATGGTTCATCTGTTTGAAAGAACTTGTGGAATTGTAGCTTTCAAATAGTATGAAGTGTAAAGCTGAACTAGATGGAAAGAACTCAACTGCATTTGGTCTCCCAAACATCCTGAGCATAGTTATGCAAAATAGTTATGCAGCAACCACTATAAGATACCTTTTAAGCAAATGACCCATTATAAAACTCTTCAATTTTTTGCAAAGCCTGCTCATTGTTTAAAATTATTTTCCCCAGTGGATATACAGAATTATTTTGCGGATAAAACTGTGGTTTTTCTTCCTGCACCTAGTAAACCAGGTGGGTGGTTGCTGGAACATCCCAAGTAATGCGGACTTTTAGGCCAAAAAAAAAAAAAATCAGACTCAAAGTACATGAGAGAGAAGCCATAGGGGAATTTGTAGCTTGAAGTTAATGCTTTGGACTGCACTTGGTAATTAATATGAAACCGATGTCATACAGGAATAAAGATACACTTCTGTTGTGAAAGACCATTATATAAACATCCTGCACCAGCTGAAATTTCAGTGTGACCTTGAAGATTCTTTGTAGGCTATATTACAGTAATGCAGTCTGAAGTCTATAAGCTCATGATAACTGAGAAAAAAAACCACAAATATTTACTTACGTTGCATTACTTTCCTTTCTGTACAGAGATATTCCACAGTGCACGCTGAATTAGGTGCAGTTCCCATCTCTTAGTTTGACCACTTGTTTTTCTCAAGAAGTGTGTCTCTTGACTCTTATCTTTTGCATCAGCATCAGTTTCGTTTTCTTGGTTAGCAGTACGGTAAAAGTTGAAATGGTATTAGATTTCAAAGGGCTAACTGTTTTCTGATGAGTTTTTTTCATTTGTGGAAATGCGTAATGGGCAAGAAGGTGCGAAAGTCCTATCATCTTATTGTAAATAGATTTTTCTGATATATAGAGACTTTCTGGGTAGAGTGAGGAAATAGCTTTCCTGTTACTGCACGGTAGCAACACGTTGTATACTACGAGCTGGAGAAGGAAGGGCTTTTTGTGATAAAATACCAAGATTTCTAAATTATTTGTTGCAAACTTACGTTGTCAGAAGCAGTAATGGTTGTGCAGTGCTCTTATGTTGGAATTTGTACAGGAGTGTTTTTCATTGAAGTGTGATGGCTGTCCCCTCATCCCCCCCGTTTGAGACTTCTTTCTAACACAGCGAGAAGAAAGACAGCTACATGTGGTGTAGGGCAACTTTTGGCAGGTAGAGAAGGCTTATTATATACATCAGCAACATATTGCAGAAATCTTCTGCAGGCAGACTTTTAATAGATTGCAGTAAGACTGGCAGAATAACCATGAGTGGGGATTTCTGTTACCTTTGAGAAGGTAGCTCTTGGCTCTGGCTCAAGCTTGAGCTTAGTGTGAGTGAAATGCAGTTGCATTACGCAGGTGAAACATGTTATGTCACTTTATTAGCAGCATCTCCTGGGTATCAGTCACTGACACTTAGAAAATCGGAAGACTTTACCAATAATTGACACAGGAAAAAGGACCTGGACATCCTTTGCAGACTTTTACATGAAAGCTGTTGCTCAGCATGGTTTGGGTTTTATTACTTTAAAAAAAAAATAAAAAAAATCTTGGGAAACATGTAGAGTAATACAGCAAATCTCCATTTTATTGTGTGCATTCACCTAGAGTATTTTGTACAATGTTAGCTAGCTGCACTATTAAAAAAAAAGGAATTATTAGGAATGTGGAGAAAAATCTTACTATGAGAGTTGGGAGGAGGAGAGAGGAGGCAACAGAAGAGGGTTGTTTTGACAGACAAAAGAATTCAATTTTTCCAGTTTTGCAACATAAGAAGTGGAGTGTATGCAGTTAAACTGAAAAGCGGTTCTATGATTCTAAGTGTGGCTGAGGGAAGGAATCTCTCATCTGCTTCACACAGATTGTGGCACAGGTTGCTATGTAGTTTGAGACAGAGAACACAGAAGAGTGTGTCATACGGTAATACTGTCCTAAGGTGAGTCGAGTTGAGCATTATGAAGCTGGAAGGTTATTGACAATTATTCATTCCAACCCTGAAGTCACTAAAAGAGCTGTAAGTGGCATGTTCTTGCTGTATAGATCCCTCTCACTACTGATTTCTTGCAACCACTTTTTAAAATGCTTCACATAAAGCATTATTTCTCAATTGCACAAATATTTGGAGTTTGAGGGGTGCGTGTTACATTAATCTGAGACTTCTGTAGTAGGAACTGTGCTTCAGCTGCAAGACAGCTGAAGAAACAGAGCATGTGGGTAAGCTGAAAGAAACAAAATGTGCTGGTCTGGGAGAACCTGGATCTTGCAAGTGGTTCTTGATTCCATTTGGTTTGTTTTGTGTTTTTACAAGGGATTTCTGGTTTGTCTTATCCCTCTACTATGCCAATTTAATAGGTGTTTCTATACTACCTCTGAACTATTTAACTACTGTTTAAAAGCAGGCTGTTAATCTTAACATACAATCTGGGCATTCCAAATGTTATTATTTTCTCAGGATGCTTGCGTGTTTATCAGACCCTGTCAGGATAAGCTTTGAAGGTTTAGGTATGGTTGTTTTTAAACCTGGTGTTCATAATAAAATTGTGGTTGATCAGCTGATGGAGCAATAGTGCTTGTAGTCTGGTTCTAAAGGTCTTCTCAGAAATTCCTCCTGAAACAACTTCTAGCAATTATTTCAGTTCAAATGGTGAGCAAGTTGGAAGGTTTTTCAGTTGCAGCTTTTAACTTCCCTACTGCTTTGAAAAGAGACTTTTACTAGAGAAGCAGGAATTTTGTGTCTTTATTATGCATTGAAGGTCTTCAGGGATCTGCAAGCTAATCATTTTTGATAAGCTGTAGGCAGCATTGGTCTCCAACTCAAATTTAAGAGCAATTATTGGACAAAGGGAGTAAGGTTCAGTGAAGGTATTACAAAGTGAATGAATTGAAATCCATGCCTAGAGGGGTGGTTTTCATTACCTATTTATTAATAAACCGGCTTCTGTATAACACTCCCAGTGTTCACTTGCGTTTACCTTTCTCTGTACTTTGTTTTTAGGGTAAACATTATTCATACTGATTTAGCACTCCTGACATTTTGTAGCAGTTGCACTTGAATCAGTAGCTCTTCCATGTTTTACTACTGTGATTGTGTAATATAAATGCCCTTCTAAAGGGAGTGCAATAAAACTCCCTACTCAAGTTACTTTTCTTGGAAGTCATAATCTTTCAGCTTGTTCTCTTCCTCTATCTCCCTCTTTGTTACCGGTTTAGAATGGAAGTCCTTCAGGTACTATTTGATGTTAGGAACTGTATAAACAAATGGAAGTGTTAAGACTTCCTTATCCAGTGTTTTTATCTGATGAGCATGGTACTCCCCTTGCGGTAAGACAAGTGGTTTGTGCCCTTTATTTTTTTAAAATTCTGTGCCAAGGTGGAAGAACCAAAGGGGAGACCTTGGAAATCAATGGCCATTAAATTTGAAAGGAGTAGAAAGTTACTCTGATTAGTTTCATAGTGTTCTGAAATCATGGTATGACACAGAAACATTATTTTATGACCATTAATAATTCTAGCAGTTATGTAAGCCTAATGATAACTAAGTCTCACGTTTCTGAGTGTAAGCTGTTCTCTGGGACACTCAGTAGAAAATTTTCCCCTGCGTTTATTAGTGAACGTTGTACTAATGAAATCTTGAACAATCTGTTCGTGAGTCCAGTGAAGCAATCATCTCTGCTTATGGTGTTTCACAATTTTAAATTCTTATTTCGGTTCTTCTTACAAAAGTCAAGACTGGGTTTTGTGCCACAATGAAGTGCTCCGAGTGGTTTGAGGAGATATGTAATAGCAAAATGCTGTCCTGCTTCAGATAAGAGTTATGGAAGTAGGGGTAGGAGTGTTTGCATACTGTGAAGGAAGTCTCAGCCTCCACACTCTATAAATGAAAAATCTTCCCAGTAACGTATGTTGTATTTTCTGGGTTGGTTAGGTAAATATATCTTGAGCTCTTCTGAAGCAATTAAGTCTGTTTTACATGGCATTTGGGCAGTTGTTCTTAGACGCGTCTGAGGAGCCCAGGTGTTTACATGTAAGGTAGCAGGTTGACAAAGTACCGTGTTGTAAACAACAGAACCAATTAATCACATTCAAAAGATCTTGATAAATAGTTGTTTATTACAATACTGAAATTGTCATTGGTCACCTGCATTGTTGCTCATTATTGTGTGGGAAGACATTAAAATTAAAAAAATTTTGGAAGCTGGAAAATTACTAGCTCTTATTTAGCAGCTCCAGAAGGACAGTAATTCTTAGTCTTACTTGCTTTGTAAAGAGAATGCCGGTTTTGTTTCAAAAATAGATCAGAAATTACTAAAGCAATTACGTAAAAAATACTACTCTCCCATGTATCGTTTCAGACTTGAAATTACTTTTCTGGAAGGAGCCTTTATTTCCTTGCTTGCTGAAATGCTCTGTTCTCTTGTAAGGTTATTTTTCCACACCCCCAGCCCCTGCATCCATGGGTGTCTTCACCTCTCTTGTTCCTTGAATGATGTTTCATTCTCTGGCATTAGCTACTTTCCTTCTAAGTGATTTTTTTTTTTTTAATTTAACTTTGTTCTGATATGAGCCAGTATTCAATTCAGCTAGTTAATGCAGGTAACAGAGATACAGAGATGGCATATTGCCTATTAATTTTGTTGCTTTGACGATTCAGACTTGCACGATGGGCCATTTGGGTAATGGAGCAACCGTGGGACTCTTTGTTCTTGGACTTTACTGAGGACTATCAGAATGTCACTGCTTCCTCTGGAACTGGTGAGAAGTTAGGAAGCATTGTTCGTGGTGCACTCCCTCGTGACTACTTTGGCTGTTGCTCTAAACTGGAAAAGAGAAGGATAAAAATAAGTTAGGCTAAACTGGCTTGATGGAATGGACTGGGTAAGTTAAACCAGAGGCTACAATTCAGGCTGTCCTTCCTGTTTATGAGTCATTCTCCTGTTTAATTGCATGAAAAGGTCTCCTGTAGAATTAATTAAAAGAGAGGTTTTAGTAGTGCTGCAAAAAAACTTTAGTTAAAATGGTGAATTTTAATTTTAGTCTTCCTTGTTTAATCAGGCTTTAAGGATGGAAGCCTGGACACTATAACTTCTTTGTAGGTGATTCATACAACAAGTGGAAAGAAAATGTTATTCAGGAAAGTGAGAATTAATTAAACTTCGGTTGCTTGGAATAGTCCATGCTATTTTAAATGTGACTGTTCTCCCAGGTGTTGCTGTGTTCTACAGAAAAGGTGTGAGCTCTCAGGGTTGCCTTCTGGACTTGCTAATGCTTGTTCACACTGTTAATCCCATGTGTTTGTAATCTGTATTAAATCATGGGTGGCTGCTATCTGAAGACATTGCGTCTGTGATATCTTTTTATGCCATTTATTTGCTGTAATTGTACTTTGTACAGAGTCTTTTACTGCCTTGAAGACTGTTTACTTTGTGATTCCCTCTGTCTTTCTCTTCTGAATCATCTATTCTGTTTGTCAAGTTTAAGATGTATTTGTGTTAAGGATCTCCAGGGAGATTAATAATTTGGTTTGCATTGATAGTTGTGATTTAGGGCACAGAAAAGGGTTGGTTTTGTGTTCGCAAACCCTCTAAATCATCCTTTCTCTTTGCTTTTTTGTAAGAGTAAGAGGCTGCCTATCAAGAACAGTAGATAACTGGAGGTATTGGGAATGACCTTGTTCTGATTTGTCAGAATGCATTGGGAAACAAAGCTTTTCAAATTCCCCTTCAGTGATGCTGCTTAGCATTTTACTGGTGACTGTGGACGTAGTCATAAAAGTTCTGTTGGAGTGCAAGGTATTTCTTGTTTTTATTATTAAAATAATAAAGTGAAAGGCTGTGGACAAAGGACTCTCCCAAGGACTTTACCAGAAAGCGGAAAGGCACAGCCCAGTGATACTTTCCAAGCTAAGGCCCTGAGTTCTGGTAAGTCACCTTTGATGGCCTGCTTGAATGTTGAGAATAGCTTTTCTGTTTCAGCCTCCTGTTCTGAGGGCTGCTGGTAGAAAAGGACAGACTAGCTCTGCATAGAGCAGGAGAGATCTGGTAGAATCAGAGACTTAACAGCTTTTTGGCTGCAAAGCTAAATAAATTCCATAGGTTATACTAAATCTATTCATTTTTCCTAATTATTACCAGAGTTAAGAAGACTTATCTTCTCACTGAGTGCAGTGATTTTTGAAGAATATGTTCGGGGGGATGGGGCTGAGTCGAGGCGATGACGCTTGGCAAAATCTTCACCTCTCCTTAATGTGTGATGTTCTGTCTCCTTTCTGTAGCGTTTGTGAAAATGAAGGAATAAAAATAGGACTAATAAGGTGACAGAAAAACTAGCAAGTTGCTTTCAGGCTTTTTTTTTTCTTTTTAAATCATTTATTCCTGTACCAAGTGTATTGGAAATTAATCAGTTGGGTTATTCTACATTACGTGTCAAAGTCTCTGTAGTCTAGTTCATAGAAATGAACTATTTCCCCCCTGGTTTTGTAAGCCAGAGGATTTCCATGGCTTCAGCAAGCAGAGAGATCAGGAGTTAGCTTTTCTGGTCCCTCCTTTTCCAGTGGAACTTCACAGTCAAATGTTTCTAACAAAATTGCACACAAGGACTGGGTGGGGATGTCTCTGGGTGTGTTTCTGAGGAGGAATTACATGACTGCAGCCATTCTTATGTGGGTTCTCAGCTTTGCTGTACCAGTTTAGAACAGAACAACTTGAGGTCTGTTAAGCTGAAGCTTGGGCATGATGTAGATGTTTTCAGGACATACCAAGAAGAAAGACATCCACAAGAAACACTTGGTATCGGCAAGGTAAATTAAACCTTGGTATTTGAGGATGTAATGATGTGGCTGTGACATTAGGCACTGCACGATGAGAATGGGGTGTGGTGTCGGTATTACTCACTAGGTATTAAAACGATCACAGGCATATTTTCTTCTATGTAAAATCTGAAGGAGGCGGGGGGGGGAATATTCCACAGTTTCTTCCTGTGACTAATACATGAATTCACCTGATAAATAAAAATGTTAGGTGTCGTTCCCCCCCCCCTTCTCCAGGATGGGGAAAAAGAAAGCCTTAGAATGGTTCATTTGCCAGGTCCTGTGACAGTAATGGGGAGCCTTCAGGAAGGGTAAGTGAGTGACAGCAGTCCTTTCCTTCAAACATGTCTGATAATTCATTAATGTAATTTCAGAACTTAGCGTAGTGTTTGAGAAATGGGAACGGAATCAGTCTTGTTGATGTGACATGCTGGTATGTGAGCTGTCATTACAGAATCAGAATTGACAGCAAGCCTGTGAAGATCCAGTAAATGCAGCATGCTAATAAATGCATTTAAATACTTTGTTCCTGTTAGGCTTTGTATATTAAAGACAGTAATTCCCAGTGCAATTATGAGGGCTTCAGTAGTGCTATTACAGGTTTCAGGTTGTGAGAATTTTCTTGAGTACTTTGTCATTCACTTCTCGTTTACTGTCCTTGCTTTTATTCCACAAACAGTCAGTGGCTAAATACAGGAATGTGTAAAGAGCTGTTGAATGCATGGGTGGTAAGATGGTTTCAAGGCCTAGGTTTCCCTTCCTATGCTGCCTTTATATATTTAGATACCTGCTGTTTAATAAGGGTCTTACACAAGACAGAGGGAATTTAAGTGATCATCGTGCAAATACTACCTATGCAAGGCTTACTTGTCACTTATCCCAGCTTGATCTGCAACAATAGAGGTGTGATTGACAGCTAAGTGCATTCATTCTATTTTCAGACTCTAAAAGAAGGAAATATTAAAAATAGAAGTAGTCAATGTGTGCAGTAACTATAAAACATAAGAATTGCTCTGAAGATACTGGAATAGGTAGTATTGCAGTCAGGGTGTGTGAAGACTTAAACACTTGTAGTCTTGCAGAAAGATGTTTGACTGTGCAGCTATTCTTGTTTTCCTTCTAAGTATCTTCCAGTCTTTAGTTTTCCATGAGTGAGGTCTAATCTTCTGTGAGTAAGATTCATTAAGAGAAGTTTGAGCGGCGGGCCATGAGGACAATCAGAGGGATGTAGTCCCTCTCCTATGAAGATAGGCTGAGAGAGCTGGGGTTGTTCAGCCTGGAGAAGAGAAGGCTCCAGGGAGACCTTATAACAGCCTTCCAATATCTGAAGGGAGCTACAGAAGAGCCAGAGAGGGACTCTTTCTCAGGAAGTGCACTGACAGGACAAGGGGCAATGTTTTTAAATTGGAAGAAGGGAGATGTAGGTTAGACATCAGAAAGAAATTCTTTCCTGTGAGGGTGGTGAGACACTGGAACAGGTTGCCCAGGGAAGTTGTGGATGCCCCATCCTTGGAGGTGTTCCAGGCCAGGCTGGATGGGGCTTTGAGCAACCTGCTCTAGTGGGAGGTGTCCCTGCCCATGGTAGGGAGGTTGGAACTCAGGGATCTTTAAGGTCCCTTCCAACTCAAATGATTCTATGATTCTAAGTTTATCCTTGGTTTTTGAAAAGGTAGCCCAGTTCAGCATGTGATGGAAAATAATACACATTTTACTAACAGAACTCTGGCAATAGAGTCTGTGAGGTTGTTCCTTACACATTTGTTATTTTATGTTATTTGAGTTGCTGATACTGCTGTAATACAGTCTTAAGAGATGTATTCATCTCAGAAAACATATTAAGACTTAGCATTATAAACTGAGAATGGGAAAATTGTTCTTCACGGACTGGTCCACTTAAAACAAGTTTCATGCAAGTAAGCTGTAAATAAGAAAACTTCCTTCAGAAATACAAAATCATGTCTGGAGTAGAACTGTTTTTACAATGCAGAGCAGCAAAATTCATCAAGTTGGCAGTGGATGTTTAATTATCTTCTTGGGATTATTGTATTTTGCCCTCTTGCTTAGATGCTTTTCAAATTTTGTCACTTTCAACTTCTGCAGCTAGGGCTATAATTCAAAAGTCTTTTAAGAGGATGTACTATGCTCTTTTTCCAATTTGAATTCAGGCTCCTGCCAAAAATAAATTTAACTTTTATCCATTACTGATAGGAGGGAGGATCAATGGGATGTTGGGAGGTCTAGAGTCTTTTCTCTTATACACAACTGTCTTGCATTGTTTGTTATATTTAAAATAAAAAAAAAAGCAACAGCTTTCATTTTTGTGGTTAAGCTCTGAGATGTTTGTTATTGGTTAAGAGTAGGTGTTTAATGGAAACCCTGAGACTTCAGCCTTTTCTTTCCACTCACTAAAACCACGAGTACTGTTTTTAATGATTTTGTGAAGTTGTAAAGAAAAGATGCTATTTTTATAAATCCGGAAGGTAAGCGAGACTAACACCAAAGCAGCAAAATATTTAAGTTGGGGGTGGGATTATTTTTTTTCCCTTGTAATTGACGGTTACATGAAGAGTCTCATTCAAAAGGAGTACCTTGCCCCAGGCTATTTCTGGCCTCTGGAACTGCTCTTTTTAGTAGAGCTACAAATTGCATCACCGGGTGCCAGTAACATTTAAAGCAAATGAGGCTCAATTACATTCTGAGTCAGAAGTACCTGAATTAACCTGCTTTTCAGCAACAGTTGTGTGACCTCTCCTACTGATATTTAAAGACTTTAAGCCCTGTGTGAATGGTAATTTAATACTACTTAAAAGTGATGAGCAGGTTTGTCCGTGCTGAATAGTGTTTGGATTTTTACAACAAAACTATGCTCAGAGGTGTGGAGAAAATCTTGAACAGCATGTTGACTAGCTTATTTTTTTATTTATTTTTTTTTATGCCACTGTTACAACAGAGCTGAAACTCTCCAGGCTTGGTGCCATTTCTGCAACAAGCTGCCTCTTAACCTTGGATGACTCCAGAGCTTTAGTGTAGACTAGGTTACGTTATTAAAACACAATTGCAGCCTGTGTCATGGAAACAAGCAGAATAGTCATCTGTGAAACTTATGTTCTTTATCTTAATATTCCTGTTATTATTACCAGTGAAGCTACTACAGGGATAGCCAAAGGAGGAGATCTGGCCAAGTTTGATCCCTGTAAGCTATTTTTATATCAGCTATTGTAGCATTTGCATGATTGCTTCTTTGTTTGCAACTCTTGGTTTTAGGAGCAGTAAGAAAACTTGGGAATTACAGACTGCTGCAGGATTCTTTCATCTTCATCTTTGCTTAGTGCAAATGATGAGCTAAAACAATGGTCTTGGCTGTATTTGTGTGACTTTCACTGTGAATAAACATTGGTTAAATCTAGCTGTGAAGCATTAATTTTGAAGCATAGATAATTCTTAGCTTTAGCATAAAGTAGCAATTCCACAGTTTGTTATCACTTGACTTCCTTATTCCATTTTGCATGCTCTCATCATGCCAAACTGTTAAGTCTAGTCATCCTCATTGTTAGGATTGACTAATAGCATTTAAATATGTAGTTAAAACTTGGCCAATACTTTAGAGATGGCTTCCGTTAATGAAGACATACTTAAAAGTCTGTTGCCCTGGTTGTGCCGGAATATGCTGCTCATGAAACTATACCTAAAACCTTAAGCTGTGATCTCGGAGAGAAATGACGAAAACCTAGATGATCTTCTATTAGCAACTCCTCAGTCTGCTTACCTCCTTTTGTTGGCAGTGGTTGTTATGACTGCAGTGTTGTGGTACGTGGAACAATGTTTTGTCAACAGTTTTCAAATGTGCAGCTTTTCTCTGAGGTTGATAGTGCCATTCAGTTTCTTACTAATGTAGAAATGATATCCCATGGTTGGCTGAACAGGTGCCTGAAGTACAGGACCTGAATTCTTGAAGCTGATATAGTTGAATAATTTTGTCTCAAAATTTTTGAGTGTAACAGATTGTAGAGTTATAATAAGGCTCAGGAGGTGAAAAGATTTTTGTCATTGTGAATTCCTGCTGTGGTGAAATATATGTGCCAACAAGCTAGGTGCTCCGTTTCCTTTTGAAATAACATCACAGTAATCTAGAGATGGTTTTGTATACAACATCATCATCACAAGAAAGGTTCTCTTATTATACGTTTGAAATGAACTCAGGAATTAAAAAGCAGGCAGACAAGCAACTACATCAGTAGTTTTTTGTTTAAAAATTCATTAGTTGTTTTTACTGCTCTTAGATTAGTTTGTGCTTTTATTAAAAGATTTTTCAGATGTTTAAGTGTAGTATTGCAAATTAAATTGCTTTGAAGGTAAATAGTCTCTAATAAAGCTTCTGTTGTTCTACTGTTATTTAAACAGCTATTAACATGAAGCTGTTTCACATGGAGGCATCATCTACTGACATGAAAAGCCATCTCCAAATCAATGACATTAAAAGGGAGAGGGGGGGAAAAACACTAAAGAATAAGTTATGAGTCAAAGTTGTCAAATGGATGCTTAAAATATTTGTTTTCTTAATTTCTGTGTAAAATTGGATTTTACATTTACATTTTTACACTTTCAATGACTCATTGAAATAGAAGCCTCTTCTTTCCTCTGCTTGGCAGTAGCATTTATATTCACTTACCACTGCTCTTACAGATATTTCAGCGTTTCCTTACTATTGCACGTGGAATTTTGGATATATGAGGATTGTTTTGTTTTGGGTTTAAATCTATTAAGTAATTTGAAAACAAAAAAAAACCCCAATTTTGGGAGAGACTGAATAGGGTGTAATGCTAGCCCTTGAACATAAGGGGAAGAAGGCAGGTAGGAAGTTCAGGCTATTACTTGATTCTTGCCTTGTAAGTCTATGAAAGGAATATTTTCAGTAATGTTTTCGCAGTACATCATGAAAAGCATGCACACACATGGAGCACTCAAAAAGAACTAGCTTTGGCAATTTCTGGATTGCTTTTTTTCTTTTCAGAGAGAGTATGTCTTTACAAAAGTTTACTGGGGAGTAAGGGCTAGGGGAGAATTACTAAAGGTTGCACTGTAGGTTGGAGAGCTTTTTGGGACTGTTTTTTGACCACTGTCTCCAGCCAGACTTTAATTCTCCCCTTCTGTCTCATTGTTTCACACTGCAATGATAACGTTATTGTAGCTGTAGTGTCACTGACATCAAAGCAGAATTACTGCTGCTGAATCAGGTCTGGAGAGAAGCTCTTACTGGAGAGTGGGTGGCAAGCAACACTCTCCTTTTTTGTTAGGTTGGGTTTTTTTAATGCTTTTCCTTTCATTAAATTGTGCTGGGTCTTAACTAAATGATTCATATCTACTTATCTCAGCCTAAGAAACGATAAGGAAATTGTAGTGGCAACAAGATCTTCCCCCCCTTCCTAAATTTACTTTTCATCTACCAAATGCCTGTAGTAGTAGTAGTCAAGTAACTGTAGGTTATTTCTGCAAAGTATTATACTGGCCTTAGCGATTTTGATGTTTAATATGGTTTCTCATTAACAGATGCCAGTCTTATTACTGCTATGATACTTTCAATACTTCAGAACACTAAAAGGTGTCTAGAAAAAAATGTTTGTTTCAGCAATTTAGGACTCAAAACATGCCTATTCTTTCACCTTTGCCTGTACATCTGAAATGTTTGCAGTCTCAAAAGTGCTTCCCACTTCCCATTGCTTTCGCTTCCTGAAGTTTCCTACTTAAATTTTTATTTTAAATGAGCTGTTTGTGTGGCTGATTTATTGCTCTGTTTCAGATAAAATGAGGTACTGATTGTGTAATTGCTGTCCAACCACATTTCTGTCTGCTTGTGTTTATTAATAAAGATCTACATTTAAAACTGGTAGCTTCAACTGGGGAACAACTATGCAAACAGTTCAGCTGGAATATTTTATAAAGGAATGAGTAATGAAGAGTAAGGACTTCTCTGACACTAAGAGGTAGTTTGTGTTTGGACCTTGAATCTGAAGACTTCTACAAGCTTGTCCTGTTTATATTTGCTATGGCTTCTTTTGTGGGTGATCTGATGGCAGGCACTAGCAAATCTAGGAGAGATTTGTGGGGTTTGTTTGGTTCTAAATCAACCAATTTTTGCCGTACAGACTCTTACATAAACTCTGAAAAACTGTCACAGGAGAGATTAGTACTCCTGGACACACAAACTTTAACCTGATTTTTCTGGTTTTCTGGTATGGATAAGGAGTTGTCCTCTTTTTAACTTCCCCAATTGATTGGATAAGGTCTCAGTAATATCAGACTGTAATTCTTCAGGGGCACGTTAATTGTTTGATCATTAGCTCTAGTTTTGAAATCTGTAGTTGTTGCAATTCTTTTGGTTAGTTGAATGTTCAGAAAGCAACTGTTCAAACATTTATCTGCCACTGGGAAAAGCAGATGGTTTGTTTGCTGCCTCAGCAGCAGGATCCATAGCTCTTCAATATTTGACCAGTCAAACCAAAGTCTCTCTTCTGAAAGCCATTGTGGATATTTTAAGTGCCTTCTGTCTTTCTTCTGTTAATCTGTTTGGTTCTTCCTTGATTTTTAATCCTGGTTTAATCATTGTGTTACTGTTATAGCCATTTGCATTGACAAATGCAAGAACTCTTAATTTGAAATGAAAGGAACATGTTCTAGACATGCTTGTCTGCTATTAACTCCCTAGACTTAATCATCTATGGGCTTGGGACTCCTTATGATTGGCAGAAAAATTCTCCTAGGTAATAGATCATGAAACCACTTACTATTAAGTGTTGGTCACTTCCCCTTTCTTATAAATAAGCTCTAAGTGATGTATAATATCATCCAGAAATTACGTCAGTCATGTGCATCTTCCCTGAAAATTTACTATTTGAGTCATGTGCAGGTTGTATGTTTTGGCAGGTATGAGCAGGGAGGTTTAAGCCGCCTCTACACGTGTTGTCTTCTGATGTTCATGCCCTAATGGTGCAAGTGGTTGAATGTTGAGTGAGAATAAGAGGTCAAGGAAACTATATATTAGGTTTCATACCTTTTTGTTGTTGTTTCCCTGTGAAACACTGGATAAATAACTTTATTCAACAGTTTTCCATTCTACAGAATGGAAAGCTGTTAGCCCTTGCCTCACAGGATGTTGTAAAGCTTAAATAATTGTAAATTGCTTTTAGATTACCACAGTACCTCCCCAACAGATAGAATTGTGATATCGGTGGGGGTTTTGTTTCCCTTGTGTTGTTGCAAGCCAGGAAGTTTCAAATGAGGTGTAACATAGTGACCTTAACTGGCCCCGTTTTCCTAAGGTACTCCACGGGCTGCCAAATGGGAGACTTTTATGAAAGTAGATAAACTTCTTCCTTTGTTTTCACAGTCAAAATAAAAATTACTGAGGATAAAAGAAAGTAAATCTTGAATCTGATCTGAGTTTCAGTGAGTTTGGGACAGAATTGTGATGTTTTGTTTTGTTTTGTTTTTTAAAAAAAAAAAAGGAAAAGACATTATATGACCACTGAAACCCGCTGGTGTTTACATAGCTTTGCAAGAAGGGTGGGAACGTGTGTTACACACAAACTTCCAGGATTTGCTGTTGGGTGGGAATTTCTTTTGTTAGCGAGCTCTGCCTTCTGGGCAGGCGCTGAGCGGTGCTGGGTGCGAGCAGGCCTGCGCACAGCCCCGGAATGAGGAAGTGGAGCACTTGCCGTCAGTTGACAGCGCACAGCCAAGTTTCAGGGAGCAAACAGAAGGGGAGGGAAAAGAATCTGGGTCTATCGGAAACACTATTCTGGGCTTGTTGTATTAGTGGTGTTGATGGAGCTCCTCGGGTGGAGGTAAGAAGCTTTTTCTTCTCCCTGCTCTTCTCTGATCGGGCATGGGCTTTCTCTCTTCAGTTTTTCTGGAGGTTTTTCTGTGGAACTAGATATGGAAAACACAGCTAGCATGATTTATCCTTTTCTGTGAACCGTCAAGTTGGCAGTACTGGCTGGCTGTGTGTGTGACTTAAGCATGCTTTTTGAGAACAAAGTGTTGAGTCTCTATAAACAACCTATTAGTTTTGGCTGGTCAGGGTTTCCCATGGGTTGTCAGGTCATTTTTTTGTTAAAATGAAACTCAGGGCTTTTTAAAGTATTAGATTATTCTGCATCTCTCCTCGGGAAAGAGAGGAAAGATACTTGAGTGTTCTCAGAAATGCTGTTTAGTACATGGAGCACGCTGGAATTAAGAACTTACTTGAATAGGTCCTGTGAAGCACTGGTGATACTGGTGGTATCTGTTTGGCATTTGGCAAGTATGGAGGAGCCCAGTTGTTGGGTTGGATTGCACTGTGGGTATCTGGTAATCCTGAATAGTTAGGAATTGTTTTACTATTATGTGTTAATTTAATTTAGGTTGTTGATTTATTTTTAATCTCGAGTGCAAGAGGGGTTTTGATGTAGTTAATATATCATAGAACCAGTCTCACGAGAGAGAAGGGCATCTTTGGCTGGGTTACATTTTTCTCAGAAATGTGTGTGTTGCTACTAAGGAGTAACAGTCTTTTAAAAAAAATTAATAAATTGGTTTTTTTTCGTTATTAGATTAAGTTATAGGTGATCCAAGAGCTGTATTTGCGTGAGCAAGTCGGTTGGCAAGGCTGAGTTTGTTTTGGCAGCGAGGAGCTGCTTTAGCGTTAAGCTTTGCACTCAGTAGGTGCACTTGTATGTTCACTGTTAACTGTTACAGGAAGTTCTGCTTGCTCTATTTCTGAGTAAGACTCAGCAAAAATGAAACATCTTCAGGACTAAAATAAAAGCAGAAAACAAAAAAATTGCTGTTATTCAGAATTTCGGTCTTCAAATGGCGAGAAGGTGATGACACTGTTTGGGTGAGAGAAGCTTGGTGAAATGCTGCAGAGAGATAGGGGGAAAGAGGGTAATGCTCTTGGGAGCTGTATATATTGAAACGGCAGAAACTGAGCAGAGGGTGCCCCGTAGGTGTGCTGAGTCATCTGCCTTAAACTGTAACATGACTTACTTGTGGACTGCTGCTGGGAAGGATCAGCGCTAACTTGTGCATGACGAAGTGGCACATGATACGTCTGTGCTAGCCTAGTACACGTTAGGTCCAAGTAACACGTTTGTGAGGGAAGTCATTATACACTTGGTACCTGTGCCGAAGGACTCGGGGAGTGCGATTAATTTAAAGGGAGTTAAAATTTAACTGAAAGCAGAAGAGAGTTTTCCTGTGTGTCATCATGTACAAAACTTGGTGCCAGTGGATGTTGGCACAAAAGCATTCTGCATTTTAAAAGTATTTTATTCCTGAGGGTTGAGTCTGCAAAGCTTTCTAGCTACGTGTGGAAGGGTCTTGTCATCACAGATGTAACACTTCTTGGACAGGAGAATGTCTTACCCCTCTGCATTGTAGTATGGCAGAGTAAGGACTGTGATAAAGCATTGAGCAGTTGTACTGGTGGTTTATAGAATGATCCTGTCTTTCTCTGAAGCACTGGCAGGGTCCCAGAGGAGATGGGTCACTGATCTGATTACAGTGTGACATTTCCAGTCTGGGTCGAAGGATGGAATTTCAAGGGGTTTTGGGGGGTGGGGAGGACCCAGAAGAGAGGAGAGGTTTTATCAGGTTCCTCTAGCTGTGGATAAAAACAGCTTATGCAGGGCTAATCAGGAGTAGGGACTTGCATACAAGTATTTCATATGTTCACGTGTTCAAAGTCAGAAACAGCAAAATAATTGTCTCTGGTCCCAGTGTAGTATTCAAGGTCTGTGTCTTGGTGCATCTTCATTCTTAATTACAGCTGCTTGTCCTCCAGTTTCTGTACTGTGGATGTGTCTTTTTAGTTTTTTGTTTTCTTGAGTTTGGGATCTATTTTCCTCAATACATAGACAAAGAAGTGTGGGTATATATATTCGAAGTGTAGGAAGCTAACAGGTGTGAAATACTCAGTGGATAGAGAAGGTGGGTTAAAAATGTCACGGTATTATGGGAAAGGGGATTTTTATTTAAATAGCTGTCTTTTATAAATGTTTGCTTTCTTTGCATTTTGCTCACCTCTGGCATAATGCTGGTGAGAAACGTTTATTTTATTCGTGTTGGGTTTTTTTTTAAAGTGCTATACTGTGAAAGTGTTAGTATGCTTTTTCCTGTCTTATCTGTACAAGGAAGTGTTCTGTTTCTCTGGTGATGATGGCTCCAGTAGCTGTGTCTGATAATTAAACTGTCTTGTTTCCATGATTTTATTGCTGTTTGTAATCTCTCCCGTTTAAAGTAGCTCTTTGAAGATAGAGAATATTTTGTTTCCAGTTAATTCCAAGGTCATAGCATGTCACAAACCTTACAGAAAGATGCACATTTTTTTCCAGCTCCACTTCTTACCCCATCTGTATGCTTTGTTCCTGGGGGAGATTGATGTTGTCTCTCGGCACTTGACACTACTTCCCTGTCTGAAGATGGAAGAGCCAGCAGAAAAACTGGACCGTGTATGTGGAAAGCTGTGGCAGCAGCAGTGGTAGTGGGTTTGGTGCCAGTCTGTATGCATGCAGCTCATGAGCCATCGGTCCCTGGGATGCTGTTTCCCCTCTTATGCAGGAATTCTACCGTTCTGTGCTGATCTGCTTGGGAGAATTATTAGCAGAGCAGGGCTTGTTGCTCTAACAGCCATTCTTTTCTCCTGTGGGGAAAAGGTTGGCTGGATCAAGCCAGTTAACCATCTGTTCCAGCAGTTAGACCGCGCTTAGAGAGATGATTTCCTGATGTTTCTCCCAGCTGTATTTTCTATTGTCAGTGCTATCTGTAGCCATCTTTAGGTATTTAGGCACCAGTATGTGTCAGTAGCCTGGTGAAACGAGGGGTGGGAGAGAAGCCCATCACGGGTAAGGGAGAATTGCCACCCACTGGTGAAGCGTGTTTCTCTAGTGATTGCGTATCCGCAGTCACGGCTGTGGGGTTTCCATTCATGTGTGACGTGCCCATCTGTTCTGGCAGTTTGATGCCAGGCTTGGGCTCATTAGGACCCTTCTGAGAGTTGTGCTTGTGTGTAAGCTTTGCTTCTGTTGTTCTTCAGCCTTTTGAGACCTGCCTTGATAAGAGATGCCATTAATTACTCCCTCCCGAGACTCCCCAAACTTCTCTTTCAACTGTTGAGGTTGTAAATAAATATAGCCTATTTCATTATGACACTTTTCTGGAATGGCTAGAGGTACAGGTAGGAACAACAAAATTGTGTTAAGCTCCTTTTTTTCCAGTTCAGAGCTTCGGATTATGGAGTCTCCATGTCCACATCTGCTTTTTAGTGTAGATGGTATAGCTTCATCTTAGCTTCTGGTTTTAGATTTCCTCAGTTAGTAAGAAACTGCTCTTTTCCTTAATGCTTGGTTAATAAACAATGTATCAAATAGACTGTTCAAATTGTTTCTGAATTGCAGATGAGTCTGGGAAATTGTTGGCGGATATCTTAATTCCGGTGTGGTAGAAAGGAAGCAATATGATTCAGCTCTGAGATTTTAAACCTCAAATGGTATTTCACAGCACAGCAATACATACACTAGATTCATCAAGCTGGGTACTGCTCCTTGCACAAAGATTCTTTTGGAATTTCAAGGTAATTTCTATAACAGATTTGGTTTACACAGAATTATTCTTACTGGGAGACTTGATACCAAAGTTTACTTAAAATATATGGAGGAGGGAAGACTTGGAAAGAAGTTTCCTGGACGTTTTAGGCAGTCAGCTCAATCAAGTAACTTAAAAGTGTAAAGTGTTTTCCATTGGGTTATGATCATGAGAATGATATGGCTGTGCGCTCTCAAGATGAAAAAAATTATTGATTTGCTATTCAAGAGGTCATTTGAGGGGAGGACATGATCCTGAACAACATTGGCAGATCTAGTTGTGCAGTGGCAGTGTTAGGGTTAACCACACACAGTACCCCTTCCTCAGTTACCGCCCTGTCTGGGTAGTATTGATTTCCTATTGATTCCTTGTTGGCTGGTAGACAGTGGCTGTGTGACATGGTACATTGTCTTTTGAAGATAGTTCTAAAGCTAATAAAAATTTTTGTTTCTAAGCTTTAATGTTTTGGCGATGAAACATGGCTAAAAGCTTAACTAGTAACTTCTCATTGTTTGTCTTGGCAAAATGATGGTAACTGTGAACAACATTGCACTAAATCCTGGAAAAAAGCCTGAGGCTTTTCAGAGTCTGTTTTAGCATTAGATTTTTGTTGCTCTTATAAAATACTTTGATTCCAAATTACACAAGTCGTAACTCGAAGTTTTTCTCTGCCTTTACTTAGAATTGAGAATTTAACTCTGAGGTTGTTTTTTTAACCTAAGATTTGATAAAAGATTGCGTTTTTTCTTATATAAGGACTTTCTATCTAAACAGATGTTAGCAAGCAAGTGCACACTCTTTGGTACAAAGCCGAAGCCAGTGATGTGTGGGAAAGTGAAACTAGCACATTTGGGTGGCTGGGGTGTGTTTTGTTGTTTTGCTGCTTGATTTAGAAAAATCTGTTTGGTAGTAAATCCGTGTGACCAGCACTTTTTTTGCTAATTTCATTGGTGATAGAAAGTAAGGCAGATATCAGAAATTTTTTAATTAACAATCTTCCTTTAGATAATGATTCCTTTTATATCACTCTGTCTACTCTTACATTTCTCCTTACATGCAGAGTTCTGGTTTTGTTTAATTTTTTTCTGTCTCAAAGAGATGTCTCAGCTTCCATTCCCTTATAATTAGTAAGATTTGATCCCTTTAGCATTTTGATTCAAAAGTGCCAAGTAATAAAGACCTCCCAGCTTCTCTTATGCTGGGAGTGTTTCAATGTAATCTCTCAATGTGTTAAAAATCTTACTTTTTCTGTCAATATAATCTCTAGGTAGGCAATTAATGATATAAATTAGGGTTAGAAAAGGGTCCTTGAGAAACTGTTGTTGCTCTTTGAGTCCAAAGGGACTTCTAGAAATTTCCTTCCTGCTTTTGATGCATGGAGCTGCTGCACGGGCAGGCAGAAGGCAAGTTACCCATGCTGAGTTATACCCAACGATGCCTGGAGTTTCCCAGGGGAACTGAGATGTGCCCAAATGAACCCATGTGGTGCCACGTAGCTCTGCACAGACCAGCTTGTGTGAAGGTTCTTTAGCAGTGGTATGTAATATTACCTAGTGATGGGCATGAGCTGTATCGCACGCAGACAGTGTCTGACTATACCCTGAGCCATTCATCCCTTGTATCTTGAGGGTATGGCAGCTCAGATGTCTCCACGGAGTCATTGTGAGCCAAGTCAGAGCACACTGAACTCGGAGGAAACCTTGCTTGTGATAGAGGTTTTGAATGAAGCCTTGTCTAAGCAGAATTATTTGAAACTTAAAATGAATACTATATAAAAAAAAGTGTTAGTGGAATAAGCACAAGAGCACTTGAAAAATTGTCTTTTTTAATTCAAATTGATAGTTGATGCTAATTGGCTCATTTGTAAAGAAAAAAGAGAACATGAAAACTAAAAGCTAATTAGTCTTACATCTTCGATGAGAGAGATAACTATCTGGGTGGTTTTTTTGGTTCTTTTTGAAAGCTGCATAGCAGCAAAAACAGTTTTAAGTGGCTTTTCCAGTGCCAGAGACTAGCTGGAATTAAAACAAGTCGTGACTCGGTCCTCTGTTAATGTCAGAACTGCAATTCTAGTTCATCTACACTTCTACAAGTAGTATTTACCTAGCACAAAGGATTTCACGTGCCAGTTCCAATAGAGAATGCTAACTTTCTGTTTCTGTTTTCTTCTAGGTTATGTTTCACACTATGTGCTGACTGTCTGTACTTACAGAAGATATTTAAAAACAAACAGACTTTTTTTTCAAAGATTTTGATTCCAGTGGAATCTGTGCTTTAGATTTTTGTCTTGTCAATTAACTCCTGAAGCAATGCCTGTACAAGCTCCACAATGGACGGATTTTCTCTCCTGCCCAATTTGCACACAGACCTTCGACGAAACAATCCGGAAGCCCATCAGCTTGGGCTGCGGGCACACTGTCTGCAAGATGTGCCTCAACAAGCTCCACCGTAAGGCATGCCCTTTTGACCAGACCACTATCAATACAGACATTGAACTCCTTCCTGTGAACTCAGCCTTGCTGCAACTAGTGGGTGCTCAGGTATTGGCTTTTTTTTTTCTTTACATCCGTTTCTATGTTGTTTTCCTTTATTTAACATGGACAATTGATGAATAAAGAATATGATTTCGTCTTAATGGTGTGTAGAGTAGAAATCTACCTTTTTGTAGACTGACTTTGACAAATACAGGTTTTAGACCTTTGACATGCTGTAGTAGAGGTTCCTGAACAAATCTTGCCTCTGCCGGTTGCTGACTGTGATTTTGTGTTATATCTGATTTAGCATAACCTAAATGGTGGACTGTCACCAGAAAGGGCTGACTCTCTTCGCTTCCTTTTTCCCTAACTTGTGTCTAGCTGTGTTGTCTCAAAAGGATGTTCTTCTGTCTTACTTGCTTTACCCTGTCCACCATATAGACTTGTGATGGGTTGCTCTGAAAGCAGGAGCAGGGAGTAAGGGAAGTGGGACCGACCCCTCTGGTAGCAGCCTTTATACTGCCTTATGTTTAATTTGAAACTGTGCTCTGGAAATGTAATTTCCTGAGCTGACATGTTAATTGAAATCCATATAGGTGAATGGGGGTAGCCTGCCTGAGATACCCTTTTCTGCTGGAACGGGTACTCTTGAGATCAGCTGAACCAGTGATCTGATGGGGATGAGTACTCCAGCAGTACTGGTACTGACAGCAGCCTCAGGAGAGGAGCAGGGATGTGTGGAAATCAGGATTGCCCTGTTCAGTTGCAGCACAGATTTAAATTGGCATGAGTTTATCATGGTTAGGTCACTGGGAGTTTCCTGTAACCCATCCTCCCAAGGCTGGGCAGGATTGTGGGCTTGGGGGCAGGAAGGACAATCGTGTCTAACTTATGGGTGAGGAATAAAAGCGTAGATGGGATGCAGTTATCTGAGAGGGGTTATTGTTTTGTTCTGTTCCGCTTCTGTGTCTGGGCTCAGCTGAGTTAGAGGAAGCAGAAAATTCAATGAGATCTATAGCTCAGGGAAAAGAGAAGAGCTATGTTGTGGAGGAACATTGAAAGGTGTGGAGGAAAGAAAGGTGTTCTTACAATGCTTTTCATTAGATACTGTGACCTAGAGAGCCAGACGTGATTTTGCCACTACTTTTTTTCATTTGGTTTATCAAGTAATGTGGCTGATTTGTTCTTCTGTGGCGTATAGCATAGAAGTTTAAATGTGGTGTATTTCCGAAGTTTTAAAATTGAGTTGTGTCCCTGGCTGTGCTAAGTGACTCATCCTGCTCTGCGGGAGAGAGTGATGAGATTATGCTTCCATTTCTGTGATGTGTGTATGCCACCATCTTTGAAGAGCTTCAAAGCGGTGTGAAATCTGTGGGTGATCCCATAAATAAGTATTGTAATTCTTTTTCTCCCTTATGTTGTCTTCCTTCCTCTCTGGAGTTTCTAGAATAGTTCCAGCTGTATCCACATGTCCACGTTTATGATAAATGTCTCTTTCCTCCTGCATTTTTTTGGTGGTTTTATGTGCATTTGTTAAGCTTTCTGAGAAGCCGTGTGAGAGCTTTAACTTGATATTTGCCCAAATTTAAAATTTCTGTAAAAACAAGATCCTCTAGAATTAGATGGAAAATCACCCTGCCTCTGCTGCAGGTAATTCAGAATTTTATTCTGGTTTTGCTAGTTAGTCAAGCAGAGTTTCCTCATCCATATGTGTGTGAGTTACAAAGAAGGAAGAACGGTTTTATTGTATTGTGTTTGTCTTGAGAGCGCTCTGAAGTCTAGGTTCTGACATAGAACTTATAATTTTGTGCTCCTTTTGGAATCCTAAATTTTTATATTATTAAGATACATAGGACCTTTTTCACGATGACCTTAAAGCTGCAAATGCCACGAAAAGAGACAGTGTTGCCTTCCCCTTATTTGCCCAGTCATTCCTGCATGTATGCTGCTTGCTGCATTCAGTTAACTAAGCAATAATCATGGATTTTAGCTGTGTTTTTATTATTAACAAACTTTCCCCTTAAGAGAAACTTGCAACACCTCCCCCTCCAGCTCCTTATTTCAATGAGCATGTGAATGAAATCAGTATAACTCACTCTCTGTTCTCTTCTTTCCTTTTTCCTTCCTGGCCCCTGTAGTAGAGTTTACCAGATTATGGAGTAATAGGAGTGGTGTACTACTTCGCTGTGAAGAACAGGGAAACAGTTGCTATTTTCCGCTAGTTTCTCTAAGGCAATTATTTTATATCTATATAGAAAAAGTCTTGGTTAAGGACAAAAAAAGAGAGTACTTTAGAGAAACTACAGTGATTTTTTTTAACTCTATTCCACTAAGAAGGTGGCTGTCTTTGGTACATGCCAATAAAAATGATCTGTGGGCAGCAAGCCAATTTACAGAGCATGAGTAATGCCGACAGCTTTAATGAACAAAGACTGTTTTCTTGTTCCACTTCTTGGTTTAATTTCAGGAGGGTGTATGTGTCCGTAATGTCCCCTAATCTCCAACAAACCCCCATACACCCTAGCCTGAGTCCATGGAGATGTGTGATACTTCTATTTTTAAATGCTAAATTCAAAAAAACCTCAAGTTTCATTTTAAAGGAAATATAGTACAACACAATTAAAGCTTTTATCAAAGAGGGGGTAGAAGAGCAGTTTGTTCTTTTCCCTTTAGAGAGGCTTCTGGGAAGCTCACGCATTTATGAGCATTGAGTGCTTTTTTGCTGGAGGCAGAGGAGGAAACCAGGCATTTTGAAGAAACAAATCTATTCTGCTGTGACTGGCAGCAATGACAGGATTCCAGGGCAAGTCATGGTTGTTGGCTTTCACACAGGCACAATATGTGAAATAAGCAGGACCGTACTTCTGGGGAAAATGTACTGAATTTGTCGCTCAGGCACCTGGGGAAGCAGTAACCTATTTCTCTGACAATAGCATTATCTCTCTGCGTAGGTTTCATCACTTTAATGGTGAAAAGAGTTGGTTTCTTACTTGAATTACAGGCTGTTTCTCCGTTTTCCCTCTTGCCACACCTTTTCAAAAATGAAACCTGTTGCCTAGGCTTTAGTGACCCTTGATGTGAAAATTAACTGCTGGAGAGACACAAATTCCTGCTCCTCCACTATAGCATGGTACACATCAAAAGTGATTACAAGGTCTACTCTCAAAGGCAGTAGTCGGGCAATTCAGCCCACGTATAGATAAGTTCAGCCACAGAAGATGATGGCAGCAAGAAGGGATTATAAGGGGAAGATGAGAATTATTATTCCTGGGAGAGCTCCAAATTGCTGAGCACCTGAGCAGGAGCTAAGCATCTTGTGAGCTGGCCTTGGACACAAATCAAAAAGGCGTTCACGGGATACCTTGCTTTATAAACTTCTTGGGTAAAGAAATCCCTTAAGCCAGTTTCTATGGGAATAAGGTTTTGAATTTTAACTATTCAAGCATCCACATATTACTTACCATATGCAAGTATTTTAAACGTTCACCAGGCCAGTGTTTTGAAGGTGCATAATCATGGATCTGTCATCTAATCTCTTCCCTCCTGTTTTTTTTAACACATGAAACAACAGTGTGCACATTCCAAATAGGTGACGTGAAGTGACAAAAATTCCTGTGGTACTTTAATTTCTTTCATAGCCTCCTGCTGGACATGATAAATATGATTCTAGGCATTAGGCAATGGAAACATGTATATGAGGAGAGAACGGGTGGGGCGATCTTAACGCATAGCCCTTTCGAAAGGGGAAGATTAAATGTGCCACTAATATCCCAGCAATTGTAATGATGTATTGTAATTTTTGGTGATATGAGGTGTCACAGAAGAGGAATTATCTGTGAAGAAGTTGTCTTTAGTACAAACTCCTGAGGAATTGAAGACAGTAGGCTTTGTTTTCTGTTGTTCTGGTTTTGGGTTTTTGTTTGGTGGGGTTTGGTTTGGTTTTGGTTGTTTGGGTTTTTTGGGGGGTTTTTGGCAGGAAGCAAATCATCCATTCATGGGGGAAAAAACATGGAGGGAAACAGTTTTTCAAAACAGACAAAAAGGGGTTTGGTCTGTTTAATGTGTTCTCATTCTGTGCAATTAGATGTGTAATGGTAATTAGTGACAACTCAAGCCGACATCCTTCGTCAAATTATACTTAAATCACCAATTCAAAATTGCTGCCCGGTATGAGGTGATGCTTTAGCATTCTTTTCCGGTCCCCTTCCTCATGCCGTCATAACCTGCCTCTTCCCACAGCCATAAGTAGTCACGCTGATGGGTGACATTCCTCTGCCAGAATACTTGCAGTCATTGCCAAGGCAGATGCACGCAAAACGATCGCAAATTTAAAGTAATTAAACATCTGAGATTACTTTCTCTGTCGTCTTCCAGTCCCCCTTGGGAGGTGTATATTACATTATGTAAACATATTTGCAGTGAAAACTGTGATAAGGGTGTGGTGTCTGAGAGAATGGAATATTGAATGAGGATTAAAATAATGAACTCACTCTGCAGGGCATCTATTTTGAGGCGCTCAAGAGGCATTGTAAACAGAAGTGACCACAGGGTCCTGAATGCTCTTGGAAGGCTATTTTGCAAAGAGGAAGTGAAAATGCTTTGAAGTTGTATTATTTCTTATACTTCTCATAATTCTCAGCAATTCCACAACAGAGCCAAAATTAAAATTCAGCTCTTCTGTGACTTTTATGAATCATGTCTTCATAATTTTTCTCTTGGTAGATACTATTTTTATAATTGTTCTAACCCTAAAATATTTTTAGAAGTATTAGAAGTGCATATGGTGGAACCAGCAAAAGGGCAAATTATTTGAAAGTTACTGTGGGATGTATCACATGAATGAAGATGAAATGAGGGGGTGGAGAAATACATTCTCTGGTCCTGAAGACTCCTGAAACCGCAAAATAAGCATCGTGTTTTATTGTTCAATACTACGCTTGTTCAAGTTTAAGATGAAAGTTAAACTAATCTCTTTCAGGCTCAGTTTGTAGGAAGTACAGTTGTGCAAGGCTTTTAGATTTTTACACTGAAGCTTCCTTTGCAAAGAGAAGAAATGGGAATGATATGCAGATAAAGTATTGAATAGCTTGATTAACTCTTGGGATTTTTTTTTTCTATGCCAGCTTTTTCCTGGGGGAAGCGGGAAGCTTTCTGTTAGTTGCCTAGATAGCCCTTGTGTCTCGCCGGTGAAGTTGTGCTGTGTCTGGCATTCCAACCGACTGCTGTGAATGTGGGCTAAACCTGCCTTAATTCAAGATAGAAATCCACAGCCGAACACGGCTTCCTGGCCCACGTCTTTTCCAAGCCCGCTTTTGTCTGCTGGCTGTTGCGATGCTGTAGTTGTATTTCAGGTTGTAGCCAGCGCCAGACCAAATGCTTGCAGGAGTAAATAGGGATTTGCACAAAATACATTACAGCGGTAAATGGGGGAGGAGACGCTGTAGCCTCTGCCTTGGCACAAACGCACGGGATGCGTGTCGTTTCATCAATAAGCGAGTTCTGCTTGTATAACTTCCCAGGCAGAAGCAGGCTGCTAAAATGGCAGTGCCTTTGAAAAGGGGGTGGAGTGTTCTCTTAACATGAAAGCAAACATTGAAGGTGTTAGTATTTGTTTTTCAAATCCCAAGGAAACAGTCCAGCTGAGGCTGTTGCCCTTGCAACAGTTATGGTTGATCACTGTAAAATACAGTTACAAATTTTCCTTTTGCTGAAAACTTTCTTGACTATAGACAAAAAAAAACAACCCAACTACAAAAAAATACCAAAACAGCCCAAACAAATGCCACATCATCCCCAAAATTAAAACAGAACCAAGAAACTCCCTCCCCAAACTTCACAAGCGAACTGCAGTCTGAAAAGCATCTACACTAACCTTGGTGTAATTAAACTTGGTTTTGTTTTTCCCTTCACTAAGATTAAAAGAGGTGTCTGATCTTGATTATGTTAGTTTTGGGGCGGTATCAACTCTCTTACTTGCAGCTGATGGGTTGCACTCTGAGGCTATCTTTTTGTCATCTACTGTAAAAACAAGAGTTACATAGCTAGTAACTTCTTATTTTGCAATGTTTGTCAAACAAGCAACTTCTCACCCAATAGTTGTCTTAAATCTGTAGAAGTGTAATCTTATGGTGGAAACGGTTTGCTTTCTATGAAAATTGGTAGGAAAGCTCCTGTCCACATTGGTGGCAGTGACCGTGTGTGTGTGTATTTTATATATAGCCACTGCTTTTATTTGCTGCTGCTATCATAATGCTACCCATGGCTGGGTCGCACATGAAGGTGTAGCAGGTTTGTAGCTGTCTTTAACCCAAGCATTAAAGGCTTGTGCTTTTAGATGGAGGGCCTGGGTTGGTCCCTATAAGCAGCTATTAGGATTAGCATGCTCTTACTGACAGTGGGGTAGTGATTGATTTGGAAATAGAGGTTGAAGTCTGAGATCTGTTTGCACTTCAGTAGCATATGCAAAAATTGCTTGTGTTTTAGTCTTATAAGAAATTCCAGTTCATAATAGTGTTTTCGAGAAACACTAGTACAGTGCTATACTGCACCCCCAAATTTGTTGAAAGCTTTAAGAATTTAACTAGAGGGAAACAAAATTATAGTTTGGGAGGAGGTTGTTTCCAACATTTCTTTGAAAAAATCCTGGTTTTTGGTGACTTCCTAGATGAAGAAATAAAAGCCACAATGAAAAAAACCCAAAGCAAACCCAACAAAAACCAAAACCACAAAAGCAAAACAACCCAAGAATGTGACTGGCCTGTGTTGACAGATTAATACTTGCAGGTTGCGTTTATGTGTACTATGTAGGATACTTTTATCTTGCTGCTTGATAATTGGGTCTAGTGAGAAGGTTTCAAGGGTGTCCTAGTATATTTGCTGCTAGGTCTTTATCCCACTAATCCATATAGCTCCTATCACTTATCCCCAGATGATTTTAGAGCTGAGGCCCTAGATATGAATCTGTACTTACCTGCAAACCAGAGTTTATCTGATTTGTTCTGATCTATTTGTTTGTTTGGGTTTTTTGGCCAGCCGGTTTTGGGCTTGTCTCAATATGTGTGTTATTTAGGCCAAAGTTACAAGAAATGCCATGTTTCTCATGTAATATTTTTTTGTCATGGAATAAGTATCTGCTTCTAATTCTTGTCAGCCACTAAATAAGTATGCTAACCATAAATATTTTACATTTTTTTGTCTTCATTTTTCCTGATTCTTTTAATGCTATTTGTTCATTAAACAAGCTGAAAAAATGCTTACTAATATAGAAAAAATAACCCCACAACACAAAAGGGGAACAAAACAGGAAATGCTTGATATTAACAAGCTTGATGTGGTGCTTGTAAGCACGACTGCCACTTATTTTTGCATATTCAATATAGATGTACATGTCATCTCCTTTCAGGTTCCTGAGCAGCAGCCAATTACTTTATGTAGTGGAGCTGAAGATACCAAGCATTATGAGGAGGGCAAGAAATGTGTGGAAGAATTGGCGTTGTACCTCAAACCACTCAGCAGCGCGAGAGGTAGTTCCTGCATTGTTTCCTTTGAAAATGAAAGCTAGAAAGAAAAGAAATAAGATGCAAAACAAATTATCCAAATTACTAGTCAGTCTGGGAAAATGGATATTGATCTTGTTTAGAAACAAATTGAACTAACTTTAAGCATTAATGTTATGTCTTCACTCTGGGGGGGGGGGGAAGGGGGGGGAGAGGGAATGGACAGACTTAAAGTCATTTTTGCAGAAATAATGCTGAAAAAAGGCCGAGTCATTTGGCCGCAGTATAGTAAGTTGAGATAAAGTTAGGAAGTTGAGTTGACCTCTGCAGACTAAGTAAAAATAGTTCTCCTTTTGATTTCTGCTTTGTTTTGAGATAACTGCTTGTTTGTGGAGGAGGAATTAATTGAAATAAGAACATTACTGTGTACGGGGGACATATATATATGTAAGAGAAATAAGTAATATTTTGTTTATACAAGATGTTATATAAAAGTTGGGTCAATCTGAGTAATTCTAATTGAACAAAACTGCAGTAGGTACAGGAGTATGGATTTTATCTATGTTACATATGGTGGACTTGAAAAATCTGTCAATCCAAGTGGTAGAAGTGGGCACCAGGTTTGCAAAAAAAGAATTTTTGCAAAAAGCTGCCTCAAGCTTCTCCAGCTACTACAGCGTGGTAGCAGCATTGCTCTGCGTAGTAGTGGCCCAACAAACAAGCTCTGTGGTGTGAAACAAGCTCAGAATGGCAGCCGTATGTCTAGCGAGTCACTTCTTTCTTTAACCTGCTTTCAGTGGCTCCCAGCATGTTTGAATCACAGGTTTTGCACATAATTAAACATCACCCGGGCAGTTCAGTTTGGCTAGGGCAAATCAGTGGAGATACCAGATATACATTAAAAGACTAAATGTCTTGTGAAAGGCAGCAGTGATCCCTGAAGCCTGTGAATAAGGGAAAGACTGCAGTATGATCCTACGCTTGAGGAGACACCTGGGAGATCCGTATGGATGGGTGCAGGACAGAACTCCAACATGGGAAGAGAATTCATTAGAGGTTCCACCTTCTTAGAGAGCCAAATCAGTCAGTCATAAAACCTGTGGGAAAGCTGGCTCCCAGAAACTGTTGGCTTTTAATGCTGAGTAAAGCAAACTGACAAAAATGAAATTCTGGTATGTCTTCTTTACTCTTCTGTGTAACAAAGTGGATATCAGGAGAACTGGGTCTGCACTATAGTGCAGTGGTTGAAGGCTGGCATAAGAGGAAGAGATTTGAAGTGGTTCGTTTTATTTATTTATTTTCTGCTTCATTTTGTGTTGAAGGTGTGGGTCTTAACAGTACTACTCAGAGCGTGCTAAGTCGTCCCATGCAAAGGAAACTTGTGACATTAGTTCATTGCCAGCTAGTGGAGGAAGAAGGGCGGATCAGAGCCATGCGTGCAGCACGGTCACTTGGTGAAAGAACAGTCACAGAGCTCATTCTTCAGCATCAAAATCCTCAGCAGCTCTCTTCCAACCTCTGGGCTGCAGTGAGAGCCAGAGGGTGCCAGTTCCTTGGACCAGGTAAGTAACATCACTGTACTACTCCTCACTCCTGAACTACTTCTAGTATAGGAGGATTGATAAATGGATGTCAAATTGCCTGGGTGATTTTATTAGGCAAGGGCTTAATTTCTTAATTGTAGGTCTTCAGAATTAACAATATATCTATTTGGGCTGCTAGAGTCATGGGCTCTCTAGCATTGTTAGTGCTTTTGCAAGTCTTCTATAAAATTCTGGATAACGTGTCCTTCTGTTCTTGTGATAAGATAAAATTAGTTTCTTACTTGCTATTCTTTGAAGAAGTAAGACCCTCATAGGAAAATAAGCCTACTAGAAGTGACTAGACCTAGCTTCTTTTCGTTCTGTAGGGTACTAAATGCACAAAGCAGTTGTGGGGAGAGATTTGTTATGGTGGGGGAATATACATTTTTTTTATAAGTTCCATGCTTAGAAATAAACTCCTTTTCCTAGAGTACTAAATCACTCAATTTTGCTTAAAATTAATAAAGTCTCATTACTGAAAATGTAGACTTTGCTTGTTGAGGACCAACAAAAATGCCTTGAATAAGGAAGCTAATTTCTTAAAGAAAAAACAGAAAAAAACCTTTTCCCCATTGAGACAAAGGAAGGAGGACTAAGTTTGGAATGCTAACTTTTGCATCACTGCAGGAAGAGAGAGGCTTGTTACCTAGTCAAATATGCAGTGCTACAGCACCTAATTTATTTGTGTAGGCACTAATTGCTCTTTTACCTGCATGGGAACCGACCTTGCCCATAATAATTAAAAAAAAAATAAAAATTCCTGTTTCTCTGGGAATCCGGAAGTGCTCCTTCCCTCTTTTCTCTCCCTTCTTGCTCATCTTCCTTGTGTTTTTGTGTGTGTTGGTGGAGTTTTGTAGCTGGCCTTCCACTCGTAGGGAAACAAGAACCTCTGCAGAAATTTTCTTGGTGTTCTCTCATCTTTTGTCTTTTTTCTTTGCGCTTTTCTTCCCACCAGCAATGCAAGAGGAGGCTTTAAAGCTGGTTCTGCTGGCTCTGGAAGATGGATCTGCGTTATCACGAAAGGTCTTGGTTCTCTTTGTGGTTCAGAGGCTGGAACCGCGATTTCCTCAGGCTTCTAAAACTAGCATTGGGCATGTTGTCCAGCTTCTTTACAGAGCCTCATGCTTTAAGGTACGAAGACAATTCTGCTTGGAGATTTCATAATGCTTTGAAAACTGTTGTTTTTTCATTATCAATTTTCTTTGTCCTGCAATATTAAATGTACCTAAAAATATGTGTAGCTGTAGAAAGCATTACTAAGTAAAGTCCCATGTGTTTGGAGAGTTCTTTGTCTTGCAGCTATGATAGCAATGTAGACTGAAATTGCACCTTCAGTCTGTAAAGCTAGGTTTTTACTCTCTCCAGGTGTAATAGAAGCACAGTAACAAAACCAGTAAGTTAGTGTAACTTATCTCCTTAGAAGATGCTTGAAGCTGGAAAATCCCCAGTTCTGTTAATTTAGTGATGTTACGATTAGAAACGAAGAAATATGAGGCCTTTGGGTATCAGAGTTACAGAGAGAGAACTTAAGCTGCCTGTTGTACTTTACAGCATTTCATGATCCGTTCCTAGGTGCACAACTTAAATGTCATTCACTTTCGCTAAATGAGGAGAATACTTTGTTGCTGCTAATTGCACCCTCAAACAAAGTTCTGCAATGCAAACAAAATACCTTGATTGGAGAAGTAAGGTGTGGGTACTGTAAAGTCGTTTAGGAAGTACAACACTTGCACCAATATCTGGGTCAGAGTCTGAGAAAATTGTTTGGTGTCAATTTCATAGAGGTTTCCCTTTATGAAGACCTAACAAGACTGTGTTATTTTAGTAGGGTTAGTGTTCACTGCATAGTGTCATGCTTCAGTTTAGTTTGGGAGGAGGAACTTTATTGCTGACTGAAGATTTCATTTGCGTTGGTCTTTGCGTAATCTCTGCCTTTATCCTGCTTAATTGTATTTGGCTCGTTTCTCCCTACTAGGTGACAAAGCGAGATGAGGATTCCTCCCTGATGCAACTGAAGGAGGAATTTCGGACTTACGAAGCTCTGAGAAGGGAACACGATTCCCAGATAGTTCAAATAGCTATGGAAGCAGGTTTACGCATTGCACCAGATCAGTGGTCCTCACTGTTATATGGAGACCAGTCTCACAAATCCCACATGCAGTCTATCATTGACAAGGTAAAGCCACCTGAAATCAGCCCAGTCTATCTTGTTTGCAACTGTAGTGGATTTAAATGCTTGTAATGTGAATTTACAAATTGTGCCTGTGTACTCACCCATTAATTATTTTCCCTGTTATTTCATTATGGCCTAAATAATTAGAATATACATTTGTAACCTAATGAATCTTTATCCTTCCACCATTTTGTTCTTTGTCTGCTGTACTCAGTTTAAAGTGGGGTGCAAACCTATTGGTTTGGGGATTGGAGATACTAGAGTCTTCAGAAATCTAAACTAAATGGTTTCTGATACTCTGTATTTTTTTCTTGGTGGCAGCACAGCACAGAAAAGAAATAGATCACATTGCTAGTAATAACACCAGCCTTTGTTTTGTCTGTTTAGAGCTGTATTTTAACCTGTAATATCAAAGAATTGTTTGTTCTTAATGTTGGAAAATTAATTTAATAGAAGGTGGTGAAATGGGCTTGCGCAAAAACCATATTCCTCCAGTTTAGGAAGAGAGCTCTTGTGAGCTTGTGGAACAACCATCTGAAATGTTGAGGATTGCTTTGCCTGTAGAAAGTTAATTATTGTAATTTTTTTAAGTTGCAGACCCCAGCCTCGTTTGCACAGAGTGTTCAGGAATTAACTATTGCTCTCCAGAGGACTGGAGATCCAGCTAACCTGAATCGTCTTAGACCTCACCTAGAGCTCTTGGCGAATATTGATCCTAGTCCAGGTAATTGTAGATGTTTATAAAAGCCTTTAATTTACAGTTTATATGGGGGAGCTTACCACTGTTGAAGGATTGGAATGTGTTCAACAAGTGGAAGGAAACATCCCCCAACTCATGAACTTGATTGGTATTCACAACCAGCCTGGGAACAGCAGTAATCTGTTTGAGGAACTGAACTATTCTGAATCTAAAGTAGATTCCAGAGTATGGTCGGAATAATTTTACCACTTCTCTGAAGAGAGCTGCCTTGTTTGACAGTGTTTGGGTGAGCGTGGATATGGATGTTGAATACATATTAGCCTGTGAGGTTACGTGGTGTATACTTTATATTGGGCAATGTTAACTAGGGGGAGTGGCATCAGTCTTTGCTTCCTCCTTTTCCCTTTTTTAGTACACATGCTGCTATTCCAAACTGGATTTACAAAGCAACAAGAAGATTGATAGAACCACTGTGTTTAATGCAGAGCCTTGGCTGTCACTCTGAGATACTTTTTTCTCTCCAGTTCTTTACCAGCGAGGGGAAGTCTTCAAGAAAATACTTAACAGATTGAGGACTTTCCTTAACTAATCTAAAAATTGTATATATTTTCCTTTGTTCTAGAAATTGTGTGTATTAGTTTTTGATCTGAGGTCTCTAGCCTGCAGATGTTGCACTTGACTCTTTTAGAAGCATCTTAAAATCATAAGACATCTTCTGTGTTTTGGGTTCAAAGGTAGAATTGTTGATAGATTGGATAAACAGAGGCTGGGCAAAAACCAGTCTAGACAAGACAGATTTATTATCCTAGGGTATTTAGTATTTTTCTTGGTAATATGTAATTCTGCAAAGGTGTGAAAGTCTGGCAAAAGGAAGTTAGTTGGAAAGAATATAATTGGCAAATGAAGTCTAAGCTGTTGACAGAAGAGAGCAAGATAGAAATAGCACTGAGAGGATGGACCACCTGAGGGAGAAGGGAGGAGACAGAATGGAGAGTGCTGTGGCTGAAGTTTTCTTTTATAACTGTTAGTATTTATAAAATAAATATCAAAATAGTGAGAAGGCCTGAACTATGACTTCAGGAGATGAAAAGTTGTAGCTCTTAGTTTCCAATTGTATAAATGAAGCCTGACCTTAATGTTTCTCTTCTCTGCTGTTGAGTTGCTTCCCTGTTCCTCTATAGGTACATTGAAGCGCTTGTGGAAGAATTTAGCCCTTGTGAGGGGAATAGAATGTAATTGTGCCAAAGAACTTGAAGGGCTCTTAGTGAAGCACTTTGAGGTCCTGTGTTTTGCAGCGGAGTGTGTAGGCACGTAGTGGGAGTGTCATCTGCTGGAACAGACTAAATTATTAGAAAAGTAAATTGGTTTGAAAGAACGAGTGCCCCTATACAATTAGGACTGTACAGTTTATTCATGTTGCTGTTAGATGGCGGTCTGATACATAGATTTGCCTTGTGACATTTTTCCATGTGAGAGGCATCAATTTCTGTTGCTATTCAGTGACTCTGCCAGCATGATCTAGGCCAGAGATGATGCTATTTATACAGAGTGATATTACCTACATGACTCTGAATGCAAGGAAGGATTTTCAACCTGATTTTTTTTCATTATGTGCAGAGTTAGTATGATGCATATTCTTTAGAGGTTTTGTGGGATATGAAAGTTTTGGTGAAAGAAAATAATTTAATAATAGGCTTGCTGACCTAGTTTGTATTTTGTGTGTGGTTTGACCTTGAGTCTATAGGTAGCTTTATTCTTTAAGTGGTACATATCCCTGAATTAAGGTGCTGAACACTTTTTATCTAATGACACACATTTTCACGTTGTCTAGTGAAGTGATACTTTGGTATAATAATGGAGTCTTTATACCTGGTTCTGAAAAATCCTCCTGACTTTTTTTTCTCTGCTGTCAATGCAATAGATGCTCCACCTCCGACATGGGAACAACTGGAAAATGGACTAGTTGCTGTGAGGACTGTGGTTCATGGCTTAGTTGACTATATTCAAAATCACAGCAAGAAAGGAACAGATCAGCAACAGGTAAAAGCTAAATCATTTAGAAAATGCTTTTCCTTAGATTTTATTGGCTGTGTCCCATGGTAAAGATTTACTAATATCTGGAGGGATTTAGTTTGAGGAGCTGATTTAAAATATCACTGCTGTGTCATAGTTATCAAAGAAGACACAAGAAAGGAAAAAATCCAAACCCAAAACAACACACACAAACACAACCCCCCTCACACACATCCTGCAATATCTGTTGCGTTAATTTGCACAGTTCACTATGATAAAAATAAAAGTGTCTGATCCAGCTGCAAGCTTAGAGAAATGAATAAACATCCCTCATGACTAGAGGGTAAGGAAGAGAAGTTGGGATGCCTGGTGCTGTGATCGATGGGGATTTTCTTGGGTTTGTTTTCATGTGACACATTAGAGCCACTTGTCTCTGTGACAAAGAAATGATTCTTATACCTGTGCTTAATGGTTTGTGAAGTTTAAAGATTAGGAAGGCTTCATATAAAAGTATCATCCAACTTCCCGAGACAAAACTTTTGTTTCAGAAATGAAATGGTGTTGCCAAATATATGTATATTACCTTATCTCGCATAGTTATCTTATCATGTGTTCCTTTGATCTCATTCCATTGTATAGCTAAGTTGATATAAAAGCTTGCTGCTGCTGGAAGACAGAGCTGCTTGTCACACATTCCCATTCCCTCCCCTGCTTTGGCACTCATCCTCTTGGAAAGCTGGTTTAGGGAGCTAAACTAGTAGAAAAGGTTATCTCTGCCAAAAAAAAAAAAAGGCAAAATTAGTGAATTATTTCTGCTGTTTTACCTTTTTGCATTCACTGGGATGCCTAATGAGCAGTTACCAGCAAAAGAAAAGCAGTAGGAATACATAAGTGGAAATAGCAGTGGGAAAAACAGTGAGGGGTTTTGTTCTGGTGAGACCGTTGCCTAGACCTAGTACATGCTGTGCTGCTTGGAAGGGAACCCAAAGCCTCCCACATGGGAAAGGGGACATTGGGTGAGTATAGGGCAGAGTTTTGCTGGCTGGCAGCAGTGGCCAGCAGAGGGCTGTGAGGTTTATGTACACCCTGCCTTAATCCTGTTTTCAATAGAGTAGATCCCCACCCCCCCCCACCCCCAAATAATCAGTTTGCAGATGACTTCTTATGGATTTACACCTTTCGCCTGAGTTTCTCAGAGAGCGAGAGTTTACTTTTACAGACCTTTCCCTCAGTGGGATCCCTGATAGGGACCTGATTTAATTCTGCCATAAAAACTGTAGGAACATAAATGTCTTTGAGACCACCTTTGGCCTTCTGTCAATGTATTTAGAGAGACTGGCAAATGGACGTACGTGGGGACAGCAAGACTGCAGTAAGTGGTTGTTTTTTGGAAAACTTAAGTAAGAAAAATACAGAGGACAACCTATACACTGCTGATCTGTGTAAGAATAAGATTGCATCCTCAACTATTGACGGATATAATTAGCATGGATAGTGAAGAGGTTTTTAGTCCAAAGGGGAGTAAAAGGGAACTGGATGAAAAATAACTCATAGAGATCAAAGGGATACTCAAGTGCCATTTTGAGCTAGCGGAAAGCAAGGGAAAAACTGACTAAATTCTATTTATTTTCAATCTACCACAAAGCTTGATGAATATTTGGCAATTTCTGATTGATCATAGTTATTTTTTTCAGGCTATATGATTTTTGTCCACTTAACTGTTTCCTGAAACACAGCTGCCATCCAGTCATGCTTCAGTAAATAATTTGAATAAAAGTGTTCTAAAAACCTGATAGTCTTGAATCTATTAGTTCTGTTGAATAACCAAACATGAATACTGCTCCAGTTGTCTGTTTCACATCATGTACTTCTGGAACATTTAAATTGAAGGAATTGTCAACAGTCAAATAAGAGGATAGGTTTGACTTGTGGTTAAATGCAGTTATTTTCAGGTATCTCACCTGTGTTTTTTTTTTTTAACCTTGTCAGCCTCCTCAGCACAGCAAGTATAAGACATACATGTGCAGAGACATGAAACAGAGAGGAGGATGCCCCCGAGGGGCCAGCTGCACCTTTGCACACTCACAGGAGGAGCTAGAAAAGTAAGTGTATCTCTTATGGTAGAAATCAGTCAAGTCTTTGCTTCATCTTACCCATGAGTTATTTATCATGCCTAGGAATGAGGAGAGGAGGCATAACTTCTCATACATTAGTAGGAAATAATATGAAAAACTTCTAACAGACATCACTTAGATTTTGGAACTGCTCGTTCTTAAATATAGGGTATTTTGCCCTGTTCAGTTGTAATGCAGCTCTGAAAGTTTGATGTTTACACAAGTGTTGTTGGAGATTCTGGAGGTGGGCTGTTGTTCTTATTTCTTAAGTGTGACTAAACATGCTGTTTGACTGCATCCATTATGGTGGTTTATTTGGTTGTATTTCTCATCCTGCCTTTACATTTAGGTGTGAAAAATAGGTTGCTGGCAGTTTTTCAGATGTAGATGTTCTTTTGTTGAAGAGTTAAAAAGTGGTGGTCATATGAAGTGTGCCGTGAATAAGTTACATTAGTTACAGATTTAGAGGGGACACCCAGTTATCCAAGAGCAAGCTGCTGCTGTTCTGAAGTTTGTTTTTTGGAAGTAAAACGGATTATTTAAGAGTTAAAAGAAAGAAATACAATGTATTGTATGTAGCGTATATCACTTCTTATTTGCTTTTGGGGCTAAAATAATTCTTTAAAGAAGTAGCATATTTATTTTTAAGTCAGAAGAAAACTCCAAAGATTTGGAAGTGGCATTGCAGTCTCTTCTTTTTTTCTTTTTTTCCCCCTTAAAAATCCAAAACTTGAAGCATTAGTATAGCAGATCATTGGCTGTATAGCCAGCATGCAATGCATTAACAAAACAGGAAGGAAAAAAAAGCAAAGCATGTGGTGTTAGAATGACAAAGGCAGTTATTCAAATGAACAGTGAATAGGACTTTGATACTTATGTTCTGCAGAAACAGCTGGGGGTTTCCCCCTTTTGTTCTGGTATTAAGAAAATGGAGATTGGTAGTACTGGTTTAGATGGTTAATGCACGTGGTGAGTCAGTATTAGTGCCTCTGAACTAGTTGTATATATCAAGGCGGATTGTTTGTCAGCTTTGTAGGTGGAAAAGGCCTATTTTATCCATACAGGCTTGTATGCCTCAGTAATAATACTGTTGTGGCATGAAGCGAATGCTTGTTCTATTTCAGGTTGCAGCAATTTCTGTAGGTGGTTGGGGAACTTTGAGTTCCAGTTCTTTGGACCTTTTATCTTTGATAAATTCTTTTGAGTAGATACTGCATTTGTGTTCTTCCTTTTTAAAATGTTTAGTGTGAATAATATGCATTGCTGTTGCTGTGTAGTTCCTGTATCTCTATATATAGCTTTGAGATTGCAAGAATGTTAATGGGGATGTGTGTGGCAATACCTTAGCAAATTATAATCTAGACTTGCTTAAACAGCAGCTGATTCTCCTCTGGGCAGGGGACAGAGACCCAGTGTGCATAGGCAAGTATGATACCCTACTTTGTTTACTCCCTTGCAATGCATTCTGAGTGATGCCCACTGTCAACGCTACATAGCTTGAATTTATAGTTTGATTATGTGGATAAAGATTAATCCAGCCAGGAAATTGGAGGGTTGATGGGAAGTTAGGAAGGTGGCTAGAAGATAATCAATGAACTCTGACAGGTGAAGAGCTCAAATCTACATAGAAATACACATCGTCTGCATATCTAAAAAACCAAAATGACCACAACAACAAAAATTCATAGCAACCAAAAAACTTTTTTTCCTCTGGTGCATTGCTGTTAATGCTGTGCGTGTGGGCAAATATAAAGATTATCTGAAGATTAAATACTAGAGTATAGTATAAAGTGAAAATAACTGCCCCATCTTTGATCTTCTGATTGAAACTGCTGTTAACAGTTCAAATAGCAGTGAAGTTGTAGTCTTAACAGATACTCATAATAAATTTCTCACAAGCCTTTAGGAAACTTGAATTTAAACTTGAAGATTTCGTTAGCATCTGTGTTTGAAAAAAACTTGAAAATGCAACTCCTTTTATTTTTTTGTTTTTGATGTGTGGTTTCTTTTTTCTGAAGATTCCGTAAAATGAACAAGCGTCTGGTTCCCAGAAGACCTCTGAGTGCCTCCTTGGGCCAGCTGAATGAGGTGGGCCTACCTTCAGGAGCTATCCTCTCGGAGGAAGGGGGAGTGGACTTGCCCAATAGGAAAACTTCTGCTCTGCCAAATGGAATTGTGTCAACAGGCAGCACAGTGACGCAACTTATTTCTCGAGGGACAGACTCCGGTTACGAAACCTCTCTGAAGCCAGGGAAGATGGACCATCTGAGTAGCAGTGCCCCTGGATCCCCTCCTGACTTGTACGGGTCTTCCTAACTGTTATGTAAAGTGTCATGTGTGTAAATATGCAGTAGAAACAAAGTAAACCCATTTGCTAGAAAAGAAACAGAACAGGTTTGGTTTGGTTTTGGTGTTGGGTGTTCAAGTGACTAAACAGTGGAGTAGAAAACTAACGCTAAAACTCTAAACTGCTTTACTTCCCTGTTTGCTTATATTTTAATCAGAGAAGGTGATGTAAGCATTCAGAAGGTGGAATATAGACAAAGAGCAGTGTTTTAAAGTACAGTGTGCTATATCAGGCCTTAATGAGCAGTGTTATCTTTCTGCTTTTCAGACTGGAGTCTGTCCCCAAGAGCTCTATTTCTGCCTTACCAGTGAACCCTCATCCTGTGCCTGCTCGGGCACCAACAGATCTGCCTTCAGTGTCTGTCACCAAGCAGTTGCAAATGGTACCACGAGGGTCTCAGTTGTATAATACTCAGCAAGCAGATATGTTTTATCAAGATCCTAGAGGAGCAGCCCCACCGTTTGAGCCAGCACCCTACCAACAAGGTGAGTTGGAGACCATGCTCTTTATCTTCATATTGATCTTATTATTTCTTCCCCCTCTGGTGTTTACTTAAGAGCTTACGTTGGAGTTCTCTTGCATATTATGTGGACTGTGTGCTGATGGCATAATAGAATGGAGGTTAGCAGGCTTTTTATATCTTGACTGAGGACTTCAGTGCAAATGAAAGCAGAGGTTTGTATCCATCCAGTGTAGCAAATCCTTCTTTCTTCAGTTCTTCCAAACTGGGCTAGGTAAGGGATCTAATATGGTAAACCTTAATTCAATTTGACTCAAGGAAAATGGAAATAAAGCTTAACCAGCAGAGAAGTTTATACTTGAGGGGTGAAAGTACTTGCATCCTTGATGAAAAGTGTATGGGTGTTTCAAAAATGCCTTCACATGTGTGTTAATAGGTAGAGGCAATTGAAATTAGACAAGGGCTGGGCCCAAAAATGAAAACATCATAAAAAAAGGAAGAGGAAAAGTTCTGAGTATAGAGAGACCGAGTGGAGAAAGATAATATAGAAGGGGATTAAAATGAAAAGGTATGTCTATATATAAAGATGCGAATGATTCTTATGCAATTAAAGAAATGGCATAAAGTGAAGTTAATATGAAAGAAAAATAAGGAGTGAAAGAGCAAAAGAAGTGGAAAGAAGAAGAAAAAGCTCTAGAAAGGGAGGGGGGAACCATTTTTAGAAAGTTGCAGAGCATCTTGAAGGGGAAGAAAGCTTACATTTGATTATTGTATGCAAATGAAGAACTGAGGTGTCTACAAAATTTGATGCACACATTGTTAATGATGTGCACATACCCATGCTTATTTTTTAATGAACCAGAGATCCCAGATAGGTTACTAAAATCTTCATATAACTAGGAGGTGTGATTTTAGAAGTATTTGGTGATTCGCAGTACTGAAATTTCTTTCTACTATACAAGAGGTAGATCAAATCTTTAGATAACTTTAAATTCTGATTAATCCAAGTTTCTTTGCATAGGCAATGGCTTTGATATTTTGGGACAAATTGAATTTTAGTAATGTGGGTAAAGATGTACAGGCTCATTTTCAGTTTACTTTCTAGGTCTTGTCTAGCTAAAAGCATTCATATCAGCCTGCAGATATGTTCTAGTGAATTATTTCTATTTTGAATGCTAGCAGGACTTCTGGTGGGACTTGTGTGGTGGGATCAGTCTCGCCACCTCTTCTCCAGCTACTGTAACCTTTATACCTTGCTGGTGTCTTACTTAGATAATTAAACTGTGTCACGTGAGCTTTGGATCAGCTTTTGCTTCTTCAAGGTTTCCTGTGGTTAATTATTGAGTAGAAGTATTGGTTAAATAGTGGGGGCAAACAACAAATGTGAATTTAATTAATACCTTTCTCTTCGTGATACCTGTAGACTGGAGTATTTGAAACAATTTCGGTTTGTGAACAGTTGTGGTAACCACTTCCTGTATTTTGTTTGTGTTTTTTCCTATTTCCTTATTTCAAGGAGTTTACTATCCCCCTCAGTCCATGTCTCGCTTTGTCCGGCCTCCTCCGTCAGCTCCTGAACCTGGTCCGCCTTATTTAGACCATTACCCCCCCTACCTTCAGGATCGTGTGGTCAGCCCACAGTACACGCAGCCGCAGCAGTATCCCATGGGACAGCCCATCTACCCACCGCACTACGACAGCCGCCGCGTCTATCCCCCCGTCCAGCCGTACCAGCGGGAGGAGATTGTCCGAGGAAGCCCTGTACCCATTGAAATTCCACAGGCAGCTGTACCTTCCTACGTACCTGAATCCAGAGACAGATACCAGCAAACAGAGGGTTATTGCCCAGTGGCTCCACATCTCAGTCAGATTAGACCTTCCTGCCACAGGGTATGGTTTTTATATTGCATTTTTGTAGTCATTTGAGAGAGAAAATATGAACTACCTCAGGAGTTGTTTTTTGTTTTGGTTTTTTTGCAGTAAGGTAATGGTTTTTTGTGAGGAATTAGAAGTTTAAACTTTAAGAAGAGGTCCTGGAAAGGCAGTTTCCAAAAACTGGAAGGCAGTTTAGTTACTGGTCAAGTCTGCAATTGTAATGATGTTAACGTGTAAAAGAGCAGGCTGCTACTTAGCGCTTGAAGCAGAACAGCATGTGTCTAAATGATTATGTGTGGGTTCTTGTCCTTCCCATCTGTGGCTGACCATCTCTGTGCCTCAAGAAATAAATAAACATACATCCCTTGATAAAGGAACTTAAAATTTTACTTTTCCAACTTTTCTCTATTTTAGGATTGCAAACTGGAGGGTCTTCCTAGTAGAAGTGTACAAACTTGTTTTGGTAAATAACCAGCTGGAATTGAGTCCTGTAGAGTAGCTGTACTTATGTAGCTATTCAGATTAAAGGCTCTGAATCACATTGCTGAGCCCAGGAAGCATTTTTAACATAGCTTATAGATTTATCAGTTTTGAGTTTGACACATTTGTGGGATATTTAATTCTGTTGCAAAATGAATAATAAATGCAAACTAACTCTGACTAGATTATGATCTGTAGATTTCTACTACTTACCTATATGATTGAGATGGGGACTTGCCATGCTGGAACGTGTTCCAGTGGAAACTTTACCAAGTTGGAACAGAGTCACATTGAGCTACCTACGAGTTAAAAGATTAGCGGTTTTAAAGGTAGAAATGCTGGGTTAGTTGAGGATCTAATCAGTTTTGGGCAAATAACGTTCCCTACCTTTTGGGTGTGTTGAACTAACACTCTGGCTATTATAGGAAATTAGATGTTCTATATTAAACATGAAAGTGAACAGATAGACTTGAACAAAGTGATCGTCACTTCTTATTGTAACAACGCGCTCTATTCACAGCATTTTCTTTTTCTTAGACTATTTGGTTGTCATTTCATTTAGGTAAACAACACTTTTGAAATTACAATCTCTGTGCACTAATGCTTCAGAAGATTTGTAACGTTATTTCTGGTTTCATCTCAGCCTCATCCCAGCCTCGACGAACTTCACCGACGAAGGAAAGAGATCATGGCCCAGCTAGAAGAGAGGAAGGTGATTTCTCCACCTCCTTTTGCACCGTCACCAACCTTGCCTCATCCTTTCCATTCAGAGGAGGTAAGCATATTTTGACAAAAATATGACTTGCTGTCATGTTTAGAAAATACTTGGGAGTTTGTGTGTGCTCTAGCTGAAGACAACAAGAAAATTAGAACAGTACAGTGTCAGCAAGTGTTGTGGGAGTAGATTTTTGTGCTCCAGGTGAGGTGGAAGACCCATGTAGTGCAATCTCCAATCTCTGAATTGGCTGTTGATTCTCTGATCTGCCACTGATCCTAAGCTATCTGCTTCTGGTGCAACCAAGAGAAATAGTTTTGAGCCATTGTTAGCTGAAGTATTCAGTCTTCATGGTCACTTTGCTTCATTTGCTCCTGACATGTTTATAATTAAGTAACAGCTTGCTAGAGGTTTATCTTTTTAACCAAGGTCAAAATACCACTTTCATACTGGCCAAATGAACGGTCAGCACTGTGAGTGTAGCCGGGTGATCAGAATTTTACACATTTCATGCTTGCTGTGGCCCCAATCCAAATGATTATGTATCTGATAAAAAAAAAAAAATAATAGTCCTGGTGGTGTTTTTCTGCAAGCTCACTGCTGTTGAACTAAGCAGTGGTGACTATGAAGCTGCTTCTTCCCTTCACTTACAGAACCAGATTTTTGTTTTTGTACAGTACTTGGATGAAGACCTGAAGGTAGCTGGGAAATACAAAGGAAATGACTACAGCCAGTACTCTCCCTGGTCCTGTGACACCATCGGCTCCTACATTGGAACCAAAGATGCAAAACCCAAAGATGTTGTGGCAGCAAGGAGTGTGGAGATGGCGGTATGTAGGGATTAGGGGGGAACTCGGAAGAGAAGTTGATACTTCTGTGGGTTGGGAAAGACTGATGTGTGTTCTGATAAGCACATGACAGTGCTTCTATTTAAGCTCAAAAGTGCAAAGTGTGCAGAGTGCTGTAATTTCAAAGTTATGAACAGACCTACATCTGTGTAGCTGTTTTGAAATGGTTATAGATAACCAGTCTGCTCTGAAGCCACAGATAGCAAGAGATCTTTGCCACGATCATTTGTGCTTACTTGAAGTCCAAAAATTACTCTCTTCTGACAGCTTGTAAATCAAACATGTCTGTCTGTTGCTTTCTTCTGTCAGAAGGAGATGCTGTAACTTAACTTTGTGCTATTAATCCTTTTAAGGTGATTGTGACTGCTGTTAACAGTGTTACTAGTTTTCACATGAAGGACTCTGATTTGTGACCGCAAGAATACCCAAAATTGCATGGAGCTTTTGAGAGAAGCATAGTCAAACATAATACTAGGCTGAGTTTGTCTTGAGGGCAATTTCTAACTCTATGCTGTGTTTATTCAATCCTTCACTGAAGTCATGGGTGCCTGGCTGTGACCTTATTTTGTGCTGCTGCATTTTTGCTAGGTCAGCTTTACAAAAAGAAGGGGCTGCTAGGGTTCATTATTGGGAGTCACAAATGTAGAAGAAAACAAGTAGAATTCTGAAATACCACCACTACTCTGTTTCTTCCTAACATTTAAGCATCACTCAACAGCAAGAAGTATGCTGGTTGGTAGCCTCTGCGAGTAGGAGGGCATTCAGGTCTGCAAGAGAAAGGACCATTTAGTCTGAGGGACTATTTTACAGAGATACAAATGGTTTTCTTCTTCACCTCCCATCTGCAAAAGTATTTTATCTTTTCTTTGTATATTGTTACTGTCATGGTGACCTTTCTTTGGTCAATAAGGGGAGGGGGAAAAAAATTAAATCCAGAACTAACTCTTCTGTGGACAGGCGGTCCCGTGTTGCATCTACTTCACTAAATCATAGGATTTTTCTGTCTGGCTTTTCCACTTTGCCCACAAGAAGGGTTCCCTGTTCCCTTCTGCCTCACTGCGATTAAATGCATCTGCGTTCTGTCCACTGAATTGCTTTATTGTAAGACTTTGAAGGCACCGTGTGAAGGGGGAACAAAAAGGAGGCTTTCTTCCAGAAAAAACGGAGCAATAAAAGGTGTTTCATCTGCAAATTTGGGTTTTTTACATATCCTTTTGCTCTCTGTCTTGCAGTGTGTTTGCCTCATAACACTGTGAGGTTTGACATAGGGAAGTACTGACATTAGTCAGAATCAGCTTATTGCTGGCCAAGTGGCAGCATTGAGGAACCAACAGCTCTGTCATCCCTGCTGCTAGAAAACTCTGTGAATAAACTGGTACTCAATTAAGAGAAGTAATAGAGTTCTGGAGAGGCACCCTCTTTTTTTTTTATTGCTAAACAAAGCATTCTTCCCCAGAGCTAGTTTTTAGATAAGACAATAGGATCTCTGCTACTCTTCCATTTTTGTCTCCCCTCCAGGGGAAAAAAATCTCAGGAGACCTTTGCTGCAGATGGCAAGTGAATTAGTTCTTCCTTTTTTAATTGTCCATAAGAGATTCCTCTTATGAGATGATACTGTTCTTATCCTTGAGAGTGCATAATGCTGGATTTATGCAGATGGCTATGTTCTTGCCTTCCACTCAGTAAATGGAAATAAATTAAAATTAGTGCTAGCATCCTATGGACTTGAGATGAAAATGTCTTTTTTTTTTTTCAGAATACCAAAGTAGATGCTGTGTAATGCCTCTTCCAATTTTAACATGTTATATTTTTTGAGTTTAGCTTCCAATTCAGTTGTGACTGCCATTTCCACCCCTTTATTGGTGTCGTAGCTTTGTTATCTTGTCTGTTTCTAGCAGTCCTTATCCTCACTGAAAGCTTCCAGAGTTTTATTTTAGTTTTGGACCATACCAAAGTTTTTTGCCTTTATCCAGTCCTCTTTGCATTGTAGTCCCACTTTACCTTGTTCTTTTTGCTGTACACACATCTCTACTTCTTCAAGCAAAGTATTAACTTGATTGTTGTCACGTATTACTATGTTATGTGTTCTGGCAGTAAACCGATAGCTTTCCCATTTAACTAAGCACTTTTCCCTTTTCTTTGAGTCTGATTATTTCTGTTACCATTTCATGTTTAGCTGGATGTGATAATTATTTGGGGAAGTATTTTTTTTGTTGTTTCTTACATGGTGAGGAAGCTCTTAAAAATTTATTTTTATTCGTGGAAACAACCCATTGACCTATGGCTTTAAGTTACTCCAGGTGACTTCTCCCATAACTGGCCTAATTTTATCTTAGGAAAAGCTTTGTTAAAAATCTTTATGGTAAGCTCCTGTTTCTTCTAAAGTAAATGAATTTGATTTATCTTGCTAAATTGAGCTTGTTTTCTGTGCACATCTTTTCCTTTGTTGACTGCTTGGTGTAAAGTCCTTTGAGTAGAGAGGGAACATTTTATCTGTTCATGTGCCAACCCGTAACATGTTTGAGTCTGAAGCTCAGTTAGAAACCAGGATGTTTCAAAGAGTACTACCGCTTAACGAAAAGATGTACTAGATATATCCAAGTAAGTGCTGTACTGAATAATTCCCATTTTGAATCATCTGCATGCGGTTAGATGCTATGATTCTTAACTAGGCTTCTAAGAAATTTCACTTGGAGTTTGGAAGGAGTATGTATTCCTCAGAGATCTCTTCTTTGACTTTATTCTGGAGATATTTCCCATTAGACTTTCTTTGTCTTAATTTCCTCTTGCTGCTGCTCCCTTCCCTTGGATTTGTTTGCAATTAATTATGCAACTGTTTCACAGTGGTGATAGTAATGGTCATTTTAAGTTAGACCATTAAAGAGACGTCCCTCTTAACGGCGGAATTACAAACTGAAGAATAAGTTGAAGGATGAAAAGAACAGAGAATACAAGAGACTTACTGATTTGCACCAGCTTGTTGTAAAAGGAATGTGATTGTGTTTGTTTCTGAATAAGTTTTTGACTGCCTTTTCCATACCTATCTGCCTTTTCTTATCTAGAATGTAGATAGTAAAGCCATGCGTGACCAGCGATTAGACATGCAGCGAAGAGCAGCAGAGACTGGTGATGATGACCTCATTCCATTTGGAGACCGACCAACTGTGTCGAGATTTGGGGCTATCTCCCGTACTTCCAAAGCGATGTACCAGAACTCTGGTCCCATGCAGGCCATGGCAGTTCAGGGAGCTACCACCAAATCAATCATTTCAGGTAGGATGTGTGCTCCTGGATTTTGCTGGCTGTCGCTATTTTCTTTAGTGCTATAGTGTAGCATAAGTTGAAGACAGCCTCTGTAAACTTGTTTCTTGTCTTAGAAATATAGACCACGTGTATGTTATGCCACAAAAATAACTCTGGGTAGGGCTTACACGGTAAAGCCTGAAGAAAAAGGCTGTCATTACTTGTTCTTCCACAGATGGGTTTGTGCACACGTAGTATATGTGGTGGTGATTTGGAAAAATTACTTTGTTCTGCTGTTCCCTCTGAGATGAGGCTTCTTTTAGAAGTCCAGAAAGTTACTGCTTCCTCAAATACATAACTCAGAACCATCATAACAAATTACTGTACGGCACTCCTATGTTATGAGTAGTTGCTGTTGAAAGCTTAATGCAGCTCTTGTTTTGTGTACTGTTAAGCAAAGCAAATAAAGTAGAAATGGTTTATTTTCTACACATTTATTTTCTAATCACATGTATAGTGTGGCTGTGTATTGTACTCCAAAAGATGGTCTCTTTCTTGAGGTGAACTGATTAATCTTAAGAAAAGGCTTAATTATATTCTCCCAAACTTCCTTCTAGATTTTCTTCAGGAGTTAACTGCTGGAAAAAAACCCAGAAACTCATTTCCTTAATTCCAGCAGTAACTTTCTAGAATTAATCACAGGTAGAATTCTGGCTTCCCTGAAAGTTTAATCTTCAAATGGATGTTGACGAGGTATCTCAGAAATATCAATCAGTCCTCAAGTCTTTTAGGAACTTAATTACTTAAAATAATTGCTCTCATAGTGGCTCTAAGTTTGGTTTTGAGTCCTCTTTCCCTTGCGTGTCTGAAGCCCTTCACAAACTCAGACTCTGGAAGGCTGAAGCAAATCTTGTTGGATGTGCAGGAAGAGTGATACGTAAGACTGGTCACGTGCATTTTTGTGTTCATTTCAGCAGAAGAAATGTTAGACTTCCTCACTCTTCGAGGGCTGACCTTCTGGGTTGTTCTCTAATTTCTCTCCAGTTCTGTGTCTTGGCTGAAGTACTTAAAAGATAGTTTTGTAGTAATGCGATGTGGTTTTCTTTCTGTTCACTGGCAGACTACAGTCCTTATGGAACTCACAGTGGCTGGGGTGGCTCTCCATATTCTCCTCATCAGAATATACCTTCTCAGGGACGTTTCAATGACAGGTGGGATTGTTTTATTTTGCCTTTGTCTTTTTTGTAAATTTTCTTCATCTATTTCTTTGTGTCAGTTGAGTAAAGCTCTTTTTGGAAATCTCCTTATTTTTGCTTTTCTCATCACAAAGGGAGAGACTGTCCATGTCAGATGTGGCTGGTCATGGGAAACAGTTGCCCTCAGCTGAACGAGAGCAGCAGCTGCGCATGGAGCTGCAGCAAGTAGACCATCAGATTAGCCAGCAGACACAAATGCGAGGACTTGAGGTTGGTACCAACACTTGGAAGAGTGGTGGGGGGTGGTATGGAGAGAGAGCTAGTAAAGTTGCTTTTCATATGTTGATCTTTCTCTGACTGTAATGATATTCAGTAATAATACCTAATTCTGTGGTGCTAGGCATCGGGTCTGTAAACCTCTTTGCTTAGCAGCAAAAACTTCATGTGCAAATCAACGGTATACTTGAATCTACACTCTATGCTCATTCATATTTCCTTTCATTCTCTCTCTCGCTCTCCCTCTTTGTTCATCTGTTGACTCAGAGGCAGACTTGTGGTGTAGGTACCTATTCCTCTTGGCTTTACTGCCATTGAAAATGTCTGGGTTTATGTACAGAAAGCTATGGCCTTCATCTGTTTCATGTTTGGCTTTGTGTTGTACCTGTTTCTTCCTAAATAGCACAAGCCCCAACAGTCAAAATAAATATAAAAGATATTTAGCTTGAAAAATTTAAACTTAATATTTTGTGTCTCCCCACTTAAAAGACATGTAGTTCCTGGCAATGTGAAGAAAGACAGGAGTTTGCATTTGTAAAAGGGTTAATGAGCTGAAATCTTTGTTTGTATTTTGTGTAACACATAAGGAGAAATGTCAAGGCATAATGAAAGAATTGTGTTAGTAAAACTTAAGTTACCTTTTATTTTAACTCCTAGGAAAAAATCAGTAAATGTTTACCAGAAAACTCTTTTAGGTACCTCAGCAACTATTCATATTATACCAATTCCTTACGGGAAAATATTAAGTAGTGGATAGGAGCGTCTGCTGAAACTATGGTTACCCAAGAATGTGTTACAAAAGGAGGGCTATTGCAGATTAGTTCTAAGAGCTCACAATTTTTAAGTGGCAGCAGCAGCAGTTGCAAGTAGTGTGCATTTCTTAGTTACTTGAAGCATAATTTGTGTTCCTGTGCCCTTGTTTGGGAACAAGGGGAGAAAATGTTTTAAATCTTGCATGTCTGCCTTTGCCATAATAGAAGAGTATTGGAAAGTTGCAAAACTGTAAGTGGCCTGTCTCTCCTGCTCACTATTACTGTGATTGTGTTAGTGCTAAGTCCTACGTGGTTGAGCTTTGAGCCTTGATGTTACTCTAATTTGAATTTGTCAGAACTCGTAGGTTATTTTGAGTAATAGCAGCTTTCAGTTTCTCTGGTGTTCAAAGCTGCAAGTAGATATTTGAAATCCAGGAGGCTTTATTGTTTTACTTGTTGCAAGGTCGTAGCAATCACTTAATTCAGTTAGAGCATGAGCAACTGTATTATTTTGCTTTCTTCTCAAATGAATGAGCATTTCTACTTGTAGACCAGCCAGATGTTTGGTTGGGTGCAGTAGTAAGTAGATAGTGTGTTTAAAATGCAGAGCACACACTTATGGAACTGATTCCCAAGTATTGGCAGATTTTTTTGCAGTGGCTGACATGGCTACTGCTTTTACTTGGCTCCTAGTAATTTGCAACTTTGTGAATGTCTGTAATCACTTGCCCCTCTCTGTTCCTGTGCTTTCTAATCTGGGTCAGTAGGGAGCTACATCCACATCCCTCAAGATACTTCATATGGTTTAGTAATAATCCTGGCTGTACTGTAAACTTTGACTTGTACTATTGTAAAATAAAGCAGCAGATTTGCTTATCTGCTGTTATCTTTTGTTCATAAAATAGCTCACATGAGAGTAGTGTTCTTGTTCATGTGCTTAATCTTAGTTTTGAGAACAAAAGCTGTATGAGGAAAACTCATGCAAATTTATTACAGTAAAAGGTATTTAACGCTGCTTATTTAAAAGTGGAAAGATGTGTTTGCATGTAAAAAAAAATGTTTAAACTTGCATTGGAAGTGATTTCAATTGGGACTTTGTTAAGGAGGAGAGAGAAGGCCTTAGTTTGGCAAATAAGCAATACTCTAGAGCTATGACCTAGAGCTCTTTCTGTGCTTGGTGTGCTGTGTGCTCAGTTGTGTATGTGCTTGGCTTTATGCATTTAGGCTGTTAGTAACAGGCTGCTGTTGCAGAGGGAGGCGACTACCCTGGCAGGCCAACCACAGCCCCCACCCCCTCCTCCCAAGTGGCCTGGGATGATCTCAAGTGAACAGCTGAGCTTGGAGCTACACCAGGTGGAAAGGGAAATTGGGAAGAGAACCCGTGAGCTGAGCATGGTGAGTGCCATGGGGGTGGGAGGCAGAGAGGTAGAGTGGAGAGCCGTGTAGCTGGCTGCAGCCCTTTCCCCCTGGCAAAAAGACTGCAGCTGGAGCCATCCATCTCCATCTTTTTATTCTTCAAAACCCCCTGAGAAGTTTCTTCACTCTTCTTGGTGAAGAATTTGAATTGTAGCCACTTTAAATTACTCTGCTGGTATTTTATCACCATTTGAAAATAAGTGCGACACTGTTGAAAGCTATGAACGGTACTCAAGGTCACCGTGCCATGAGTTGTATAAACTGCTTTAACACAGAAAACATCATCTGCAGGTACAGGCTAGTGTTCAGAAGTCTGTGTGCTGTTACAGTCTATGGTCTTTGCTTGTTGTTACAAGAATCATTCCTTCCTTTCAGGAAATACTGTGTCCTGAGAGGACAAGCATATCTTAGTGAGTCTGTTTTCTTGTTTCATGGCTTCTGTGGGTTACACTGTATGGCTCTAATTTACAGGCCTTCATCATCACTCCCAAAGGATGAAGTCTCAAATTCTTTTAACACAAAGGTAAAGAGTCTCTCTTTCGTCCTTTTCTTTAAAGGAGAGCCAGTCTTCACTGGATATAAAAAACAAAATGGGCACCACTAAGCAGACAGAAAATGGACAACTAGAACCGCAAAGCAAGGTTCCAGCTGAGGACCTCACATTGGCATTCAGGTAACATAGGTCTTCAACCTTTCTTTGTATACCAGGAGACTGACTTAATTGAGGTCACTCTCTTGTGTGTGAATAATACCCCTTGCCTCATGCTGTCTCTGATGTGGAAGCATCTACTAGGAAAAGATTATACAAATCAAGTTTTTGTAGTGCAAGCATGAATTAAGGGCCACTTCACATAATGAGTAAATGAGTGAAATTGAGACTGTATATCAGTTAATGCAACAGAAAAACTGCAGCGTTTGTAAGACCAGAAGTCCACCTAGACAACAATATTGGATGATTAGAAGACAGCAGCAGAAGATAAAACAGCAGCCATAAAATAAACTTTTATCTACCGTTCTAGTTTCAAAGAAAATAATTGTTATAAATGTGAGAGGAAAGTTATTCCATCCTGCTAAGGTTTGTGATGTGGATGTTGTTTAGGGAGATAGGTAACTTCAAAACAAAGTTCAGTTTTATTTGTAGGCACTAATTTTTATCTGTGTAGATGTTAGGATTGACTTAAAATCACATTTGCTAGTCCATTGAAATAAGGTGTGGGCTGGGAGTGCTGGAAATCTGCACAGCAGCCATTTTCAGATGGCATCTGTGTCTAATCAGACTAATACTTGGCACAGAAAAAGCTGAAATGCTGCGTATGTTTCACTAAGTCAAGTTTATATATAACTTCACTTGAGTGGTTTGGAATATGGATATTTGTTCAGAAGGTGTATCCCTGTCAGTTGCTTGTCCTGTCGAGTTCCACGCTGCACCATTAGAACTAAGAGAAATGATCCAGATCAGTTACATATTCTGGAATGTGTGCATTGTACAAATTCATAGTGTGCATCTTGTGGCTTATACAGAAAAAGAATTTAAAATATTTATCTAAGACACTAAAAATATGTAGTCTTTTGTTTTCAATTAACCTTTTATTAGTTCTTCTCTTTCTGGTAAGTACCTGCAGCATACCAGACAACTTATTTATTATACAAGGCGGGTCTTTACATTTTTACATATGTTGGCAACTGTTCATTGAGATGCTGCAGCAACAAATATCGAAGTCCTTTTTCTTCAAATAAAGGAAAAATCTCAGTAATTACTTCTCTTCACGCTCTCCCCCCTTCTCCTCAACTTTCAGCAGTGATGTTCCGAATGGATCAGCCTTGACACAAGAGAACATTGGCCTCCTGTCAAACAAGACGGCATCTCTCAGCCTGTCAGAGGACCCAGAGGGAGGAGGAGACAACCACGACTCCCAGAGAGCGGGAGTTACGCCCACGTCTGCTCCATGAAGTGAGGCCAGCACACTCCAGGCTTTCTTCTGCTGGGGTGTTGATAGTTTCCATCACGTTTTTTTTCCAGGGGTGATCAGAGAAACCCAGGAGCAACAGCAGTAGCAGAGCAGCAGGTCCAGAGGCAATGTGCACAAACACAACTACTAGAAATAAATCCTGCACATAGTTCACATTAACACATTTTTTAATTAAAAAAAAATGAAAATTAGCAGTATCTGCAAGCGATTCAAATTAAATTTGTTTTTGTTCTGTGAATGAACTTTATTTTAATAACTTCGGACGCCTTGGGTCCCAGGGCTTAAAAAAAAAGATATTATATATATACTCTGTTTGATTAATTGTATGATCTTAATGAAGTAGGTTTTTTCTTTTATTTTGGTATTATTACATACCCAGTGCATATTTCTGTATCACCTTAATTTCTCAACAACTGAAACAACCTGGCCGCTTCCTTGTATGGTTTAAAGGTAAACAAGGAATGAGGGTTGGAGAGTAGCTGTGAATTGCAGTGTCAAAAGATGTGCAGCAAACTTCATTCTTAAAGCAGTTCCTCCCATTGCGGCTAGGAACTGAACCCTAGCTTGTGCGAGCCTGCTTGCTTAAGTTATTTAAGTTCAAACTGTAAGTGACAGAATCTTTGCAATGCAGCAGTTGCAGTCCTTTGCGTATGTCCCAGCACAGCACATGTAGTCTAAGAGGAGAACAAATTTAGTGCACAAGATACATTATTTTATTTGAAAGTTGCTGGCCTTTTATTTTCTGTTGGGACTAAAGAGGGCAGCGGAATGCAGACCAATCTACTACAGCGTGGGTGTTTCTGAAGCTGGTTATCTGGGGCTTGTGCTAGAGAGGCTTAACTAACCAGTGAACGTTGTGCAGCTGTGACCAAGGCAAAATCTCTAGGAGTACAAAGTAGAGGGAACATAAGGTTATGCAGTAGCTGGAAGGATGTTAACTGACAGTAAGCTGGCAAACCGTGCGAGTTCATCCAGTGTTTGCTGGTTGGTTTTTGTTTTTTTTCCCTGCTTGCTATGCCTTTAAAACAAGCTTACCGTACAATTGAGTTGATGCAGTGGGACTTACTGACCTCTCTGCCCTTTGAAATAGGTCTTTCATGTATGTCTCCTTCTGAGCAGCTCTTGCTTTTATTTTTTCTGCATTGCTATTTTTTATTATTATTTAAAACATCATAATTTCCTCTATTTTTTTCTTTATTTTGTTCAGTGATACATCTGAATTAGTTATTTAATCGTAATGCTGTGGTGAGGCCCTTTTACTGAAGGGGACAAACATCTTTGCTATCATTGATGCATACAAATCAATCTTTAAAAAGCAGAGGGGAAATTTTATTTCTTTTTTGAAGTTGGCACTATTTAAGATCAGCATGTATTAGAATTTGACACCTGAGAATAGATCTGTGGCTTGTTTGCCACTGCTGCAGTGAATCCTTCCTAGATTCCCCCTTTCATGGGGGAAAAGTTGCCTCAAAATGACCGCTTAAGGTACACCACGGAGCCTGTCAGAAGTGTTGAAAAGCGGATTTTACTTGATAGATACAGTCTGCTACTTCGCCAAGTAGATGCTTTGTAAGCATAAGTTGGAGACAAGTGTCAGCCTTTCTAGACGTTTTCTTTAAAAGTTAAAGAAGCAAAAGAAATTTTGTTCTTGCTGCACATTTTTTGACTGTTGACATGCACTGGGGTGAGACCCTGTATGTGATGAACTCTATGAAGAATGATGTTTAAAGTGCTGCTCCTTCTGCACCTTCTTGGCCTGTTCTCATTATTATTCTCTTTCTGGGTTAGACTACTAAATCAGAAAGCACTGGTTATGTAATAAATTACTGCATTGCTTTGGTTGGGTAAAGCAAGAGTTAATGAATTTTCTTGGTTTTTAGTTTTTTCCTTAACCTTAACTCCTGCTGATGTCATAGCAAAACCTTGGGCTAAGCTTTGCATTCATCATACTGTTAAATAAAACAAAATGGGGGGTGGGAGGGGATACAGTCCCACTATTGCCTACCAGTAGGAGAGTCCAAACAGAAGACTCGTTTGAGTAGCAATTATTTAATTTGCCCAGTCAAGGCACCGCGTTTATATACTATTTCACATTGAATTTGATTATGCCCTACAGACCTGGCTGGTCAAGGATTTGATACACATATTGGCTTGGGATTCGAGCTTTCTTTTTTATTTAAATAAAAATTTATATATAAATATATATATACATATATACATAGTTATATCTGTATATATATTGGGTATGTTTTAAGAATTTTTTCGCATGAGCGCAGCTGTTGTGATCAAATGTCTGGGAGGTAGAAGCACTGAATGAAAATAAAGGCATTTTTCAGCGCACACGCCCACACTTTCCATGTGTCTTCACACGGGTTTCTTTTGCTCTTTAGTTGAACTTCGGCCTCTTAACTGCAAAGAGTAGTTTTGAAGCTTGCTTTTGGTTGTTTTTTTTTTTTTCCTAGCCCCTCTTAACTTTTGGCGAAGAATTGCCTAGAATAGCTTTGTCTACATCTTGCCCCCATCCATCCCTATCTCCTTGAGGCCTGGCGTTGCAGCTGCTCCCCTTCGAGCTGAGCAGAGCGAGGTTGATGCAGTTTTGAGCCTGTCGGGTCTTTTCCTCCTTTGCTCTGCTCTGGGCGTGAGGATGATTTAACGTGTTCCCCTGGCAGCCTGATCACGAGTCAACTGATAGAGGGCACTGGGCCCTTGTTCACCCATCCTTAAGTGCAGAGCACCACCTGAAGGTCAGCCTTCTCCTTGTTTTTAATTAGTTTACTTCTTCCCGCTGTGTCTTTAATAACACAGGGAGCTCATTTCAGTTGAGATAATAAGTGCAATACTCTAATCTAGCAGGACAAGCCCAGAATGTACCTTTTTTGATTGCATATAATTCTTGATGTAAAATGAATTTTCAGAGACGGTTATGATATGTTTGAACCTACAGTTTAATTTTCAACACTAGGAAGAAAATCTGGAGGGGCAAAAAACATTTTACTTTTTATTACTTGGGCCAGCTAGTTTCCTTGCTAGGTTAGGGATTAATTTTTTCTCCACTTTTGCTCCCAGGAAGAATTCTGTAGTAAGAGCTATTCACATTGCTGGCCTATATAAGGTGAATGCCTCCAAAACCTGTGGATTAGAAAGGAGACCTCGCTGTTATTTTTTCTTCTTCTCTATCCAGCTTTCCGTGCTGTACTTTGTGCATTAGTGTCCTTGTTGTGATCAGTGTGTCCAGGTGAATGCCCTGTTTGCCCAGTATTATAGTTTGGCTTGTTAAATAGTTTGTTTAATATCTACTAACAGTATTGATTTTTGGCTTTGATTTTTCCCCTCTTCTTCTTCTGCTTTCTCTGCTTTTTTGCAGAAGTTTAGTTAATTAAACAAGTCAAAACAGCAAAATGCAATGCATGCTTTTAAAGTCTTTTCTGGAAGCTGCACCTAAAATTTTCCCATTTTGTAGCAAAGTATGCTGGTAGAACTGGGAGGACTGATAGCTCTACATACAAGGGAAGCATTGATAGTTACAGCAAATAAGAAGGGAATGAAGACTTCTGGAGTAACTGTATCCTGCTACATTCATTTCTGTTGTCCCAGTTGTACAGGAATGCTGTCCACCTCAGTGAAAGTGGTCTCAGCTAGCAGGTGGTTTAGTTCCTTCTGCTTGGGCAAGAAAAAATAGTATTACAATGGTGTTAGGGCACTACTGCATCATTTGGTAGGTAGGTTAGGCTTCCTACTGCAGTAAACAGCTTTGAACGCTCATTGGTACCTGGGATGCAGCCCCAGCATGAGACAAACCACCCAGAATTAGAAGCTTCAAGTGTTAGGTTAAGCTTTAGTATGTGATTCAGTCAGTGTAGAAATGATGGTTGTTTATTCTGTGGTGTTATTTTCCTCCTCGTTCTGTCAACATCTCTTCTTCCTTTCCTGTGACCTAGTTCTCTTTTCTTAACAGGAGAAGCACACGCTTTTTCTTCCGCCCCTCTTGTATACTGTGGGATCCTCTCCTGTTTCAGAGTAGAGCTTTATTTAGATCAGAGTGCCTCAAACTTGCAGCACTGTTACCCCTTTTCTTCTCAAGCGCTTCTCTGTCTAGTTTCTTCTCCCTTTCGTCCATACCTTCCTTTCCTTCTGTGGCTTGCCCGTTCACCCTCCCTGATTGTGTAACAGTGACAGCTTGCTGCCTCAAAACAGAGCATTCAAATGAATTCGCTTAGCCAATAACTTCTGTGAAGTTGCCTTTTCTAATGGTGTTATTACTCAGTGATGCACAAATGTGATATTGCCCCTACTGGTAGGCAAACGGGGGATCTGTATAAACATGGTAAACTGCTGTTTTTCTTTAAAGGAGAGCCAAAGACTTGTGCTTTACACTTTTTTTTTTCCTGGTGTAGCCATTTTGATCGTCAAATCTTTGTAGGGTTTTGTGAGTTGACTGTATTATCCTAATAACAATTTACAGAAGTTAATGATTGTCAAGCCTTATCCATGCATGAATTGTGGAAAATCATTCCTTTTAGTCATACGACTTGCAATGTAGTGGGATGTATCTGGAGTATTCTGACATGTTTTCAGTCTCTCATGCGCTCTCAGCTGATGGAATGGCTCATTCAGAGAGGGAGAAGGAACGTAGAAATTTTGTGTAATCAAAGAAGCCTTGTCTTTAAGTGTCTAAATCTAAATTGAATACGGAATTAAAATTTCTTCAGTTGCAGTAAAAGATAAATCTGTGTTGCAAACGTGACTGACTTTTAAGCCCATTGGAACTGAAAAGACTTGTCAAACTGTAGCATTACATTAAACTAGATGTGGAAGAAGCGAACTTGTATGATGACATTGTCTCTTGACAGCATGAAGTGAGTAAAGTGGGGCAAATTCTGTATTAGAAAGGGTTAGGAGGGGGGCTTTTCATTGACAATACAAGAAAGCCACTTGCATTTCCCTTCCTTAATCTAACTTAAACTCTTGCAGACTACTATTAAGGTTCTTAGGTTCAGAGAGAAATATTTAAGTCAGAGTAGCATAAATCCTCATTTCCATTTATAAATCTGAATTGTAATGAAGCAGGCTTACAGGATAGTTATCTGAAAAAACCCACTATAAAGTATCTTTTGTTGACTGCCTATTTCAGAGTCTTTTATGGTCCAAGAAATTCAGTGCTAGTAACCAGGAGGCTCAACAGCAGGAGTGCCAACTCATCTTGTCTGTTCTAAAATGTGGGGAAAAAAGGCATGTAAGCAGTGTGCAAGTTTTGTCCTTGTCTTTGTGTGTATGGAGAAGTTTTTGTAGTCCTAAAATAGATAGGAGCACAGGGCAAGACTGGGGCATGACGTTACCTTCATGTTCAAATTTTGTCATTGTTCACTTTTGAAAACACACACTTTCTATTCCGGTCTCCTAAGGATGGTAGCACTGATTTTAAAACAACCAAAAAAAGTCAGTGTGTCAATAACTCAATTTTTTTCATGTCATAATAAGTCAATCCCCCTTGGTGAAGAAAAGGAGACAAAAGTTCTTGATTGGTCTAAACGGTGATTTAGACACAAACTGGAAAAACTGCCTTGCTTGAGTAAACGTAAACTCTGAATTTATGGGGAAAGTGAAGCAGCCCTTCTGAGCCACCTCTTAGGTACAGCCTTCTTGTTTAGTGGTTGTGACTTGTGATACATGAGCAGATTATGTAGCACAAACTGAGTTGTTCTCAGATCAAATATAATCTGAAATGTCTAAAACTTCATTGGGGATTCCCTTTTTCCATTATCAACTGTTATCAACTGCATTATTTTCTGTCGAAATGTCAGAGGGGGTGAAAGAGCCTAGAGTATGTTAGTTCAAGTTAGACAATATAAGTAAGCAATTTTGGGGAATATTATCCCAGCACAGTGTCCTTATACAGTTAATGTGTCTTTATTGTTGTGTAGGAAGAAGAATTTAACTGCTTAGTGTTGTCACAGTCTTCAAGGCACTTGTAATGCAGGCAGAGCCTCGATTAACGGGGAAAGGAGAACAAACTTCCTACTGATTTTTCTTTATAATTTTATTTCCCCATGGCAAGTGTAATATCGTGCTGTGGAAACTCTTTGAACACTATGGTAAGCAAAGGGGGCGCAGCTTTTTCTGAATTTTCCCGACAATAAGAGCACTTGGGAATATGAATTTGTCTGCATCGGGAACATCCCAATCAGTTGAAGCTTAAAATATGTGTCCATGATAATCACAATCGGATGCCTGTAGCTCAACCTAAATAATTACCTGATCTTTCCCAGGCAATCTTTGCAATTCCAGTGAGTTTGTGTACAATTTTAGTGCAGATTGCCAGCTGTTGAGCACTTGGGAAAAGTTTAGGTGAAAGTTTAGCTTCATCCAGCAAGGTGGTGTCTTTGGATATACAGGTTGGATGTTTTCATATTCCAGGAAACAACTGATTCTAAGATCTGAAAGTTTTAGGAAAACGCAATTATCAACTTCAATTTGAAAAATACAGTCTTGGGAAAGATGGAAGCAACAGATGTTGGTGCAGTGTCTCCAAAAATAAAAAGCATTAGAGATTATGGATTTACATATTGTATATGGGGAAAAATATATCTGTAAACAAAAAAAGAAAATCTTGTGGAGTATTTGATGTTTAAGAAATTACTTGCTTCTTTGTAATGTTAAAAAGATTTATTAATAGTTCTGTGGCAGACAGTACTCACAAGTCTTTGGCATCCAAACCAGATTGTGTATTGAATGGATCCCACAACTGGATGTGTGCACTGACCTCTTTATTTCTAGCTTTTTAAAAAGAAACTTGGTAGCAGCATTTTATAAATGTATAAAGCAACCTGAGGCAGAAGAGAAGAAACCATGTTCATGTCACGGCTGCTGCACAGTTTACAATTGGTACCTTTAATCTGCAGCCTCTCCTCAGCGAAGCTGCTCTAACATGGGCAAATCTAGCACATCAAATGACTTTTTTTTAGTTTTTTTCTGATTTTTAAGGCCCTTTGGCCTCCGCTTGCCGCATAAGTGGCTTCTGTGCTAAGAGGCACTTTCCTTGAAGTCAGCTTAGCAACTGTGCTGTAGCTTGATTATTTTTCCCTGTTTTCTCTAACTGGTAGTATAACGTCAAGCTCTTTCCCCATTGGATTTGTTGCAATGGGGAGGAAGAGGTGAGGCAAGGCATGCACGGGAGGAGGGAGGATGAGTCGTGGGATCTTCTATATGACAGCTCCCCCCCTCTTTGAAATCATCTACTTCCAGTTGTGGGATTTCTCTATAGATGACTATTTTTTTCCTGTTTTTTGTAAGCCTAGTTTTCTTTGATCTTGTTAGTTCCGTACAAGTCTCCCAGAGACATTCTGCAGTCATTATCACCTTTTTGGGTGGAGTTTATTTTATTTTTTGGTTTGTTTGGTTTTTTTTAAATAACTTTTTAACATTGGTGCATATATGCTTGGGAATAGAGCTCATGTAATTTTCCAATCGTATTGATTGTATGTGATTGTGCCCTGCAGAGGTATATTTAACAAAAAATAAAAAAGATAGTCTAGGTAATAAAGGAGACCATGAGATTTGTTGAGTCAGGTTATGAACTGTTTCTTGAATTTTTATTTAGGATCCTGGATAAGTGAAATTACCTGTCTGCTGTTCTCATAAATCAGTGCTAAACAAAATGTCATGAATTTTCTCGTTCTGTTTGAACTGTTTTCTTGCTTTTCTTGTCCTTCTGCTGTCTTCTTCCTTTCCTGCTTCCCTTCCCCATTAAAAAAACAACCCACACACAAAAAAAAAAAAAAAAACACCCAAACCATGAGCTTTTATGGGAATGGCTGACTCTGGGTTGATATTGTGAATATTTACTGTTTGTAACTGACAAAACATTTTCAATAGGAGTAGAGTTTAAGTAGAACATACATGAGGAATTCCATAAAATGAATTCTTTGCAAATTCAGGGGAATTTTGAAGTCTTGTTTGTACAATTCTGGTCGTGGGGGAGACATTCAGAGGCACACAAAGCATTGAGATCACTTTCCCTGAAAGTATAGGTGCATTACGACCTTTTGGAAAAAAGCTGAGATGACAAAAGGAGTAGAAGAAAGAGTTCACTGTATCCAACTCCCTGTGTCTTTACTCCTGCAACATTTTTAAACTTTAAAGAAAAGCCTTCTAGATGTTCTACTGAAGTGGGATGGAGTGGATTGAAGGAGGCAAAAGGCAGGAGGATCCAGAGATGGGAAAGTTGGTATTTGTCTCCTTTATTTCTTTTTTTTTTTTTTTTTTAGAATTATAGAGCCAACAGTGTCACTTTTGTATTGAAGAACAAGGAAGTGGAGACCGGTTGTGTGTGCATGGTGGTTATATAGAAAAAGCCATATGTTGAAATGCTGTTTCTCTTCTTCCCTTTTCACCTTGCTTTTCTCCTTCTTAAAGCTGACTCAGCCTCCCCTTGCTTCCACATAGTGTCTAAGGGTCCTTTAAATCGCAGATTCAACAAAAAAAAAAATAGAGTGGAAAGGAGGTGGTTTGCTACTTGGTTTGTAAATAGATGGAAGTGTCTACAAGGTCTTATCTGCTTTTCTGTCAGCATTTATATTAAATGATAAATTAATGGAGAACACTTTGAAATATCTCTCTTTTTCTGTCTGGGATGAGCGTACGTTCTTTTAAATTTTGTGTGAGGTGTCAAAGTGGGTAAGACTGACTGTGGACCTGCTTTGGCAGGGGGGTTGGGCTAGATGCTCTCCAGAGGTCCCTTCCAACCCCGTATGAGTCTGTGGAAGGCTTTCTCCAGGCCAAAGGGTGTTTGTTCTTTGCTGGGCTGGAACGTAAGAGAAGCCAAATAGCAGAGAAGCCACCTGCCTCTGTTTGGGGGGGCTGGTCTCTTCTCCTCTGACTCTGCCTCTGAGCAAAGTGGCTTCTTCATGTCTTCAGCAGAGATGAAGGAGAGAGGATACTCAATTAGCAAAATGGATTATTTTGCTTGAAGAGAGTTCTGTGTATTTAAAAAAAAAAAAAACCAAAACCAAAACAAACAAACAAACAAAAAAAAAAAAAAACAAAAAAACAAAAAAACCCAAAACCAGAACCAAACAAACCCTTTGGAGCGAGAAGCGAGTGGTGGGCCTCTGTTTGGAGGCCTGTTTGGAACTTGCCTCAAAGTGAGGATACGGCTTGCCCCACAGCCCACTTTGTGGATTTTAATCTCCTTTCCCTCCTTTTTTGTGGGTGGCTACTGAGACTGGCTGAACATCGGACTAAGCTGCTGTTTTGCTGAAAACCTATTCCCCCTCCTGTTCCAGGGCGAGCACAGCCTTTTGTCCTGGGCTTTCATGCGTACGGTGATTACTTCTACCTTTACTTTTGAGCCCAGCAACTTGTGGGTCCAGTCCAAAGCGTGGGCTTTGCTGGCCTGAGGCCATCATTGCCTCACACTTCCACACAGTCATCTTTTCTTACTGGATGTTTCAATTGGCGATGGTTTTCTTTCTCCTTCCCCCCCCACCCCACCCCTAGAGGGTCCAGGATGCTCAGGTACTCACTGCTTTAGGAATTAAAAAACCAGAAAAAGCATATTTCTGAAGTGCTGTGGAGCATCAGGTCCCTGTGGAAGGGAGTGGTGGCTGCTCTGCTTTGGGAAAGCTTTGAGGAAACTTGGAGGGTTTTGTATATGGAAAAGGGAGGAAGTTCAAGTGGATTGTGGCTCTGGAAATTTCTTTTTTCCCTTTGGTGCTGGAAAAGGCCAGCCTAGAACACGGGATCTCATGATCTTATTTCTTGATCCTCTCTGAGTGCATGAGTTGTCACCAATAAAACTCAACAGTGACACCTCCCCCCGCCCCCCCTCAAAGCACAACCCGAAATCTAGGAAAATTTGTGTTTCCGCTCACCACTCATGTTTAAGGGCTGGTTCCAGCTTCCAAAAAAAGGGGCTCTTCAGAGGACAGCGTGAGCGTGTTGAGAAAGCAGTGGGTCTCCCTGCTGCTGTGAACTGCTCTGGGCTGTTTTCTCCAAAAAGCAGCGAGGAAGAGCTTGTGGTCTTCCCGCGGAGGCGGCAGCGTGCTGTGCTGCGCATCGCTGTGCGTCACGGCTTTGGGAAAGGCAGCAGCACCCCAAAGTTGAAGGGGGTTCCCTGTCCTGGTTGGGATGTCTCCTCAGGTTCTGTAACCTCCTTCCTGGTGACTGTGAACTCTGACTGGCTGAGTCTGGGAGAGGCTGAAACTGAAGCGTGACGCCTGTCCCCCTCCCCAGCCGTCAGCCTTAGAGCTTTGGCACTGGCTGATTTTGAGCGGCTGGTCCCGGCTTTGGGTCCGTAAACAGCAGCTTTGGGAGAAAAACAGAATCCCCATGGTTGGAAGGGACCTTCGAGATCATCAAGTCAAACAGCCCCTCGCACTGGAGCAGCCGAGGCAGCGGATGGTTTCTATGAACACCCTTTTCATTGTGGATGTTCCCTCAGGTATAACTGCTCAGGCCATGGTGCTGGGTCATTGCTTTGAGGTGAACTGGCAGTAAAATAGATTTTAAAAAAAACTTTAACTCTATTTATCAGGCCACCCTATCACATACACCTTGAGCCCTACAGTTTGAATTCTGGAGTTAACCTCGTTGTCAGTAGGGCCACCATCGTTAAAGAAAGCGTTTCCATGCCCAGCTTTGGGCACCTGGCCTCTCCTCTGCAGCGAAGCGAGCGTTCAGTCACTGTGCCCCTCTGCTTTGTCACCCTGGGGAGAGCTCAGCCACGTCAGCTTGGGCTACACAGGATGGGCAAAACACCACAGGGGGGGTTTGCTCTTGGTTTTACTCAAGTAACCCTGCTGCGTGGGGACAATCCCTAATTCCCCTTAACAAAGCCCCTGTGACCTCCAAGGGTGGGAGTTACTTGGGAAAAAATTGAACCACCAGCCACTTGGAATAACAAGGTATGGTGTGAGAGACCTTTTTCATAGAGGGTGTTTTACCTCTTGCAGCAGATGACAAATACTGGGTTGATCACTGACCTGCGGGGCCCGTCTGGCCCCATCTGTGGTCAGGCAGGAGTTCTACCATTCCGGGGAGCAGGTGTTCATGCAGGAGCTCATGCAGCTTTTGTTCTTGCTTTTCATGAAGAGGTCCCTGATGGTAGAACTGATGAGAGAGCAAGAATGATGTTATGTTGGGCAGAGGCAGGTTTTGAGTGGCACTTGTGGCCCTGGGCTATGGAGGGGAACCCACGAAAGCAAAGTTGGGTCCAGAGGATGCTGTCCTTTTGTTTATTTCCACAATCTCTGTCCCATTTAATTCTAGCCCTTATTGGTATAGTAAGGTCTTTTATGAGGCCACAACTGGAATACTGTGTCCAGTTCTGGGCTCCCCAGTTCAAGAGAGACAGGGAACTACTGGAGAGAGTC
>JAOTQQ010000004.1:393186-433702 GCA_026546715.1 Gallinago undulata
CTCCATGAAGAAATGTTTCCTAATATCCAATCTAAACCTCCCCTGGTGCAACTTGAGGCCATTGCCCCTTGTCCTGTATCCTGTGACTTGGGAGATGAGACCGACCCCCGCCTCTCTACACTCCCCCTTCAGGTAGTTATAAAGCGTGATAAGGTCTCCCCTCAGCCCCCTCTTCCTCAGACAGAACAACCCCAGCTCCCTCAGCCTCTCCTCAGAAAACTTACTCTCCAGACCCCTCACCAGCTTCATTGCCCTTTTCTGGACCTGCTCCAGCACCTCAATGTCTTTTTTGTGGTAAGGTGCCCAAAACTGGACACAGCACTCAAGGTGAGGTCTCACCAGTGCTGAGTACAGGGGGACGATGACCTCTCGGGTCCTACTCACCACACTGTTCCTGATGAGTAGGACTTGATGAGTTGTTGCCCTCTGTGCTGTTGCATCTGTCCTAAACCTTTTGAAAGATGATCTGTTGTTACCAGCAGGAGCGGTGGCCATGGTTGGAGCAAGTACGTCTTGTTCTGGGTGTTTTCTTGCAGGACTTGCTGCTGCGCTGTCAGCGTGTGCTAGAGAGGGCCCCCAGGGGCTCCACGTGCTCCTCCTGCCAAAATGAGGTAATTTCTGCTTTTGCGGAGGGACTGGAGCTGAGATGAAGTCATTGCCCCAGAGCCCGGGGAGGGAGGGGGTTGTGAAAGAACCCAGAGGTCTCCCGCATCCCAGATAGGTCCTTGAGCTGCTCCTGTTTTCTTCCCCCGCCGCGCGCCGGCAAGACCACAGAGGTCATCGGTGATAAACGCAACTGATCTTTAATTAGTGACTCAGGAGGCCGTGCTAGGTAGCTGTGGTGGAGACCTACCCAAGTCAGACATCTCTTTGAAAAAGTCCTCTAGGGTAGGCACGTCCCAGGCGGGCTGCCAGCCCTTTCCAGTAGTTGTTTCCTGAGCTGTTGTGGCTGCGGTCTGAGGGCTTCCTCCCACGGGGGACGGGAACAAACCCAACGTGGAGTCATGTAGGGGGCATCTCAAAACCACAGTTGCACGGGAAATCTCGTGTGCCACTTAATTGCCTTTAGCGTGGCTGACGGGGCCTCGCTGCCGGAGCCGATGGGGTGTGCAGATCCCCTGCTTTAGCAAAGGTGGAAAACCATAAATTGTCTCTGCTTCACTGGGAGATCTTCAGAGACCCGCTTCTTCTGGAAGATGGCTGTTAACATCATCCTGCCCTCCTCAGGTACCAGGGACTGTCTGTTTGCATTGAGATATGGTGGACTTTGGACAGGAATCGCTGTGAGGCACCAGCTACACCGTACACACTTAGAGAATACGCTTTTTAGGGATCTCCCCTGGAGACCTCTTCCTTTTCCCCCTCTCCTCTGCTGTAGTGTTTCCTGCATCAGTAACTGAAATAGCGAAGAGCTGAGGTGAGCCTGAAAGCACAGACAGCAATTGCAGGGGACAGAGGAGCTCAGGTGAAGGGAGGAAAAAAGACCAGGAAAACCAGGAGATTCCCCCAGGGAAAAGGGCAAGGAAACAGTCAAAAATCTTCTGTCTCAGGCCAACTGCTCTGTGGAGCTTGGGGTGCCCAGGGCGTGCTTTGAGCAACCTGGTCTAGTGGGGGGTGTCTCTGCTCGTGGCAGGGGGTTGGAACTGGATGTTCTTTAAGATCCTTTCCCACTCTAACCATTCTGTGATTCTCCCCGTGAGGAAGCTGGGCAGGATCTGCCTACAGGAGAGCTGGTGAGGGACTCTGTCAGGGAATGCAGTGACAGGACGAGGGGTAATGGTTTTAAATTGGAAGAGGGGAGATTTAGATTAGATACCATAAATTCTTTACAGTGAGGGTGGTGAGACACTGGAACAGGTTTCCCAGGGAAGCTGTGGCTGCCCCATCCCTGGAGGGGTTCAAGGCCAGGCTGGATGGGGCTTTGAGCAACCTGCTCTAGTGGGAGGTGTCTCTGCCCATGGCAGGGGGTTGGAACTTGATGATCTTTAAGGTCCCTTCCAACTCTAAGCATTCTATGATCTGTACAGAACCATATACACACCTGGACTGGAGATTGGGGCAACCGGGTGGCTTTGGTGGCTCCATGTGGGCTGCTGTCGTGGGCAGGGCCCTTTCATGGCAGCCAAGCTGGCTGGCTGATGGGGGAGACTCAGAAGTTCAGTTCTTCTGTTGTTGTACAAACTTGTGGGTGTTGAGCCAGCTGCTTAAAAAGAGGGCACCCGGGGCTCAGGGAAAGCACCACCGTCAGCGTGTTGTTTCCAAAAGCCATGTGCGCTCAGGGACACACTTGTCCTGCCGCTGGGGTCTGTCCCTCCCCATTTATCCTGCAGCTGTGGGACAAAAGGACGACTGGAGAGGACTGTGGAGCTCCCGTCACTCCGATGTTGGCTGGAATGGGGCCAGCGGGCTGCGGTGACAGCGTGGGGTTCCTGGGCCAGGCGAGTGTGTGTAAGTTCTCTCTTTCTGGTTCCAGGACAATGCACCTCTTTGTGGTGTGTCTCTTCAGTGTCTGGGGTCTGGCTGCCCCGGAGCGCTACGTCGTGGAAGACATTTGCACCGCGAAGCCACGAGACATCCCGGTGAATCCCATCTGCATCTACCGCAACCCTGAGAAGAAGCTCCAGGAGGGTGAGGGACAAGAATCAGGGAAGAGCAAGCTCCCGGAATCTACGAACCCTCGGGTCTGGGAGCTGTCGAAGGCCAACTCGCAGTTTGCTGTTGTCTTCTACAAGTACCTGGCCGACTCCAAGGACAATGGGGAAAACATCTTCCTGTCACCCCTCAGCATTTCTACAGCCTTTGCCATGACTAAGCTTGGAGCTTGTGGTAGCACCCTCCAGCAGCTCATGGAGGTCGGTGGCATTTCCTCAGCCTTTTCCTGTAGCTCTCACCACCAGGGTCTGAAAGACAGCAAAGGTGACGGTGGCCAACTGCTGCTAAAGGGCTCTCTGGATGGGGATGACTCCCTGGCTTGGGAAGGGAGATCTTTATTTAAACAAGCCCCGGGGAAGGACACACACAGGCTGCTTGTCTCTGCGTTTGTTGAAATCCCAGCTCTTCCCTCTGACTTCCTATTCGGATCCAGCGTTCAGGGTGGATTTCCTGGGTTTGGGAGGTGGTTTTCATCCGGAGGAAAGGAAGCCCGTTTGGGAGATTAGGGAAGGGAATGGGAATAGTTTCTTTCTTGCAGACTGAGCAAGCGCAGCGCTGAGCAGGTGGCTAAGCCCTTTCGTAGGCAAAAAGCAGGAAAAAACATAATATCAAGTCCTGTTGGAAAAGGTTCTTTTTCGCATTCCCTCTCCCTTGGGACAAAAAGACATGTGGACACCTGGCTTCTGGGGAGCTACCTTTCTCACACATAGGACACTACAGCCCAGGGGGACCTTTCTCCCTGCAATGAGAAGGTGTGAATTAAACCGCCCTTATGTAGATTTGGGTTCCAACACAGAGGGTGGGTGAAGCTCTGAGGGCCTTTGAATTTCTCTGCTCCACGATTTAGGCCGTTGAGCTGCAGGCAAAGGCTCTATCACCGCTTGCTGCGGGGCCTGGGAGCTGCAGGAGCAGAAGAGCCTGCTCATGGATTCCTTCTCACTGTTGTTCCCTCCAGGTCTTTCGATTTGACACCATTTCGGAGAAGACATCCGATCAGATCCACTTCTTCTTTGCCAAGCTGAACTGCCGGCTCTACAAGAAAGCCAACAAATCCTCAGAGCTGGTATCAGCCAACCGCCTCTTCGGGGAGAAGTCTTTGGTCTTTAATGAGACCTACCAGAACATTAGTGAAATAGTTTATGGAGCGAAACTCTGGCCCTTGAACTTCAAAGTGAGTTTGAACTATTCAGGATTTTTCTTTTTTGTTTCACTTTTCCCCACCCTGTCCTTCTGCTTTTGCTGCATCCCTATCTCTTGCCCACAGGGAGTGCCCCACTCTGGGTGCGTGGGAACAGTGTCCTCCCCAAGCACACACCCTGTTAATATGTCTGCTGAAGAAAGGATACAAAAAAGGTGTTTAAAACCCTTAAGCTTTTTTTCGGTCTCTTCCTTCAGGAGAAGCCAGAACTTTCCAGGAATATCATTAATGAGTGGGTGGCCAATAAGACAGAGAAGCGCATTACAGAGGTGATCCCAGAAGGAGGTATTGACGATCTCACTGTCTTGGTCCTGGTCAACACCATTTATTTTAAGGTATGGCTGAAAAAACTGGGGGAGCAGCCCATTTCCCTGGGGGAAAACACAGTGCTCATGTTTGTCTCTGTCCTCCCCATCTCCCTTTTAGGGGCACTGGAAATCACAGTTCCCAGCTCCGAACACAAAACTGGATTTATTTCATAAAGCCAACGGTGAGACTTGCAAAGTCCCAATTATGTACCAAGAGTCCAAATTCTACCACGCGTCTATCCCTCAGGACAAAGTTCAGGTGCTGGAGCTGCCTTACAAAGGGGACGACATCACGATGGTGCTGGTCCTGCCCAATGCTGGGACGCCGCTGGTGGAGGTGGAGCGAGACCTGACACCAGAGAAGCTGCAGGACTGGATAGACTCCATGAGGGAGGTGTCTCTCTTTGTCTATCTCCCTCGCTTCCGTGTCGAGGACCACTTCAGTGTCAAGGAAAAACTGAGGAAAATGGGGCTGGAAGATCTCTTCAGTCCAGAAAATGCCAGACTCCCAGGTCAGATGTGGCGATGGGGTGGTGCTGGGTGGAGGTGGGGGGTAACCATTCCTCCACACGTGGTAGGGCATTAAGTGCAGCAGCACATGAGGAATGAGAACATGAAAGCATTTAGATGTTGCTGCAGTCAACGACAAACTCTGTGGTCAAGTCCCATCATGGACACGCGGCCCTGCTCTGCACTTAAGGACGTGGGAGTTAAGCAATCAGTTGCAGTTCGTAGAGGATAATTTTGTTTCAGAGCAGACGTGCCTTCTGCTTGAACGCAGGCCACGCAGGATGGAAGTGTGTTCTCTCGTGAGCTGTTGTCTAAAAACGTAGTTCTAACTTTCTCCATTTTGTATTTCAGGTATCATTGCAGAGGGCCGTACTGACCTGTACGTATCTGAGGCTTTCCACAAAGCCTTCCTTGAGGTAAGCCTTGTTTTACCCCAGAGGTGTCTTCCTCTTTGTTTTTAAAAACATGAACTATGAGAGAAAAAAAAAAAGGGAAAAAAAGAAAGCTCTAAACTTGTTCAATTCCTCAGCAATGTGGGGCTTCGGGGGGAGGGGGGAGCTTGACACCCACCTTCTGTGGAGAAGAAGGGCAAGTCCTCTACATGCTGCCCAATGCCCATATTTTAATCTCATCTTCTCTTTTGGTTGGCAGGTGAATGAAGAAGGCAGCGAGGCATCTGCTGCTACAGCCGTCACCATCTCTGGCCGTTCCTTCCCCATGAACAGAATAATCTTCAACGCCAACAGGCCCTTCCTGCTCTTCATCCGGGAAGCTGCTCTCAACACCATTATCTTCATGGGCAGAATAGCTGATCCTTGCTCCTAAAGGGGGGCTGTAAGGGCCTCGCTTCTCCCTTCTTCTGCCTCTGGAAAGGGGGCAGGAGGGTAGTGCCACAAAGCCCAGGCTCCTCCTGGGGTGGTTGGTCTTACTGCTTGGTGCCAGCTGTGGGGAGGGACTGTACCCGGCCGGGCTGTGACTGCTCCTCCTCGTTGTGCAAAGCTGGGCAGAGGGCACCTCTCCTGCTCCATCCGTCACTCAAAGGCAAGCTGAACTTTTGCCGGCACCAGTACTTTTGTGGCACCCCAACCCGAGTCCAGCATCGCTGCCATTCTTACACCCAACTCTCCTCCCTTTCAGGCCTCAAGCTGTATCTCGTGTCCCCTGGTACATTAAAGACCTATAGATCTCTATGGAACAAACTGATTTCTGAACGGACAGTTTTCACTATGTTGCTTCCTAGACTTAGGTAAACTTCCCTTTTTCAACTAGCAGGTCCTTCCCTGCACACCCCCAGTCCCAGCAGACCCCCACACTGGAGAGGGTGGTGCAACAGCACGTGCTGGCTGGGCCAGAAGCATCTTGACCCAGCTGTGTGGAACAGCTGGTGGGTGGAAGAGCTGCCAAACATCAGAGCCCTAATTCCAACAGCTCTGTGGTATGCCCCAGGTGTCCAAGTGCTGAGTAGTCACTACTGAAAGCCTTGCATGGCCAAGGCTGTGAGTGTGTCTTTTTGAGTAGCAAGCTTTAAACTAGCTCCGTGCTAAGTGGGGGTGTCTATGAACCATGACAACGCCCAGGTAAGATAACTGGTATCCATAACTCCATTAAAAATCTGTTATTTCACCTGCAAGCTTAGTCCTAAGGCTGAGGTGTCCTGGCCTGCTGCCATGCCCAATGTGTGATCTGACCTCTGGTTCATCCAATGTAGCCATACTGCTGTAGGACCTCTGACAGGGCTGTCTTCAAGATGCAGAAGAAAGTGGTGAGCATTCCTCTAAGACTTCATAGAATCATAAAATGGTTTTAATTGGAAGGGACCTTAAAGATCATCTAGTTCCAAGCCCCCTGCCATGGGCAGGGACACCTCCCATCAGACCAGGTTGCTCAAAGCCCCATCCAGGCTGGCCTGGAACACCTCCGGAGATGGAGCATCTGCAGCTTCTCTGGGCAACCTGTTCCAGTGTTTCACCACCTTCACAGGAAAGAACTTCTTCCTAAAATCTAATCTAAATCTATCTTCTTTCAGTTTAAAATCATTCCCCCTCATCCTATCACTACATTGCCTCATAAAGAGTCCCTCCCCAGCTCTCCTCTAGGCTCCCTTCAGATATTGAAAGGCTTCTAAAAGATCTCCCTGGAGCCTTCTCTTCTCCAGGCTGAATAACCCCAACTCTCTCAGCCTGTCTTCATAGAAGTGCTCCAGCCCTCTGATCATTTTTGTGGCCCTCCACTGGACTTGTTCCAACAGGTCCATGTCTGTTTTGTAGCCCTCTCTCTTCTGTTCTCCAGGAGGAAAGTTTGAGCATCTGTGTGTGTGTGTTGCAACTGGCGTGTGGTTTGGACATAAAATCATAAAATTGCCTAAGTTGGAAGGGACTCTTCAGATCATCTAGTCCCAAGGATGAGTCACCTCCTCTCCTCTAGCAATCAGCCCCGCCAACACTTGAGACCCGTAAAGCACTTATCCTTTATGTGCTGATGTGATTGCCTGGAGTAATACCTTGGAAAGAAGCTCTGTGTTTAATGCAGAAGCTGGGGCCCTGGAAGGAAAGCTGGGAGCATTTTGGAAAGAACTAAGAATTCAGAAAGTAGCTCTTCCTCTCCTTGTCCTACTCTGGCAGTCACTGTAGATGCTGCTGTGTCTTTTCTTGCTGGATCTTACCTTCTGCTTCCTTACCTCACTGAGCAGCTCCAGAAATATACAATATGCTCCTGTAACCTCTGATTTGGGGCTGTGCTTTGGGCTACGGAGGTGGAGGCTGGTTAAAGAGGAGGGCTTGAGGCGATGCCTGGCTCTCCCTAGCGTGGCACTGAGCCCGGAAAAGCCTCTTGCTGCAACAGGGATCGGGTGCTTGGCTGGCAGCAAGAACAGAGTCCTTTCTCCACACGGTGAGACCAAAAAGCGCTGAGCCTGCAGAACTGATGAGACAAAGCTCATAAAAGAAACAAAACAAAAAAAAAAGATGTCATTTAAGATGCTGGGAAAAGCTGCCTGGCACAGCCCAGCCTCTTCCCTGCTGCCAAGTCTGGGCCAACGCAGAGCTGCCTGAAGCAGGGACCAGACTCTTGCACCATAGATGACCTGAAGTGGACAGCAAAGAGAAAATCAAGGTCAGAGCAGACCAGCTTGCTACAAGACACAGACAAGGATGTGAGTATTAAACCATTTAATTCTCAAACCACTCACATGCATAATGTTCTTTTACACAGTGTTAAAAGAAAGAAGAAAATGCAATTTGTTTTTTGTTTTTAATACAAACAGAATTTCAAGTATACATTTATAGAATTTTCAAAGATTCCTACCCAAGTTGCTAAGTTTTCATTCACATTGTTCTTAAAGCTGTCCAACGAGAGCGCTTTTTGCTAAACTGCTTTCAATGCAATTGTACAGTCCCCTCTACCTTTGTTTTATTTCCCCCTTCCCCAGCTCTGGTTCTCTTACCACCTCTTCCTGACCCCCCTCCAGCCGCACTGGCCATCCCTGTACGCCATCGGTCACAAAGCTGGTGGCCCCTTCTCAAGAGCTTCTGGCTGCCAGCTCCGACTGGAAGAGGGAAAGGGAAGCGATGGTGGAGGACCAGCTTGGGCACATCTTGTAAAAATCATTTGAGAACAGTCTGATATCCACAAGTTCCAGGCAGCAGGCTCACGCTGCAACCTACTGCAGACTACTGTGAACACTGACTGACTGGGTTTGTTTTTTTTCTTGAAATAAGGACTGCAACCAAAAATAAAATTAATAATAATAATAATAAAAAGGAATAATTAGTACAGCAGGAAATTTCTTAACTGTGAAAGTAAGTCTCGAGTGTTAGGACACCTGTCCTAAAAAGTCTGATTTATAGGTCAACAGTTGAAGGCGACAGCACAATTTTTCTTACAAATGGTTACTCTGCAAACCAGCTCAGAGCAGAATCAATGTGGGACAAGACAAACTTGGATTTAAAAAAAAAAAAAGTAATAAAATACTGAACTGACTAGGGCTCCACATCCACATTATGGAAGAAAACCCCACAACCCCAGCAACAACTTCGTCGTGGCTTTGCTCGTTCGACTTAGCTCAGCCCTGTGCACGCGGACGGGCCATCTGCTGTGTTGTAACTGGGTGTAACTTCTGACCTATTAAAAATGGGGTCTAAAATATTCTTTACAGGCAAGGGTGGGTTTTTTTTCTCGACCGATTACAAAAGTATTCTAACAGGCCAAGGCACGCCAGTCCTGTTAGTGCTACAGCACGGCTGAGCTGCACCCAGGTTTGCGGTCGGGGTGGGAACTCCTGTCGGCGGGGTGGGCAGGGGCAGTGCCAGGCCGGGAGGGCTGCGGGAGCAGGAGGTAGAGCTGCGGTAGTTTTTCGGGCTGCCCACAGCAGCCAAGGGTCTGGCAACATCGCTCCCTCCCGGGCTCTGCCTGACGAGAAGCCACCTACCTGTACGGCTGTGTCACAAGCCAGCAACAGCCATACTCATCTTATGATTTAAAGTGCATTTCTTCAGTAAAGGGTTTGTTTTTTTTTTTCTTTTTTTTTTTTTTTTTAAGAGGAACCTATTTAAAGTGCTGTTCTAGTTTGGAAAGGGACTCCATTTAGGAAAAAAAAAAATGGCACCTTTTCACATGAGAGATCTGCTCTCTGTATGTGTCTGTGTATATATATATATATATAAATTTGCAGAGTCAGATCTGCTGACTAATGACCAACATATAAAAGTGTTTTGTTTTGTTTTTTTTATTTATTTTATTGCTTTGTTACTGCTGCCTGCTCCCTCGGAGGCAGGGGGGAGATGGAATCTCCTCTTACCTTTCAGACCTAACTAATTTCCCAGTGCAGGAAGTTGAGCCCGCAGCCTCACAGCTTTGGCCCATGGGACAGTTCGCTGTTAACGCAGAATAAGCAAAGTAAGAAATCCACCCTGAACTGTCACAGCCCCGGAGCCAACCTGCAAGGGTCACAGCGAGAAACTGGCAGCAAAGAGGGACGACGGACCCCAAAAGGCTTCCCCCCTCTCTTCCTGCCAGATGCCATTTTCCATAGAGTCGCTTTACAGAGCAGACCTGCATTTCTGAAACACGGAGGTAAGGAAAACAAATCTGTTTTAAGTGAAAGCTTTGCTGATAGAGTGTGTAGTGTGGTAACCTCAGCACTCCCAGAGAGAGAGGTAGTTACTGTCCTGTGAATCTTTCGCTGCTTGACGCAACTCAATTTCTGGAGTGATTGCTCAAAAAAAAAAAAAAAAAAAAAGGAAAAAAGTCCTGTGCTCTTCATTAAAAAGTTAATTCTAGTTAAAACTTTCTGTTGAAGACATACTTGACTATTCCCTCTAAGAGGCTTCTAGATTTTAGAAATTGATTGTCAGTCTAGTTCATTATGAAATCAAATTTGATTAGCAAGTTGCTATACAAAGCCACTTACATTGTTAACTCTTGTTACATTACTCTTCCACTGCTCTGCAAGGCAGTGCTCGATCACCAGCGTCCCTGTTAGGGGGTTATTGTTCAGCTGAACAGGGCTCTTGGTCACAGCTTGTCTGCTACAGCGTCACCACGTGACAGCGTAGGACAGCATTTCATGCTCTGAGCAGTTTTCATGGAAATGTTAAAAAGAGCTACCGGTGTCATATTCACAGTGTTGTAAAGGAAATACAGGGGGTGACACCAGGGAAAGGAGGGGGCAGGGGGCAGCTTCAGGGACAAGTGGGGCACAGCTCGTGGGACCTTCAGCTAGTGTTTAAGATACGGATGTGGGTTTCCCCTAATCCTCTGGTTCCTTTCCCTTTTCAGACAAAAGCAGTACTTTGAATAGCTTGCTTTCATTTCCGTGAGCTAACCTGATACAGTCCTCTCTTGTCCTTCGCTAACCCTCCCTGTAAACGTGGGGCACAAGGTGAGGAATACGTTACCGTAAAAACCTACAGCTGCATATTACTCTCTTCCTAACCCAGCTTTTTTAAGAGCTTATTCAGAAAAGTCCCTGTTTTGCCACCAAGAAGGATTACTCTCGCATCCCTTGGCCTGTCTTAACTGTCGGCAATTTTACATACACAAACACAAAAGAAACATGCATTACTTGAATGACAACACTCCCCTTTTGCTACAAATCACTTCTCACAGTCGCTTGCCCTGTGACGATGTAGCTGTCGCACACCAGCTTTTTTGCCCAGGCAAGAACTTCAGGGAAGCCAAAAGGAATTAGACCTAAGCAATGAGTATGACAAAATTCTGTTCTCCATCCCAAATTCACCCCCAAAGCGTCTGCTTCGCCCAACAGCATAACCCTGGCTTTGGAAACCTTCTAACACTTGGGAAAAGTACCTGTGCACCTGGTACAACATCGTTCCTGAATATCCATCAGAGATCCAGTTTGCCCTCAGCCTGCAAACACGTGCCCGTGTGAACAACACCCCATCCCTCCGTTTCCACAGAGCAAACTTAGGACTAATTCCCCTCGCGGCAGGGGACAGCCGCAGGGGTGATGAGGCTTCACACCTCATGCCAAAATCAGAGCTGCCATCAGGAGAATTGCACAGTCCACCTTTTGTTAGTGTAACAGCCTCCACGACAAAACGGCACCTTCCTCCTCCCCACCAGCCCTCACCTCTTTAAGCCAACAGTTGTGTTCAGTTACCAATTTGCATACAATGAAGTATTAAATAAAAGCTTCACAGTAATCCATAGACTTTCCTTAGATGTGTAAACTCTAAGAAAATAGCATCTCGGGAGCACAAGCTCCCCTGTCAAACCAATGCCCTACACACGTAAATGAACAAATGGACGCCAAAACGCACCTCAAGACACAGCTTTCAAACTTGACCAAATGGGGAACCAGTGAAGTGACATCATCAGGTTAAAACTCGTTCCCAAGAAGTTTCTCAGCCATAGTTTTGTGTTTCCTCCCCCCCGCCCCAGACTGAGTAATTTCCATTGTTCTTTTCTCCTTTTATGCTGCTACTTTCTGTATTTTACAACCAGTAGTAAAACTAACCAATATCTAGCTTCATTTTTCATTTGCTACCAGTTTCACAGTTTCATAGCCAATGGTGCTGGGTCTGACTGCAAAGGTAATGGGAAGGTTTAAATAAATAAACTCCACTGCAATATAAAAATAATGAAGACATTTAACCACAGATCTGAGGGTGAGGGGGGTTAAGTACATAGACAAAAACTAAGTAAAGCTGGAATCTTAACATAGCTGACAGTCTACAAAAAATTAATGCACTGATATTTTTTTTTAAAAAGTACTGACTTTTAGATAAGTACAGTAAAATAATAAATCAGAATATGTCAGGTTAAACAAGGAACTTACACAGCAGTATTTAAAAGATACCTGAATATGTTTCAAAAGCTTAACTGATATGAACTGATATGAAGCCCATTAAAGCTGCCCATTTTTACATGATAATGTAATGTAAAAAAAAAAAAGTAACAAAAATACAGCTTGGCATAGTCTAATGGAAACAGGATCCTGGAGGCTGTGCTCACGCATGGGGAGCAGCTGGACTTCTCCATAGACTGGAGATGTGAAAACGAAAAAAAAAGTTAACTGTAAATGTACTCATAGGATAAAACTCTCTACCCCTTGTTTTGTATTATGCAGTGCAGCATGTGGTGGGGCAATATTTCCTACTCCAGGGGAGAGACCGAGAAGCCTCGGAAGGGAGGGAGGCCTCTGGGTGCCAGCCCTGCCTCCCCCCTCAAAGCAGGGCTAACTTCCAGCAGGTCGCTCAGGGTCTCTCCTGGTCAAGTCCAGCCTGTCTCCTAGGGTGGAGATTTCACAGCCTCTCTGGACCACCTGTTCCAATGCTACTTGGCTATACTCATGGTGAAAAAGTGTCTTGTAATACCTAACCTGAATCTCCCTCGTACAAACTTCTGCCTACCGCTGTTCCTCCTTCCGCTCTGCACCTCTGAGAAGAGTCTGGCTCCACCTTCTCTGCAACCTGCCCTTGGCTGCTGAATTTAAACAGAAGAAATGACATAGGTAAAGGAGAGAAATGAAAGGAAACCTCAGTCTTCAACAGCTTAAACACATGCTAGAAAACCTAACATTCAGAAAACGGCCCTTTGAAATGTGTCTGGTACTACCCATTTCCAGCCTTCGCTTGCCACCCTTCTGTCCCTTCCAGGGGTGTTTCTGAAACCTGAACAGCAAATTTGCCTCCCTTAGGGACTTACTCATTTTCCTTCGTTACCATTCATGGCTCCAGGATAGAAACCACTGGCGATGCTCAGCTCTAACGCTGTAGGACAGGGTACAGGCATCTTTGCACGCCTGTCTCCCGGGACAGCAGGGCTTCCCGCAGGCTCCCAACTCATACAGGTTCTGGAACTGGCATTTCCCTGCCTGCAGCATCCGCAGACACACGTGGACACTTCTTCATAATGATGTCATCTGCCTGGTTGAAGTGCTGCTGTCTTCAATCGCTTTGAGGGCTGAATCCTTTACAGAGCTCAGCAGCACACTGGGAAAGGGCCCCTTCCCAGTTACAGTCTGCAACGAGCCCGCAGCTGCAGGGAGATTTGCCACCACTCCTACGGTGGGCAAATAAAACCAGCATTGTCAGGGGCGTGACGTGAATCACATGCTAGATGATGTAAGCAGGGCACTATCACCAGATGAGAATTAACACTATTTTTTTTTAACTAAAGGAAGTATTTTGTTAATTATTCTGCTGCTGGAATGCAACCACTGTATAACTGGTTTTCTAGCAAGAACTACCCCAGACTCCACATGCAGCTTTTTTCCAGCTTCCCTCTAGCAAAGAAGAAAACCACCCACTTGAGCACCTTCCCTCGGTGACAGGCAAATAGGTCTTGAGCTCTCTGTCCCCAGGGCTCTAGCTGGGGCACAAATCCTGCATCACGCTCTCTCCCTTCCTGTACCATGTTCTGCAGGGATATACCCTCTTATTTTCAGGGACACACTTTCAGCTTGGCTGAAACTTTGGTCTCCTACTGACACTGTGTGCAGAAGTAGAGGATGAGGAGGGGGAGCTCATGCAGGGCTGTGCTGCTACACAACAGCCCCACAGCTTTGCAGAAGCACTGTGCGAGGAGCTTAGGGTGAAATGCATCTTACTCCTCTCCCAGCATTAATCACCAGGTCATCAGAAAACTACTACCCTGCAAACCCAGAACCCTGAGTTGACCGGCACAGCTCAGATCACTTTTTGGGAACACTTTATCATCCTAATGGTCTCCAGAGGTGCCCATTTACCTGGGCCATCTCTGGTGTGGGGCACCCATCACCTCCTGATGCAACACATACACGCTCCCAGCCACATAAAGCGAAGCTGCACAGCTCCCCCTCCACCCCACCGATGGCATCGACATACCTGGTGCAGTTCCTGGTGGAAACCTGGAATGAGAACATGGGGTTCAAACGCTACCACTTTTCCTTGCCCAGATCTCTGAAACGGCCCTTCTCACCCTGCAAAAACAAGGGTCTGAACATACGTTAACAGCTAAAAGCCCCAGGACTACTCCACCGAAAGCAGGTTTAACTCCTCATATGCAAAATCCTTTGGCAAGTCCAACTTTTTCATTCTGAAGGTGCTCAATTTCCCCCCTAAGATTTGCCCTGTGCACAGCCTCAACGCTGGCAGCGCTGCTGATGCTGAAGGCAGCAGAGTCTGTTGTTTGCTCCCAAAGTGGGGAGCTGAAGCACTCTAGAAATGGGAAACCGCGAGGAAAATCTCTGAAGAAAATCCCATCTGTGCCTTGAAGACCCCGCAAGCAGGCTCTGGTGCCCAGTGACTCCATCCACACTGAGACCCAGCCCAGCTCTCCGCAAAGAACCTTCCTTGTCCCTTCTGCTAACACCACCTCTATGGCAGCAGAAAAACCACGTTATAAACATCACCTCCTACAGCCGCAGGTTTTAAACGCTCTGTGATCTACGAAGTCCTAGAAAGTCCTAGCCATGGATGTTGTAGAAATCATTCTTAGACCACAAACTGATGCTGGATGAGAATTTAACTAAACAGAACATAAAAATATTTGGGGAGGGAGCTAAGATTTTTTCCAACATTTCCATGAAAAGAATTAAAGCTTTAAAACAAAAAGAAGCATTTTTGGCCCACGTCCTGAAGCCATCAGAATAATTTTAGGGAAAGACAGTCAGCAGCATGCATTCACAACACCCTCACCACCCAAAGCCTCCAGCTTTCTTATCGTCACCAACCCACTAAACCCCAAGGGGTCACTGGATGCAGCACACTGACACTAGTGCTACTTAATAATCAACCTGGGAAATTTTTGGTGGGAAAAAAAATATGTCTAAGTTATTACAGAATCACAGAATCATCGTGGTTGGAAGAGACCTCTGAGATCATCGTATTGAAAGTTATTTGAATAAAAATGACAGAAATTCCACATACAGACCACTGTCTCAATCAAATAACTCTTTTCTGCCCAATTAGTAGCCAGTGCTTGGTCTAAGGCTTTCTGTTTTCCTTTTTCTGGTTTACCAGAGCAACTGCTATTTGACCAGCAGGCAGATGGGATCTGCTGCTGGTATCAGACCAGTTTCTCCTGACAGCTGTCCTGAGAAGCACCTTTGCACTGAGGTTGCTTACAGGATGCCTCAATCAAAAGGAATTTGATGTGATGGATGACATTTCTACGCACTGGTACAGCAGGTGACACAGAAAGGGTCTTGTACGCAACCCGCAGTACCTGGTGACTACAATTAGAAATAGATTAGGTTACAGTCTTTTTATATTTGCCAGATCTAGTAGCTAAAAATTGTACTGCGTGTAGCTGGCAGAGTGCTTGATATACCGTGAGCTGCGACTATGCACTAATCTTGCTGGGGAGTATTAAATGAGCTTACTTGATCAACAAAGGTAGATGGACCATCACTGTGCTCAATATAAGGAACTCTGGGAAACCTTCTCTAAAAAAAGACTCTAGCGTGCGGGCTGAGCAGATGAGCAAGAGGAAACCCAGCCACTACCAAGCCTGGGGGAGACTGTTAGAGGTGAATTTGTTCATAGCGTTTGCTTATTCATTGGAAAGGCAATTACTCCCTGGAACAGAAGAATCAGCAAGATTTTATCTTTGAACACATTTCTTCTTTCCATCAATGACAGCAGAACGTGCACCTCCACAGAGGTTACTAAAATAATAAATTTAAAAAAAGCACCTCTAGACATCAGTAAATAGGAAAAGCCTGTGTTCTAAAACTGTAAATGAGACACTAAATACATTAGCGGTTGTTTTTGTGGCTCTCTGTCTCCAGCTCCCAGTTGTTCCAGACTACAGTCTGATTTGCTGTCTTCTACCATTTTATTTCTAGGCTTGCCAGAAACATACTTGCTTTCTTACAAAACCATTAAATACCATGAAAAACACTGCAATTTCTGAGCCTTCAGAAGGCACTGAACCCCACCTCGAGGGTTGCTTTCATAGCTCTGACAGCACAGATGAGCTGAAGCCCAGGACCAACCAGTCTGGTGGCAGCTGCACTCCACCTCAAACACCTGGCAGCTCCAAGCCTTATTAGATACCACAGCAAGAAACAGCAAGCCAAAGGGGGTACTGGGAGAACCAGTGCCAGCACTGAGACAGCATGTCCTGCCTTTTCTACACTCATTTACAGAAGTTCATCCAACCCCTGTATTCGTAAGGAAGGGGTCAGGGAGGGGACCATATGGAATCACTTTAGATCCATGTTACAGCATATACAGCAAACCCACACCTAAATTCCTGCCTCGTTTTTCCCTTGCAGGGGATTTCCTCGAGGCATTCTAGTATGCAAGTCCTCGTGCTTCCTTAAAGCGCCCCAATTCAAGAGGCAGGGCAGAAGCCCCGTTTTTTGTGACCAGCAAGCACAGCAGAGTGACGAAGACTCCACAGTGATTCTGCTGGAAAAGCCCAGCACGAGAAATGCTGCTGAGTCACGCTTTTAAAGCGCTGATTCAAACCATGGACTGACTAGTTCCCTGCAGAGTCCTTTGGTGAGGCGGTACCGAGATGCCCAGAGCTGAACACAGCACACATCACTCCAGATTTGTCATCAGAAGACACCAGAAGCAAACAGCACTACCTGACGTAGCTCTCCTAGCTTTAACCACACGCCTCATCTCCATCAGACGCCCCGCCACACTGGTCTTGCAGCAATTCCTCCAATACTAATTCTACTGAATGAGAAAAAAAAGAAAACAACAACAGTATTTAAAAATGGTAACCCACACTGGCCTCCCCACCACCAGACTTTACTCTGCAAGTAAGGCTTAAATCCTCCCAAGGCTGCAAAGCTCTAGGATTCGCCAGCACGAGTTCTGAAGTCTTACTCGTATCCGCATTTCTGTCAGCAAAGATCTTTCAGAGCTACCATCTAAAAAGGTTCCTCCTATTTCCAAGACACATCATTTCACAAGCTGTAATACTTTGGTTTACAACTGGATTATAATATAAATTAAATAAGATTAATGCTAAATGAGTTTATATTGAAACACTTTATATATGTATACATATATATGTATATACAGGTATGTGTGTGTGCACTCTCTAATGACAGCTAGAGGAAGGAAAAGTCATTTTCCAAAGGCTTCTACTCTTCCAACTAGCGTGGTCAACTTATCCATTGCAACAATTCCCTGTGCATAAAAGCTAATGAAGCACTGGAGGGTGGTGCTGGTGAACAGCTGGGTTACACAGACGTTCAGGAACAGAAAGACAATAAATTATAAGAAGCAGTAGTAACTTGTTCACAGTTGGGATGAGGATAATGTTACAGGAAACCTGAATTTTCTACAGTCCCTAGGAATAAAAAGTCAAAGGTTACTGAAGATAACAGTTGGATATACTGTAGTTAATCCTAAAAGCAAAGATCGTATCCGACACAAAGTAATGGTAGAAACCACACGAAATTTCTCCCAGCAGATTAAACTCCGGTACCATCAGATTCAGTGGGAAGATTTCTGATACCTCCACAGGGACCAGAATTCAGCCCGGTGATGCTTCAATCGCTGCCTCCCTCTTAGCAACGGTCATGTTCACAAGAGGGAGATTCCTTGAAGCCAACTCAATCCCACGTCCAAAAGAAAATGCTCCCAGTCCTTTCTTGATTCTACTTCCAACTATCATCCCAAACATCACATTCAAGCTCTCCTAGTCAAGCCTCTGTATTTTCCTATGTTTCACAAAAGAAAGCCTTTTAGCAATAATACCAAGGCAGATGGAAATATTTTAGAGATGGAAGGACTCTTCAGATAATTTTATAACCTACTTGAGTGGGTTCCAGATTAGGAATAATCTAAATTTCTACTGACACTGCAGCAAAACTTTGGTCTGCTGCATTTTATTTAAAAACAAAAAAAAACCCACCCAACAAATCTGCTCCAAATCTACTCCATTCCAAAATGTTCTGGTAGACATTAGTTTCAAGCAGCAGCCAGTAGTGTTTGCATAGTTCTAGCTTTTATTTGGTTACAAATATATATATATGTATAAATGTACATACATATATATGTATGTATTTTGTATTAAAATATCCTTTGAATGACAGTCATTAAAATAAAGATACTTAGCTCCTCTTTAGGACCTTCCACTGAACACAAAGTTCTGTGCATGGATCTCACCTCGTGACAGGAGTAATGCTCATCTCTGAGAACATCATTATCACCAGATGAGGCTACACCAGTGGTCAGCAGCAGCTCCATCAAAAGACCCCAGATTTTCAGACTGCAGTCCTGCCTATGGGCTCAGCTCCCAGGGGAAACTCAAGGCCCAAACCCTGACAAAAATTAGAAGTTTCCCGAATTACAGTTCCTTGACTTGTCCCATCCCCAAAATAGTTCCGCTAGAGCAAGAACAGCATTTGGTGTCACTAATCTGCAGAAACACTAGGATGCTGGTACGGCTAAATTGGTAGGCATCCAAGAGGATCAAAGAGGAGAATTTTATAAATTAAAAATAATACATTTAAGGGGCGCTAATTCTTATTGGTTTTAAAGATTCGGTCTACCTCACAAACTGCCTTCCACCTAAATAAACTGCACCTTTCCAGCTGCCTTTCTATTTAAACATTGGGTTCTGCAGGAGTGATGAAGTCACCAGCAAATAAAAGCTACAACTCTGCTCTTGGAAATGTGCCATTAGGGTTGAATCCCCCAAAGGCAGCAGAAGGACTCTGCGCAAAGACCAGACTGCTTAGAATCATTTACCGAACTGGACATCACACTTTTAAGTGAAATTACTACTGCATAAAGGCATGGGAGGGCCTGCCCTGGAAAACAAAGTCACCTAGCTCTCACAAAACAAGAGTAGGACAGCCAGGGAGATCTGTCCTGTCAATTTATTTCAACCTTAATCTCATAGAGGGCTGAAATCCTGGCTCTGAGCACACCACCCCCCCAAGCCTGCCCCACTATGCTTTTCTGCAAGACTGCAGCTTGTTCCAAATGCAATTCCAGCTCTGAATAGCAGTCAGATGGGAATAGAGTCAGCTGCTACCGACCACGGCTGGATTTAAAACAGCAGCAGAGACACAAAATGCTTTCTATTCTTTCTGCCTTTCTGCCACCCAAACTTCTCAAAGTGAAATTATACAGCTCGCAGCTTGAAAATATTGTACAGAAGATGTAGATAAGTCAAAGGACTGAACCTGATGGCCGGACAACGCTGGGAAGACAAGTGAAGAATTGCCCATCTGCATCAGCTGCTCTCTTACCAGGCTGGTACCCCTGGATCTTATTAAGCAGCTCTTATTAAGCGGTTCTAACTGAGTTCTCAGCCTCCTGTTATAAATTCACATTTCACAAAGCCTCCTCATTCATCCCTATCTAGCTGCTGGAAATACGAAGCACGATTTGCTATCACATGCTCCCATTGCAAGAGAGGGAAAAAAACACCTGCTTTTTCCCTTTCCCAGCTTCACATCGGTCATCTTCCAGAGAGGAAGAGGTTTAGCTTTTCCCCAAAGCAGCAGCACAGTATTAACACAATTCTTATTATTTTCACAGCTATTCACAGGGAACCTGGCAGCAGCAGGGAATGGCCACGGCAACCGTCACGTCACTCTGCTGTGACTTGGCACTGGGGCTTTCTGCAGCCTCAGGGAGATAACTGCAACACTTCACATTTGGAAGGTTTCTCTGCTGCAGCAAAGAACTGTGTTCCCCTTCTGAGAAAGAAAACTGCAGAAACAGTGTGTTTCCCCTGTTGCCTGAGGCAAGCAAACAAATGGGTTAGTAAGCCCTAACTCTGAAGCGGACAGAAATGTTACGTACAGAGGTATTAAAATACAACAGAGTTCTCTTCACATCCTCCATAAATCACAGTTGAAATCACAGTTTTGGCAGAGGGGGAAAAGCTGCAGCTAGACGTGGAAATGCAAAGCCATGCCTCGACCCATCACAGAAGCATTTGCACTTGGCAAGTTGGCATCTGCTTCTCCCCAGCTTCGGCGCAACCATAGTGCTACACGGTTTGCCAACGGAGAGGCAATGAAAGACGGTATCATTCTGATATGGAAAGCAGCTCCAAGGAGCTACACCGCTGCTGGAAAATTCACATGAGGTTTTTCCATACCATATACGACCTTTTTTCTCGAACCTTGGCCTTATCTGCACTGAGGAAGTGAACTACTGAAAGAAAAGTTTAACAAGCTATTCCTCTGAACTGGTTCCGTCTCCTAGTGCGGATGGGCCTGAACTGCTTTCAGCGCTGTTCAAGAAAACATTAGAGACACCGTGATTCTCACACATACATACACATACACATCCATTAAATGTACAGAAATAATATTAAAATGATTCCCACTACCATACCTTATACTGACTCTAGCTACAAGCTATAAACTTTACCTCAGTGAGGCCCGGGCAAGAATATTGGCTCTTTTGCATGCAATCAGAAATGATAGTTTATACAGTGGCAACCTCTGCACCAAAAAAAAAAAAAAAAACCAAACAAAAAAACAAACAACAAATCCAACATACAAGAGGAAAAAATAAAAACCTTTCACAAGCTTCGTTTTCAGATTAGCCTAGTATGATATGAAGGAACAATTTAATGGTTTTCACCAGGCCAATTGGAAGTACTGAATCAGCAAAACAGGACGCGCTGCTGGCACCCTGGGCTGTCAGGATGCTCCTCCATTCACAGTATTGATACAGTAAAACAAAAACCTGCTCAGGAAACTCACAGCTATGTCATACAGATAAAGGCATTCACCATTTTATGTCAGCCCTTCATCACTACACTTTGATGGATCGGTTGCCATCTGTTTCAGAAAAACGTTGCTTGTATAGCAGTTACTGCACCTTCACCCTTCTCTTCACAGCAAGCTTAGCAGGGAAACTTTCCCACTATATTTATATATAATATATGTATATAAATAATTTTATGCTTTTATAGTTTGGTAGTATTCTTTTAAAAGTTCTATTTTAAAACACTTAAAAATCTTTTAAGCAACTAAAAGTAACTTTTGATGCTCTCTAGTGTGAACAGGATAGGATTTCAAAGTTTTTAACTTTTTTCTCTTTGATTTTTGGTAACTTCAAAAGCTATGACTAAAGCAGCATAGTCTGCACATCTCCACTCCTCCCCGCACCTCGATTGCAACGAAACCTACCTTAGCCACCCTCTTATCTCTCATCTTCTGCGACTGCTCTCTGGCAACCTTACTCTTTTGGTAAATCCAGTTTGACCTTCGACAGGAAAACCAATGGGGCTGGTCCCTCGGGTGGCCGCTTAGAAAATCATTCACTGTGTGACGATGCACTTGACAGGAGAGGAGGAAGGGACAGAAGGAAAATGGAGGTGAAATATCAGTTTTCCTGTTTGAAATGGTCAGTGAAATTGTACTTTGCAAGTGCTCGGCTCAGAACACCTGCAAAGGTTCCTCTCTTAGGAGCACATCCCTGTTACACGTGATCCTGGCACCAAGACCTTCCCTTCCCCACACACACAAAAAACCCCACATTAGAGCCACATCTACTTTTTGAGAGATACATGGGAGGAACAGTGAGACTCCTCACTTTTAAGAGAAAAACATATAAAGCGAGGCAGGAATACATCACCCTTCTCCAAATTCTTCCCTCTAAAGAAGCAGGAAATGACCCAAAGTCCCAATCTGCAGGTGGGTAAAGCAAGGGCTGGACGTGTTTCTGTGTGCCCAAAATTGTGCAGTCAGACTGCGGGGCAAGCTTCATTTTCACGCGGTAAGTCTCAAGCCCACACTCTAACTGCTCACCCAGCTTGCTTGGCCAAAGCAAGATGAAACATATTCTTTTTTCAGTGTCTCATTGTTCCTCCCATAACCCTAAGGATCAGAACTTCATCATGCCTTATTGTACATGTTATGCATCCTCAAGTGAACTCCTTCAACCAAACGTCCTCTCCCAAACCCAATCTGTGCAACCTGTCGTTCATTTTCCCCCTCCGTCATGAACAACTTGGCATCAGAACCAGAGAAAACTCTTAAAGTATTGCATATTTTTGTTAAAAGACTTCTTCAAAAGATGTCAAGATATTTGCACTTATCTACCTGTCCCATGCTTTTCCGTTTATGAAACACGTAAGCACGTGCAAACACCTACAACACACAATGCAGGCATGTCTCTCCGGGTTTGCTTAACTTGCTCTAAACATCAGAGCTGCTTAGAATACAAAAGTTTAAGTCCATGCGAGGGAAGAGAGTTGTGATTGCTCTAGGAACCATTCACTTTTAAGTTTCCTGAACCGTTACGAGGAAATAAAGTAGGGTTTTCTTTTCTTTTTGCATTTCATTGATAAAAAAGTTATCAAACTAGTTTGTAGAAACACGTTTAAAAGCAACCACCCATGATTGCTTGGCTGGGACAACAGTATTTCAGTATACCATATTGCTGTTATAAAAGATAAAATCAAGTGCGTGTCGAGGGGGGAGTAGGGGTGAAGGACGACTTTGGTAGCCAGCCTCTAACTCCGCAATTCAGCCCGTCCAGAAAAAGCTCTTCCTAACGCTCGGCACCACCTGAAGCACGGCAGCGCACCGGTCAGGACATCAGAAAGCTCTGAACTCTCCAGATCAGCAACAGCAAAGGACAACCTCCTCCGAAAAGACCCCTCCAACCCTTCTCCCAACGCACCAGAGTCTCATGCAAATCTCACGGCTGCTAAATTTCACTTTCCAGTAGCTGAAGCGTTTCAAATTTTGCTGACCTCTAGAATACTGCTTTACAGCCGAGCCAGCTTTTAACAAGGGGCGTTGAGGCTGCACGCTTGGAATGGGCAAGCCAAAAGCCCTAAAATAATAGCTTTAAGTAAAAAGGTAAAAAGAGACACACCAAAAATAAGACAGGGATAAATACACTCGGGCAAGGCAGGTTCCACCAGGACAGTCTTTTTTTAACGTGGCAACTGCCTGGGGAATGGAGGAAGGCAACGGCACTTTGCTCCTGCTTTCCCCTTGAGCTGGACCAGCAGATATGGTGAGGAGCAGCCCCGCAGGTGAGGTTCACCGGGCCCGCACGGCTGATGGCCAGTGGGACCTAGCTGCTGGGCCACGACACTGTCAAGAAATACAAATGACTGCTTGTCCCAGATCACTACGGAACATTAAAAAAAATTTAAAATCCTGTCGATCCCTGAATAAGAAGTTGATAGACACAGTTGTTTTTGTTTTTCTCCAAGAGGAGGAGGAATAAGGGAGAAAAACATTTAAACACTCTACGTGTGTGTGTGTGTGTTGTGGGGGCAGGTTGAGAGAAAGAGAGAGAGAGAGAAAGATTTTGCAATTTTGGCAACATCTTGGGAGCTTCTGTCTGTCCAGTGGTGGCATTGCACTAATTACAGTACCAGCCTGCCAGGTTGGTGCTGACTCTTTAGAGCCAAAAAATGGGAAGATGGTCCTTTCTCCCCAGACTCTGCAGCCGTGTTTCAATCTGGCCCAGTCGTGGACACAGATCCCTGTGCCGTCTCCCCCACAGCGACAGCCTCCTCCTGTGGAGGAGATTCTTCCTCTGCCTGCCCCCGAGATGTGACGGTGGTCTCGGGGGAGATGCTGTGAGGCCCCTCCAGAGGCATACAGCCAGGGTGGTTCTTGCGAAAGTGCTGGTTGAGGATGGCCTGGAAAGGGAAGCTTTTGCCGCAGACGTGGCAATGAAAAGGCTTGTTGCCTGTGTGCTTGCGGATGTGATACTCCAGCTGATCCTTGCGGGTGTACTTCTTCCCACACATGCGGCAGACAAAAGGCGTGATGCCCATGTGGAGACGCATGTGCCGGTCCAGGCTGCCTTTCTGGTTGAAGGATTTGGCGCAGTAAATACACGTGAGCCGTGGGTTGTACCGGAACCAGCGCTCTGAAACCTCCTGCTCCCGGAGATATTCCACGTAACCGCTCACTCCAAGCATGGCCGATTCCTCCCCCTGCAAAGGAAGCAACAGAGATTTAAATAACAAGCAGCCTAAACCAAACTGCAGGAAAGAAGATCAGGCCCCAGTCCAGCCAGTAAAGCACTGAAGCACGTGCCAAACCTCGAAATCGGCAGCACTAATGTCTTCAACCTCAAGCACACATTTAAGTGCTTAACTGGAGCCTTGGGGCTGAAGACAAATGAGCAATCAATTAGAAACCTCCACTACGGCGGTCCCTTCTGCCAAGTCATTCGCTAAGTCTGGGGAAGAAAAGACAGCCCTTGTCAGGAGGGCATTTAGCCACAGATTGAGTTCTGGACCAAACGTATCAATACTTGTTATATTTTGAAAAATTTGGGCCAGTTTGATTAAAATACTTTATACCATGCTCTCTTTACTTACTAATGGTTAAAAAAAGCAGGCAATTGATGAGCTTGCAGTAAAACGAAGATGGAGTAAGCTACAAATCATACGTGAAACTCTTCAGGTGTCACTTTACACGGGTATTTATTCAGGTGTCACTCAGGATTCATTGTATAATGAATCATGTTTGCCTAAATGGCTGTGTAATCCATCCCAGCCCCATGCCATTGCGGGGGAGGATCTGCAGCACAGAGAGCTGGCACGCCTGACCCGAGTCGCACAGCAAGGACTAGCTGGCTCATTATTTTCTGAAGCCAGAAAGACAAACAGCCAAGGGTAACCCTGAATTGCAAGCGCGGGCTCTAGGACAGCCACTTCTGGCTATCATGTTCAGAATGAGCACAAACAGCCAGCTTCCGTGCGGAGAACGCAGTATTTGCACTCCCAGCTCTTACACTGTTTCCCGACAATGCTAAACGTGGACAAGCAAACAGTGCAACAGCAAGGGGGCCTCTCCTCCAGCAACCAGGGCTGTGCACGCACAAGCAGCAGTGTAACTGTGCCAGGTCCTGTTGAATCCGACTGTACAAGCAGCGGTAAGCTCCTGAGGACTAAAGGAGACGCACAAAGCTACGGTGCTTTCTTTCCACTCTACCACTGCCACTGGGCAGGGAAAAGGGGCAGACTATCTTTAGCATCAATATAGCAATACCAGAAGCCCAGGAGGTGATACTTCCCACGTAGGTGGTAGCCTGTGTTTTTATGTTTGAGGCCATCTCACGATGGAAAAATAATAGCTGCTCTTCTGTACATAGAGCTAAAATTGCTTTGTACGTCACATTTGCCCTGGAGGATTAGTTTGACCTAAAATTTTCTAGATGTATTCTGAGAACACAAAACGAAACTTTGGCAAACCAGGAACAAAAAGGTATCTTTTGTTTTATGGAAGTGTATTACAAACTTAGCAGACAGCAATCATGATTTTTTTTTTCCCCTTGCTTCACTTGGTCTAACTCAAGGGCAAAGCCGCCTGGTAACTCCTCACTTGCCTCCAGCAAAGTCATCTGATTACAAACCCACACATGACTTATCTGCCAAGTACACAGGAGTCATTCTACACAGCGTTGGGTGATACACTTGCGCTACAGTAGTACTGTGACACTGACTGCATGCAACAAAAAAATTAGATCAAAATGATTAGGCACAGGTATTACCACTGTGTCCTACTTTGCTGCACCCTATAGCCCATTGCCCTCCCGCATTTCTGCATCTCTCTCCCTCCAACCCCAAAATTGTGCCCATACCCCAAGAAAGCAGAGAATTCAGAGCTACTTTATGTTGCAAATTCTGCTCTGCAACACAGTCCCTTGGGGACGAGACACAGACCTCAGTACAAATCCACAGTCCCTTGACACTCCACCCTACAAGTTTACTGGTGGTAGTGCCTGGAGGGCTTTTTGGAATGGTTTTGATCCTAGCATGGAAAGGTTCAGCTGTTGTCACCCCTCAGCCTTCCACAGAAACCAACTAACACCTCCTCCCTCAGCTCAGACATTTGCTGTCAGTGCGTTAGGGCAGAGCCAACTCTGCAGGCAAATGGGCTTTCTCCTCAGGAGTTGGTGGCCTGCCCAGAACGAGGGTTGGTATCTACGCCCTCAGACAACAAGAGAAACTCCTCATGTTTTCCAGGTATCTGGCTGGAATCCCAAACAAAAGCCAAAATCAGTTTTAAATCATATACCAACGGCATACATTGTCAGTGTAAGCAACTAAACCCTTTGCAACAGTAAATGGTCCTTGTTTCACAAACAGCATTGCTTGCAAATATAAAATATTATACACTTCATCACAACACAGTCCCCTTCACCTTCAATGCCAACATTTACTTGCAAACTTCTTGATCTGCCTACCTGGGAACTGGGCTGCTTGGGCTCATCCATCCGCCCGGGAGACTCGCTTTTTGATCTGTACCGCTCAGTCACAGCAACCATGCTGCCAGAAGGGCTAAATCTGTGGGGTGGGGGAAGAGTGTAAACGGAGTTTTTAATGGGCATCAGGTCACTACGGTGTTTAGAACAATGGGTGAGCAATAGAGGCACCCGTATAGCATCCTTCCATCCTCACCAGCTAACACACAGGAGGCGGAACAGCGCAAGTATAAAGGAAAAACCAAGTCATACTGGTCTGTGGTTTCAGTATTAACATCTGAAAAATATAACTGAACCATTTGGCTTCCAGTCTAGTAACAGAGAGCTTTTTGGTCACCATCACAAGTAAACCGATATGGGCCCAGTGACTCAGGAACTGCACAAGGGAAGCAACTGTTTCTCTAAGGGCACCTCTCATTCACTACTCTCACTCTCCTCCCCCTTCTAAGCGTGAAACAAAAGTGATGTGGTAGGCTCCAGGCAGGAAACAGTGAATATCGAGTGCACTGCAAAAAGAGATGCTCGAGACCAACTGATCCTTGGAAAAGCACTAAGGAATAAGAAGAGGATCGCTCTTCCAAGGGCCAGCTCAGGATCATTCCCACACATTGATTTATAATGCAACAAGTGACAGAATATTCACTGCTTCGACGTAGCTGTTCCCCCATGCAACCAGAGGTATTAAGCTAGAAGAGAAGAGAGGCAGATGTACCCAAAAACACAAACCCCCAAACACAACAGATCACAAACTCAATCATCTGATTGAGTTCTTTGGTCTGAGCTACGGGCAAGAAAACAAATGCTGGAGTGGAAGGGAAGCAGATGGATGGAGAATCAAACCACAGCCGATCTCACCACCTATTTTCAATTAAGGTTTCCTGCTCTTTCCTATAAATCAAAACAACAGCGGAGGCTGATGGGCTCCCCACTTCAACTGCTTCAGAAGACGTAAGCCCACAACCCACTGCTGTCCTGGACCACCAGTAAGAAAATTTCCTGTTGCCTTACAGCTGGTGACCGGGTCATCTCTCAGACAGAACCACTCCCAGGTTTTCAGGCCAGAAGGCATCCTTGCAATGACACTTTGCGTAACACATATTGTACGTGACCTCATTCATTCCGACGCTGAGCAGTATCTACAGAGTATCTACGAAGGCTGAACTGAACATCTTCTTTAGACAAAATTCCCACCTCAATTGAAACACCGAGAGGTACAGAATCCAAACTATGTACCTCTAAGTGCTAATTAATTTCCCAAGCTAGCCTGCACCTGGAGATCCTGATCTGATCACTACCTAGCCAAAATAGTATAACCCAAACTGAATACATTTCCTAACACCAGGGAAAAAATTCCTTCAGTGCTTATGCTTAAGGTGGCTACAGGAAATAGATGGACAAAATGTTCCAAAGTGACCAACCCAGCCAAGTGAAAATCTTGCACAACTTCCTCTTACCGAGCCAAGATCAGTAATTAAGTTAAAGAAAACTCACCTGTCAATCTCACTGCTGGTTGGCCTGACCACTTTGGCCCCAGAGGACCCTAACGCGTAAGCCTCTTGGCCCATTGATCCGTGGCCTGTGGTGTCAATCACCATAGCAGTGACCTCCTCAGCGCTGCTCCCATCTTCTCCTGAAGGCTGATGATCTGCCCCGAGCCACTCTTCCAGGTTCTCTGTTTTAATACGTACTCCTCCCAGCACCCGGACGTCGTCGTCGTTCCGTCCCCCCCGGTCTCCCATTCCCGTCTCAACGTACCACTGTCCCGCTCTGTTAATCCGTAGTATGGGCTCCCTGCTTTCCACGTCTGAACTCTGCTCAATTATCTGGGGGCTGGTGGACTCCTCAGGTGGGCTGAGCTCCCGAATGTCCAGCACTGTGCTAACCTGGCCCAGGCGACTCCCCTTCGGGGTGTTGTGGCGCGGGCTCAGAGAACGGTTTAGATTTGGCGTCACCCGGTGAGACTCTGGTGGTCTCTCCTGATGCTTTGTCCTGGTCTGGCTCAATTCTGCTTCCACCTCTGCCACATTAATTTTGAAATGAATTCCCTCGAGAATCTGTGTGCATTTGTCTATGATGTGCTGCATCTGCAAGAAACTGGCGGCCGTTAGGTAACTGATGATGTCAGCCAGCTGCAGACATATCCTACCGGTGTAACAAAAGGAAAGGAGCTGCTCGAAAACAGAAGGGTTCTTGATGACAGAAATGGAAACGGTGCTCATTTCGTTCAAGGACATGTGGTCGCGGAAGTAGGGCGAGCTGGCAGCCAGCACCACCTTGTGAGCACGGAAAGCCTGCCCCTGGACGTTGACCACGATGTCACACAGGCGACCCTGCATGCGTAACTGATTCAGGTGGCTCAGGACAGAGTTGCTGAAGTCAGGAATCTCCAGCTGAATGTTCCCACTCTTCTCCATGGCTGTCCCAGTGGCAGGTGCACGACCCTACTGGAAAGGCGGTAAAAAAATACCAACATTAACAGAGCTAGTCTATCATCTGCATTTAAAACATTTTACACCTACTTTCATGTGATTTGAAATACTGGGATTTTTAGAGAAGTCTCTCACCATTTAATTTACAAGCACCTCGCAGAAGTCCTCTGATCTTTATGTGCTGTACACCACCTTTCACAAGAGTTACATTAAACCAGTTCCCAATAGATCCCCATTCCCTGTGGCTTAAGTGCTTGAAACAGTTTGTTCTGTCAGCCTCAATGAAAGCCCATTTGAACTGCACAAAGAACATTAAAAATGGTTCAGGAACTAAAAATAGGCAACTGATTGCATAATGGATCAAAATACTTAGCACTTGTACCTTCTAAGCACTTTGAAAAGGGGAAGTAATATTGCTATCCCTCCTCTGTAGAACAGGAATCAGGAAGGAGACACAGGGAGACAAAACCCTCCTCAGAGACTTTTCAAAAGCTGACCAGCACACATTTGACCTCAAGGCATCTGAAATACATCATTAAACCCAAATTATTAATATGTGGCGTTTCTGACACACAGCTGAAAATATATAATGTGCTGGTGAAAGAAAAAGAACAGAATCCAGCTTATCAGACCATCCGCTGGGCACAAGTGTCTCCCTGGCAAAAGAAGCTGACGTCTGTGTAGTTTGAGATATTGCACGCAGCAAAATATAACTTATGAACAATGGGGATTAACAAACTAGCTCTCCTAGTTTTCCTTCCATAATTCATTTTTCTATGATCATCACGTTTCATTTTGGCAAAGTTTGAAAAGGAGCCCTGACCATATATGGTAAAAATTCGGGATGATCCAAAATTAGATGTAAAATCGCCCAAAAAGAAAAAAAATAATAAAAAAAAAGGAAAGTAAATATGTTCATTAAAGACCACTCACAAACAGCTTCCAAACAGGATGGCATCTGAAGTGTCGATTAAGCACAGTGCTACAGATATCAAAACAATTTCCGGCAGGCTGGGAATACCAAGGCTCACAGTGCCTGCTCCAAGAAATCTCAGAATCGAAGGGACTAGCACACAGCAAAGCATGTGTGCCTTTGAAGGACTTTTTTTCTTTTTGTTTGTTTAATTTATGAAGGTTGCAGGATAGCGCATGTTCGGATGCCAAAGCAGACTTTGTGCAAACTTGGCAAAATATGTTACTAAACCTGAAGCTGCAGGACAGCCTGTCAATCTCGTGTAGTCGTGCAAAGGGATTACTAAATGGCCGGGCGGCTGCGTGTCTCCAGGGTAGGTGAGATCAGGGGCACACAAAACTTCACGAGAGACAGCTTAACAGCACCCCCTCTGAAGGCTTCTTCTCCCCTTCCCCTATTTTTAGAAGAAAGCGATAAAACCCACAAACCCCAAGGAAGCAACTATAGCACACAGGTCTGCATCTACACAATGTTAACAGCAGAATTTCAAACGCACAAAACATGGTGAAATAACAAATCCAACATCTTACCTGTAGCGTTATGAGTAACATGCAAAGGGGAGGAAATGGGGCCGGTATCTTGCTGTTTGACTTTTTTGTTCTGATGAAGTAAGAAGGTCTGAAAACTTTTTGCCCCCTTCCCCTTTAGAAAGAAAAAAAGAAAATAAAGGAAAAAAAAAATGTATCACGGAGGAATGGGGTTCTCCTGAGCACAATCAATAATGTCAAGCTTGGTCATTTTTTGTTTCACTGGAGCACACAGCAGCAGGATTAGCTAACTATTACATGATGTCCCACCCCAAACCACAGGGAAGTAAGCACTGAATCTTATCAAATCGACATTTCCTCACCCTCTATGCAGTGTTTATATTATACCAATGGTCACTAAAATAAAAAAGGGAAGTGCAAATAGCCTGAATAAGTAGTTTCCTCTCTTAAGAGGTTGTATGTCTAGCACAAACCCTGCAGCATTTAAGCACATGCAGTGTTTTTCTCACTTATACCATTAGGAATACTCACACAGCCAAAATCACATAGAGTATGTGCAAATGTTTACGGGACTGGGGAGCCTGTAATCTCATAATCTTCCCAAACCACCAGTTTCTGAAGTGATAAACCCCCGAAGAATTCTCTTAAGGAAGGCAAGCAAAGGAAAGGGGGGCAGGCATCCTTTGGGAGGTGAAACACCCCTGCAGAGGCAGCAAGCACCCAGGTGGGCTCACACAGGGAGGCCAGGCTGGGGCAGAAGCTGACCATTCATTTGAAACTTGATGATCTTTAAGGTCCCTTCCAACTCTAACCATTCTATGATTCTATCCACAGAGAGAGAAGGGGGAAAAAGAATACTCAGACACTAACTGCTGAGCGTGGCTGTATACAGCCCCAGTCACAAGTCAGCTGTTCCCACGGGAGCCCAAAAAACTATTTGCAAGCTTTTGCTCCAAAGGCAGGGAAAAGTCCATCTGCTGCTGACAGCAGGAGGAAAGGACCCATGTAGCTTGATCACCTCAGCATCGAGGAAGCGGCATTTTTATGATACGCTTTGGAGACAACCTCAGTCAAGAGACCAGGGAAGGAGAATCTATCTTTTTGGTTCAAACTACTCATCAGAAGATGATTTCTGTCCTCCCGGGTGAGGGGGCTATCACAAGCTTTCGCACCTCAGCTGGCAGCTCAATGACATCTCAAGTTTTATCTCTCCTGGTGCCGGGCTACAAGTTCATCAACTCAGCCTTTACCTGCAGGATGAACGGGATCTCCTGCTGAGCAATGCTCTTCACAGAGAACATACTGAGAAACTTAGCTATTTTTATTACAACTTAAAGGGTCACCAGCTGAGACTTGGACTTGCTTATCTCAGAAAATGCCTTTCACCTTGTGAGGCAAGTGCAACTACTGAGACCTGGAGAGATTGTCGATCCACCCGGCCCCTGTAGAAAGCTGGGACGCACTGTCTGCAGCAAACGATGCTCATGCTGAATATGTCTTTTGTCAGAAAACTGTCAAGCTCGGGGGAGGTGGAAGCGGAAAGTGGAAAGTCTCGGTTTTGGGGGCTGAGATTTGCTACGACTGGTCAACCTGACTCCTTTCAAATTACAATGGGACCTCAGTAACGATAAAAAACAGCGTTAAATCTAAATTGAGATGCGAGACGCTGCCTTTCTCACCGTGACTCGCCTCAGCCAAAGGGGCCAATTTAACAGTGCTTGTTTGTTCCCCCACTCAGCGACTCCTAAACCAGGACTCCAGGCCTTTGCTCCCGGGGGGCGGCGACTGCGGTTCATTTTTAGCCCTGACAGCTGCACCGAGGCGCCTCAAGACCCGAACCCGGGGGTGCGCGGAGGCAGGGGACCGAAACCCACCCTCCCCTCACCCCTTGGAGCCAAACCAACCCCCCGCCGCCCCGTCCGTGGGGGTGACAACGCCCCCCCCCCCGCCCCCCTCCCCCTGCCACGGGCCGGAGGGACGGGACGAGCCCCGGGGTGGCCCTCAGTAAAGGACGGGCCCAACCGGCGGAGGCCCCGCGCTCCTGAGGTGAGGTGAGGCGGAGGGGGGGGGGGGGGGGGGGGGGGGGGCGGCGGTGGGGCGCGGCCGCGCTCCCCGGCCCCCCCCCCTGCGCCGGCCCCCGCGGGCGTGACGGCGCCTCACGGGCGGGGCGGGCCCGAGCCTCCCCCCGCCCCACCCCACCCCGCCCCGCCCCGCCCGGCCCCGCCCTGACCCCGGCCCGCCGGGAACCGCGCCGCGCCGGTACCGACCTGGCGGGGGTGGGAAGGGCCCGCAGCGCCGTCCCGGAAGCGAATCCCCCCCCGAGCGGGCCGCACCCCGGAAGAAAATTCCCGCCCGTGAGGCCGCGGCGCGCATCGCTCCCCCTCGCGACGCGGCCTCCCCCCAGCACCCCGCCCCTCCCTCGCCACGCCCCCGGCACGCCACGCCCGCACGTGACGCCGAGAGGGGAGGAGCCGCGCTGCGCACGCCACGCCGCGCTCACGTGACACGCGGCAGGTCTATATAAAGGACGCGCGGGGGGTAGTTAGTCCTTTTCGGTCCGCAATGGTGGGCGGGAGCGGGTGGCCGGCCTGGCGCGGGCGGTGAGTGAAGTGTTTTCTCTGCCCAGCATGGGTCTGCACCGCTCTAGGGGAGGCTGTGGAAGAGCTGTGCGTGGCGCTTGGTCCCCGATGGGCCATGGCGGGGGAGGATGGCGGTGGATTGGGTTGGCGCGGCCATGTCTGCGGCCTAGGCCTCTGGAGCGTTCTGAGGGGACTCCGCCTCGTGGCGGCCCTGGCGGGGAGGGGGGGGGGCGGGAGGGCAGGGAGTAGAGACCCCAGCAGTAGGGGGATCGTGTGGGAGAGGAGGCCCCTACGCGGGTTGCTGAAAGAGGAGGCCAGCGCAGGCCCCACTGAGGTGGTGGACTTCTAGCCTTGAGGCCTCTCAGCCCGCGGCGCTATGTGGAGGGGAGCGACCTTGGCGGGAGCGGTGTGGAGGGGCCGAGGCCTTGGCCTGGGCTCGTCTCTGGGTGATTGAAAAGGGATGAGAGCTCGGGGGTTCCTGTTGAGAAGTGGGTGGCTGTGTTGGCGCTGCGGCGTCTGGCCTGGGAGCCCTTTTCCTATGGGAGATGCTCCTGGAAGATGGCGAGATGGCACGTGCCTGCTGCAGAGATTTCTCTTATTATTTTTTAACTGTGCTCTACACTATGCATTAATGAGATAGCCTTGACCGATAAATGGACAATAACGTGCAAAATGCAGCGGGAGCATTGCGGTAGGTTTAAGGGTTGCCTGCTCCTCTGTAAACCAATGCTTGGAAGGATGCCAGGCTAGGGAAGAGCCCTTTCGTTGTGGGGAAGGTGCAAAATAACTTCCTGATAAATGGGGAAGGCAGCTGTACCCGTCTCACGTGCTCCGGGTAATAGTTAGCTTCCTTAAGTGTTACAAATAAAATGCCCCTTGTTAACAAAGTAGTATGATAACAGGGAGTTCCACGTGCCTGCACATGATGAAAACTATGTTGGTAGGGACATCTGAGAGGGTGATGAATACCAACATATCTGAGCTGGGCATGGAGTGGTTTGTGGTGGTGTGTCTGGTATAGCTGAAACGTGGTGCAGTCATTTCTGAGCAGCCAACCGAAGTTCCTGGCTGCCCAGCTGGCCTGGTGATTGTAGACTGAAGGTCTGCAGATTGAAGGGGTGGAAAATAAATAACTTAAGTAGTTTCATCCTGCTTAAAAATACGGGCTAACAAATATTTTTGAGGCTGCCTTTCTAAAGACTTGAAGTGTAGATGGCATCAGGGAGAGCATTGCTGTGAGGATCAGAGTATTGTGAATTTTACTTGTATTTTTCGAAAGAGAACGTGTGAACATAACATCTTAATTCTTCAAAGCAGAAAAACTGATGGATACTCTCTCCTTTTCAGTTTAAGATGCATCAACTACACTTCCCTCTCACGGCTTCAAAACAGGTATGTACTGCTTTTGAAATAGGGAGTTTAATTTGAGAAGTAATGAGTAGGTATACTTCTAGTGACTAGCCTGATGTATCATAAAATTATGAGCCTTTGCAATGTAGTAAGTAACCCTCACTCTTCTACTGGGAAATTCATGTCCTTTTACTGTAAAGTGGATGTGAGGCTCCTGATTATGAATCAGTAATCCAGTCTCCATCCAAACTGCAATAACACTCTTGATAGCTTTTATCCTTTGTAACTGTTTTTGCATCATCCGCAGCATTAGTTTATTTCCTGGAGAAAAGGGGCTGATGCATGTTTCAAAACACCTGTAAATACCAGGATAGATGTTAATGAAATCGGAGAGCCTATGATGGTTTCAGTATAAGAGTAGTGGACAGAAGTGATTTCTGAAAACTCTGTGCTGAGGCTTTTTTCTGTGCTTAGTGTCACTGCTGGAGGTTGCCCTAGTTTGTATGAGCATCTGAAACTGTTGTATCTCTTCCAGATCTGCCACTGAATATGGAGACTTGATGCTACTTCGCAAGGTGAAAAATACTACTTGAAAATCAAATGTGAAACAGTGCTTAGTGGTTGGCTAGATAGTGTCTTTTATTCTAATAACATCAGTAGACAGACTTCATGCTCTGAGCTTTTCCCTCTGGTGCCACAATGATGACACTTATTTGCTACTCTTGACCAAGAGAGTGATGAGCACTTTTACCACCATTAACTGACTTCTGAGGCACAACATCTTTGAATTCCTCTTGATGTTTTGACTTCTGGACGTGATGTTCATAAGCTGCTTATTTTTCTTCCAGGCTTTGAATCGGGTGCTTGGAAGACTTGCAGAAGAAACATTAAGTGGTAAGAAATGTGTGGTCTATTTAGGGGTTTCTTAATATGTTTTATTTGGAGAACTTAATTTTTCAATGCTTTCACAAAGCAGATACAGTGATGACGGCATAGTTCAGCAGAATATTCTGTGATGAACAATTGTATCTTTTCCTATCTGATGTATCTACCTCTTGTGATCTCTTGCTAGGAGGTGTGGGTTTGGAGGCTGAGGGAATTGCAATTTATTTTTCTTTTGTTGCAGGCACGGGAAGATGAAGCTGTAAGCTGTGCAAGGTAAATACTATATTGCCTGCATTTGTAAAAACTAATTTACAGCTGTAATTGTGAGAGGGCTGTGTGTGATGATTGCATAGTTCAGCAGATGACCCATGGTGATGCTGTTTTTTTCGCCCCTATCTGATGCAGCCTTCTGTACCTTAGGCTAAGTTTGACAGACAGTTCCTGTGGAAAGCCGAGTGAAATGCTATTTTGCTCTGTGAATGTGTTTTGAAAATTTATCTCCGAAGATTGGTAACATTAAAAAATTCAGTAGGATGAAAGTAGGCTCTGCTTGTGAAGTTAAGTGCAAATACAGCAGATAAAATTTGCTATTTCAGTAACACAAAATCTTGATTGAGTGCTCAAAGTTCTATGTTTGTTGCTTTGCAGGCTGTCCTAGATGGAGGATACTTGTGCCTGTAGTGAGAAGCTGTTACTGATTACCTGGTTACCAATACTGGTGAAGACAAGGCCTTTCTAATTGAAGGTAATTTTAAAACCTTTTTTAGATGGATGTGCTACACTTAGCTGTCCTGCATTTCAGCTGGGGAGTTTGCTTTTGAAAATAAGAGGGTCTTCAAATCTTTTTTGTTTCTGGAAGATCTGAAGCAAAAATACTAGTGTCCTAAGTGTACCTTCAGATCCCCTGTGCTTCACAAGAAAAACATTAAGTAATTGTTTTCTAGTGTTAAAAGTATTTCTAGAATGTGCCTGTTGAGAATAAATACTGTGAACAATGAATGAGGCAATACTATGAATTTAGTATCTGAACTGCTTTTCTTGGTTTAGGCCAACTTGGATGTTTACACAAAGTTAACGTTGTTGAACTCTGCAATTTAGGGGTTTACTCCTTTCTGCAACTTCAACAGTCTCTGGAGCTGAGAAATTAACATCTCAAGGGTGGTGGTGAGGTGCTGGGAGATGGCTTTACACCCTCCCCTTGTGGAAGGGGATGGGAGTGTTGCGGTCTACTGTACATGATGTTGAATCAGGTCTCTGATCCCAGTGAGGATAAAACTTGACTAAAAGCTGATACAGTATTCAACTGCAACTTCAGCTATGCTAAAACTTTCTGCTGGACCTTATCTAATAACAGCTCTTCCTTTGCAGGCTTCCAAAGGGTTTCTCATAATGATGTAAGTACTTGTTTTAACTTTGCAAGTATTAGCCTAAAAAGTAAATGCCTAGGAAATACTTTATTTAACTGTATGTAAGCTGGGGAGGAGGTGCAGTGGGGGACAGATGTTGGCTGCTGCATGCATCTTGGCCAAAACAGGGTGATGCTTAAGGGGAGAACAGCTGGATAAAGCCTAGCCTTGACAAGGCTGGCTGTTTCCTAAACTCTTCACTATGTGCATGCGAGCTCCAGAAATTGCTTGGGTAGCCCTATTTATGTGTTTGCCCTCTTCCCCATTGCAACCTCGGCCTAAAGTAGATAGCTGCCCAGTGACTGACCACGTGAGCTGCCTGTGTGATGAGATGTGACTGCCTTGACTTCAACCGTGGAGGTCTGCAATTAGCTCTATCTGACTGCAGGCACCTGACTAGTTTTCAGCCTTGTGTACTTGCTTGTGCACTGTCCTCATACTGTGCTGTCTTCCAGGGCTGGTGTGGTGGAGCTGTGAAGTGATGCAGTTTGTAGTGCCACCGGCAAAAGTAAGTTGCCAGCAAATGCATTATGACTGGTCAGAACTGAGTGACAGGTGATGGGGAAGTTAATGGATGTTGGCCTCTAATCACAGTGTTGCTGCAGCATTTAGCAGAAGGATCCTTGAGGATTTTCTTCTGTCTAACAATAGATCACAGGTTGCCAGCAGCCTGCAGGGTTCATTTCCCCAAGGTGCTAGGGACTGAATCTCATACTTTGGGACCAAAGACAGTGATAAGAGATGGCGATGGTTTGTAACAAAGAAGCATCTGGAAGACATAATTAATCTCTAGAGTAACATCGGCATTATACTGACTTCATTTTATGTCTATAGCCTAGATTTGAGATGGGGAGAACTGCTGGGTACTTTGTGACAAATAATGCTTGCTCATTAAGCTGCTTGCTTCTCAGTTGTCATAAGACTTTTTTACAATTTCTGAATGATAACTGCTTTCTGTAACTGAAAAGAAATGGTATAAACCAGTTAAAATAATAAAACTGCTATGGACTGCTTGAGTTTCTAGTTAATAGGAGAATATGTGGTAACCTGGCAGTGCAGAGCTTGTATTAACCAAAACTGGTACAATTATTTGCTATTTATCTTTACAAGTTAAATTGATTAGTGGGTTTTAGGGAGTAGCACTAATCATAAGCAGTTCAAGTAATGTGGTAAATTATTTTGAAGATGTGGTTGGAGATAAGGTTTGAAACGCTGAGGTTAGGTTCTACAAAAGGACCTACAAAGGAGACAAAAGAAGCAACAAAACACTAAACTCTAAGCATGTACTGTTTGTGATGATTAATTATAAGCAATGGGAATCTCTCTGAAAGAGACTGAGGAGGACTCTTGCACTGAAACAGTACATGGGTTCAGACTAAGTCTTGAAGCACTGCCAAGGAGAGTGTGTTAAAATTTCTCTTGTTACAGGGTGAAGCTTATGGGGAGTTTGTGTGGAAACAGGACTAACTTTAGTCGGAGGTAAGTGTGTAGAGTACCTGAGGTTTGATAGTAACTGGAATATAGTCTTTGTACTAAATGCATAGATAGTGATACCTAAAATTAGTACTATAATAGATCTGATTTGTGTTCCTTTATTGTATTCCGATTCTCCCATTCTCAGCTACTGTGGGAATAAACTTGATGTGCTTCAAGCAAGAATGCATTTCTATGTAGTTCTGAATTGGACTTAAAAAAGGAAGGGCTCTTTCTGAGTGGATGCCCTGACAATTTCTGAACTGTAGTCATTGGTAAATGTTATGTAGAGTTCTGTTTGTATGAACAGAAGATGTCGCCTCAGTGACTCTTAAAAACTGGGTTTTTATTGCTTGATGTCTTCACACAGTGGAAATAGTCAAGGAACTGAATTGATGGAGACCACTTTCCCGATACAGTGTTGATAATGTAGTACAGCAGGATGCACAGCAGCAAATGTAACTCCTGTCATTAACTAAAAGTAGTAGCTTTGTGCTTTTCCCTGATTCTTTCAGTGTTAGTATTTCTGTATTTCCATTTTGGTTAGGATTTGTAAGCTTTGTATATCCTATTTGGGTGTTGTAGTTGAAGTTCTTAGTTGCCAGCTGAAATGCAGCCCCCTGTAGGTAAAACTGGTTTGGTGGATTGAATTTCATAGATAAATAAACTTGCATATAGTGATGTTTGTTATTCTGAAACTTTTCTCTTTCTCAGGAAAGGACTGCGCTGTCTGCAACTAAATTGGGTAAGACCATTTATCAGATGAATTGTTTAAAAAGACCCTGGGAGTATTTGTAACCACTGATGAAACTTGATTCTGCCAAATGAATTGCTGTGATATCACAATTCCCGTTCCACTTTTTTTTCTGAGGTTACAAAGCTGCTGTGGCAGTTTTTAGCAGTTGTAGTATTGTATATGTTAATTGTGTTTTCTTGCTTTAGGTGAGGAGGCAACTTTGAAACTACTGTATGAGGAACAGAGAAGGGTGAGTGTAACTCTAATAATAAAGTTTTAGTTGTTGGAACAAATGATGATAACCTTAGCTTGAACTCTCTCACTGAACAGAGATGAAAATCTAAGGTCTGAGTTGTTCCCAGCAAGCTTCTTGTGCTGGTTTGGTGCCTTACGATGGTTCTTATGTCTGTCTTAATAGGCGGAAGATTGCCTATGGATTACACTTCCATGAACAGTGTTTAAAACAAGTTTTTTACCACGCTGGTAACGTTTGCCTGGTACTGATTGGAACCAATAAAAATTTGTGAACTCTGCCTGTTGTTGTGAACTGCTTTCTGACCTGAACAGCTTGCTGTATATCAGCTCTAGAGTACTTTATAAAAGCTTCAAATGCTTCACGTAGAGCAGGAACTAAACTAGATTATAGCTAGTCCTGCAAGTGTCTTAACTTAGGTGTCAGTTTGCTAGTATGCAGACTGCAGTTGACCTAGTCAATACTAAGATTTGGACAAAGCTAAGTAATTGAAGTATAATTAGTGTTTTGCAGGTAAGAACTAAAAGCTACTGCTTGTGTATTTGCTCCTAAAATTACAGATGACTAGTAAATCTGGTATCACATGTTCAGGCACAGATGATATGCACAGAATAAGCATACAGCTTGGATACTGCTAACCCTTTTCCACTGGACTCTTATTGTCATCTGGTCGCTGATGTTAGTCTGGAGCAAGATGGCATCCAGCCTCCATGAGGGGGGAAAAAAAATACTAGAGGGGGGGGAATTTCAATAATACTATTAAAAGAAAAATGTTAACTGCTTAGGAGGCACTAGGGCCTGTTAAAATATTGCTGCCTCCCAGAACTCATTAATAGTAAGTTTCTTCTCTGAAAAATTTAATTTCCCCTGTTTCTGTTGTCTCAGGAGTGATATCAATGTGGGAAAAGTTAGGTCCATGAAGAACCCATACTCCATAACACTTGAGCTATTGCTGTGGCACTTCTAATGAGAAGTAAAACTAGACATTCAAACTGTTTTTTAGGAATACTTTCAGGTTATTGGTGTTGCCTTGAACCTTTTCAGTAAGAGGAATAAGTTTGTCATGTTTCCCTCCCACTCCAGCTGGTACAATTGACTTGAATTTAAATTACATCTTGTAAAAAGAGCTGAAATCTTCTTAGCCGGAATAGTATTTCATCCTAGAGAGAATGAATTGGACATGATCCTGTGTCCATGTGCAAATTAAGTCTCTTCTGCACTAAAGCAAAAGCCATTAATAAGGTCTGCTTTCATCCAGAGCTGATTAGTAGCCTCTTAATATTCCCACCCACCATATTACTTTTTAAAGTACCACACTTCATTGTGCCTGTTAAAGAGCTTGAAGGGGCTGTCATACCCTGCAGTATAGAAGAAATCTTCATGGAATGGTTGGCCTCTGTTTCTTAAAGTTCTGGCCAAAACTTCAGCTTCGTCGGCATATTTCTCTGGGGAGGCAAATCCACCAAAGGACCTGTTAGAAGTGAAAAGGGAGGAGTTTTTTGTTAAGAGTTCAAGTTTCTTCTTTTTATTTTCCCAGAAGTAAATTTCAGGCTTGCAAAGCACAATGAGTTTGAGTAAACAGCTGTTGGGGAAAGAATTAAGTATACACCCAAGAATAAGAAAGATTTCTAGAAGGTCAAGATTTGCTAA
>JAOTQQ010000004.1:440522-486386 GCA_026546715.1 Gallinago undulata
AGCCTTGTGTTTGATAATGAATTTGATTTAAAGGAACTGAGACTCTTCACGTAAAAATGGCATTTGCTTTTGCAAACAGACAGAAGGCCTTACTTCACAACACAGAAGTTGTGCATGTGATGTTTATAGTTACTGTAAGTAATAGTCCAGGGCAGCAAAAGTATCTTTTTATGTTGTTAGAAGATTTTCTGCAAATTCATCTCCCAAAAGAAGCCTCTTCTTGTTTCTAAAGAAACAGAAAGGGTTCTAGAAAATTCCATTTTGTATCTCATTCTTACTTTCAGCAAGGAAAATGAAGAGGCATAAGTGTACTGCTTTCTAAAGAAGCAGTTGAATGCATTATAGTACAGTTCTAAGGATACTCCATATTACCCTTTGCAAATGATGGAAATTAAATCTCTGCCATAACTCTAATGATGTTATTTAGACCTTATGCTCTAAGCTATGTATTTTATGTCAGCACACTAATTTGTTACCATGGGATTGGCCTTCAGTCAAAAATCATTTCCTTTCTGGAAGTGCATATGTGGATTTTGTCCATCTGCTTTTTGCCCAATTCCAGCTAATTTGTTACAAATGACACATGAAACTATTGCATTTTCCTGCTACCTTCAACAGCTGACTCAATGACAGCATTACCTAAAATCTTGCTAAATGAGTGACTCCTTGCTTGCTTTGTCAGAGATTGAATGGAACTCACTGCTTGACCAAATAAAAGGCTTCCAACATCTAACACCACTCCAGAGCACTCTTGACTTGGCATTTTCCAAGATCGCTCTACTGAAGGTCACATTTTGGAATCATTCTAGGTTTGGAGAATTAATCCTAAATTAATCCTTCCTTAGGCTGCCGTGAAAAACCTTCCTGTCTTCTGTTCTTAGAACCCAGAGAGAGACTGGAAGCTTTCTCAACTTTATATATTGCATTATTCACTTGGCTTTTTTCAAAAATAAGGGTTATTTTTTAATATGAATCTGTTTAGGGATCTAGCTATCAGCTGAACCCCACAAGCAATTGTCTCAGTAAACTTCTCCAGCCAGCATTAATACTTATCTAAATCCTCAAGAAACTTGCAGTCCTCTCTGAGTGCTGGAAAGAGAGCAAATTAATTAATCTTTCCCTACAAATTCATCCGCATTCTGTTATTGACAGATTCTTCTCAGAAACAAAAACACAAAAAAAGGTGAATTTTTATCTTCCAGATAAGAGCATCTCATTTAGGGAAACAGGATTAATGTCACATAGGTAACAATGTTTGCTAGAAAAAAGCCTTGACACAATGACATTAGATGGTATTTAACAATGACTTAATCTATAGCCTAAGGTGAGAGAGAATCCACTGTCTTTGCAAACACAACTCTGAAGAGGAAGGAGCCAGGTGTTAATCATCTGAGAACATTACTCAGAGAGAGGGCTCAAAAAAGCAGCCTTAAGGAGAACAGGCATTTACTAATTTTTTCTTACCAATACGAAAGTCCAGTATTTGAAGTCACCAATGATCCGTGCCACAAATAATGCTCTCGAGCAATGCAGAGAAAGAAGCAGTTAGCAACCACGGTGGCAGCCCAAGGCCTCTTGCACCTCGCCTGCTAGACAGGCTGCTCCTCTGTCCAGGGCTTGGGTTGAGCTCTTGAGTCTGCTGGAGGCTTATTTTGAGACGATGGGAACAGCCCCAGTAGTCTGAAAAGGACCCAGGCATGCGGAAATTGCCCTAGAGAGGCCAGGGTTTCCCCATGGAGTCTCAATGACCTGAGATGATGGAAGCAGGCCCAGAGCATAAGGACTAGTATTTTACAAAAAATGTTAAAGAAAATGGTCTCATAAAACAATAGTATTTTCCACCGTCTCCAAAAGGACATGAAGAGAGAACTGAAAAATTCCAGGCTTCTTGCTAGGCATGTGTCTATTGTGATAGCTCTTCAGCGGCATGAGTTGAGAACCACTGTGGTAATGTAAAGCAGAAGGAGAAATCCATTACAAAACCCTTGCAATCTAATTGTGAATGCATTTGTTGTCACACATGCAATAGCGATGCGTGGCTGTGGGAAAGCGTTCTCTTTCTGGCCTGTCAGTCCAACTAGCCACCTAAGCACAAATTGATCCGTTGTCCTAGCTGATGCTTTGTCTCCTAAGCTTCTTCCTGATCTTAGTTGCATGAGAAACTTCTCCCATCTTCTAACAGTGGGGATTTTGGCAGTGGGTGTGGGTTTTCGGTGGGCATCTTTGTTATTTAGATTATGCAAGTAAGGCCTCCAGAGAGGTATTCTTCAAGAACCTGGTCTCTATCCCTCTTCTTTCTCAAGATGAGCCAGTGCTGCATTCTGCACCAGGTGGCACTGTTGTTTGCATTCAGAGGTGAGCTCTACTTTAATTCCTAAGTGCCTCAAAGTCTCTTGGTTGCCAATTGGAAACTTCAGCTCACTAATGGAACCCATGTACCATGAAATTCTATTTCTAAAGCCTTATGTTTGAATATCCTCTACTATCTATTAGTGAACTATTAATGGGAAGATTAAACATTTAAGCTTTTCAACATCTCAAAAATTAACATCTTCGCATGTTAAACCTCTTTTATGCAGCACACACAACGGTCTGAATATCTGTTAGGACAGTTAAGAAAATCCCAAGTTAGGGGATCCTAACTTGGTTAAAAATCCTTCAGGTTTTGAGCATACTCAATTCTCAAGAGTTAAACTGACAAGCTTCCAAGGCAGAATTGATATCCAATTTAACAGCTTAAAACTCAATTTTAAAATCTGAGAGGTCAGTATTTCTTTTGATTCTTGCACTTTTAGATTTTGAGCAGAGAAAATGAGGTAGATGCTGTACATATAACGACATCACCTGAGCTTCTCAGCTGATGTACTTCTGAATACCAGCCAGCCAAGATGGTATTTAACAGAATTTCATTGCTTTCACAGGTGTCTTTTTTAATTTCATCATTTTGGCATGGGTATTTCATATTTGTTCTGAAAATAGACTTGGGTCTCAGTTTGAAAGAAAACTGTATCTGGATACATTTATTTATTGCAGAGAGAAACAGAATCAAAACTATAGTTTAATTATGCCCAAACAGAACTGCACTCATAGTAGCCTGAGAGATGGGAAAATCCAGATGTCAAAGCTGTATATGGGTAGAGACGCGTGTGGTTTGGGAAAAGTAGAAGTAAAGGACAGAGGTGGTAAACTAATCAGGACAGAAAATATTGGAAATGTTAACACAGCAACACCCAAATGTCTGGAGGAAACCTGGAGGGCCTTTGGCTTTAGTAGTTAACCTACCTCAGCAAATCAGTTATTTAAATAATGGATTTCTTAACAGATATGTGAATCCACTCTGTTGGCACGTCACATCAACAAAAAGGTGTTTATAACTTTCCTATTTGAAATTTCCTTATGGAGTTATTTAGATAAGCTTTTGACATTAATTTTAATTTCTTTTCCTTATGGAAACATTGCTTAAATCTATAAAACTGTATTTTTATTCCAAAGAAGGAAAAATAGCACATTGTTGTTGTTTTCAGTGGTGCCCTTATTATCCTTTGAGCTTTGGCAGCACTGACACTTTACTGCCTATTTCACTGGTAAGTGGGAAGACGCTTTTCCGGTCACTGCACAGCACACTGCAGCTGCAGACAGCCTAAATTATTCTTCTGCCTTGACAAAAATTTACAATGCAGATTTTGGAACCTGAATGCGAGTTCATGTATTCAGATTCTCCTGAATATAAATTCCCACAGCCATTTAAGCCTTCCTAAATATTTTGGGGGTTTGGTTGTTTTGTTGTTTGTTTGTTTGTTTTGGTTTTTTCCATTGGAAGGATATATTTGACATTAAACATGCACTTGAAGTGAGTATAAAGGAGAGGAAGTATTTTAAATGGTGACAGTAAACTCATTTCTTCTTTCTCTCATCCTTAAGACTGAACTCACATATACATCATTTGCACTGCTGATTGCGTGTGATGTGCTAGCACTCGGGAGGTTACTGTAAGGGGACGTGCAAGTGTTCATTTGCTGATGGCTGTGGGAGGAATGAAGAGAGTTAGTAATTGTACACTGTATTGTGTATTACTGCTGAACTGCACCTTTGCTGTCCTTCAGACCTCTGTGGAGTAACTTGCCTATTGGTTTTGGCTAAAGCACAGTTCTTTTTCCTTCTTATAATCGCACTTACCAGTGTAAATAACAGGTTCTTAGATCTGTACCATCATTCCTTCCAAAGGTAAGCAAAGACTTCCTTGAAACACAAAACCCTCACCCAAGGGCTGGGGGAGAGGGACAGAGGCAGTGAAGGGAGTCAGAAACAGCAATCATGGCTTTGAAGGATGTGGGAAGACAGTCCCAACCCTGAACCAGCACTGCACTGGGCGTGTGTGTGTGTGTGATGGGCTGGGGCAACTCTAAAAGTTCTCAAAGTGTCTCTGAACTATAAGATTTTACCGCCCTCTAGGAACCTCTAAACTGCTATATCCCTCTTCTAAATTGCTCTAAATGTCCTTTAATCAGCTTTCAGGAACTGTAAGCACCTCTGTATTGCTGCAATGAGTCAATTGCCTCCAGATGTAATTTACACAACTCTAAGTAGTCTCTAAACCACTCTAAAGCTCTTCTAATCAGCTCTAAACTGCCACTAAATGACTCTAAACATCTCTATCTATTACCACCTTTAAAATGCCTTTAAATTTCCTGTAAAGAGCTCTAAAGATCTGAAAAATTACTCCAAATTCTTCCAGAACTACTAAAAAGAACACTAAGCAGTTCTGAGGGGCTTTAATATCCTTTAAAGAGTGTTAGGGTCCTCTAAACTGCACTAACATCTTTCTAAACCTCCTCTTAGCAGCTTTCAGATTCATCTGATCATATGTAGAACTCCTCTATATTAATCTGAAGATCCCTGAATTTTGTTTGGGTCTCTTAAACTGCTCTAAGGAACTCTAAAACTCATTGAATGTGCTCTGAGGTGCTCTAAACTCCTCTAAAATACCACTAGACAGCTAGAAAGAGCCTTGGATGTGCCCCTGCAGTATCCTGCATTAGGAATAGAGTTGCCAGCAGATCGAAGGAGGTCATCCTGGTGAGATGCATCTGGAGTGTTGGGCTACCCAGTAAAGGGAAGACATAGACTTCCTAGAGTGAGTCCAGTTGAAGGGCCTCAAAGATGATCATGGGGTTGAAGAATCTGTATTACAAGGAGAGGCTGAAAGAGCTGGGACTGTTCAGCCTGCAAAAAGAGAAATTACCCATACGAAGGGAAAAACATAGAGAAGAGGGGATTTCTGGAAGAACAAGATGAGCCTCAGAGAAAAGAAAAATATATGTGCTTTGTGAGAACCTGTTAATAAAGCCAAACCCCAGAGAAAGTGACCTCTGCATGTGAACAGCCCACAGTGAGAATAGTTTGGAATGGAGGAGGAATACCACAAAGCCAAACTCCTGAGATTATTATGTGAATACATGAAAAATGTGCTCCCAGAGTACACAACAATGGAGGATTGTTCTCTCTACTGCAGGCACTGGATGCTCTTAATCCACGCTCTAATGGAAGATCTGAAAGTGCACACTGAGGGCAGAATGTTTTACTGCACCTGCTTCATGGATGGGTATAGAAAACCCAAATGATTTTCCCCAGTAAGCAAACCAAGCCCACAGGAGGGCAGGGAGCTGCAGGCATTGGGGTGTATTCAGGAAAGACCTATTGATGTTAATATTAAACTACTAAAACCGTTAATACATAATTTGACAGGCTGAGAGAGCTGGGGTTGTTCAGCCTGGAGAAGACTCCGGGGAGACCTTATAGCAGCCTTCCTATATCTGAAGGGACCCTACAGGAGAGCCAGAGAGGGACTCTTTGTCAGGAAGTGTAGTGACAGGACAAGGGGTAACAGTTTTAAACTGAGAGGAGATTTAGATTAGATACTAGTAAGAAATTCTTTCCTGTGAGGTTGGTGAGACCCTGGCCCAGGTTACCCAGAGAAGCTGTGGCTGCCCCATCACTGGAGGGGTTCAAGGCCAGGCTGGATGGGGCTTTGATCAACCTGCTCTAGTGGGAGGTGTCCCTGCCCATGGCAGCGGGGTTGGAACTAGATGATCTTTAAGGTCTCTTCCAACTCTAACCATTGTGTGATTCTATAATTTGTGTGTGATGTCTTTTTGGAGGTCAGTCCATATTAACTCTATACGGCCTTCCATAGCTTCTTTTCTTCTGAGTCTGTTAAGTATCAGCCACAAATCTGTGGGCACTACCTTGTCTTAAGCGGTGCCTGGGGTATGCTGGTTGTATGTACTGGGAGAAGATTTGAATTCCCAACCAGCTGCAGCGGAGCAAGAAATGGGCAGGAGATGAAGAAACATGCAGCCAAGTCTTCCCTGGTTTAAGTCCTGCAGCCCCCACAACATGAGCTGCACCCAGGTCTTGGTGGTGTACCTAGCGGGGCCAAAATGAAGCAGGTCTTCCTGCGTCTTGTGGCTCTTGGTTTATGTCATGGGTTTTTTTTTTTCTATTTGTACATTACATGTTTACCTGTTACTGGTTTGAGTTTCTCTTATCCAAATTGTGATGTTTTGTAAAAGAATGATGAGTTAGAGGCACTGAGTAACAGGAGGTCCCCACCACAGTGGGTGTCCATCAGAGATGCTTATCTGCAGAGCTGGCAGGTAGATAACCATGGCAGGAAACAGAGAGCTAAATAGGACCTCTCCTTTTCAAAGGGGACTAAGGCACAGGGGTCAATGCCTGGCTTATTTCTTCAATGCCACAACATTTAGATTTCACACTGAGTACAGATTTGAGACCCTGAGGGTGAAATGTGCACATTTGTCACTTAAAATAAAGGCAGAGGTGTACGATGAGTTGAAAAGATGCTGAATTCTGGGGACATATGGGAATTTGTTTTTCTATAATGATAATATTTTGATGCTTACCCTTAAATTACTGAACTGTAGTTTTCGGTTTCATCTCCAGTTGCACCTTTGTTTTTTGTCTGGGAACAGAGAAAAGATGAAGTGTGACTAATTTGTTTGGGGAAAAAAATAATCTTTTCATCAGAGATGATCCTTGTCACAGTTCCCAGGCCTTCGCAAACTTTTGATGTGCCCTCTGGTGCTTGTTCCCTTTATGACAAGGCAGTGTGGGTTTGCTTCCTCACTTACCACAAGGAGCCTTCTTCCCAAATCCTTCTCACTCCATGGTGCTGAAGTGCAGAAAGTGCATTTTAATTTCCGTTGCACCGTGCAGTGGATGTGGTGTCTCTCTAGCAGAGAGCTCCAGGAGGGCACTTTGACGCTGGTAATCACAGCAGTAGCATGAACTTCTCTCTCTTGTGCAGCTCCGGAGTGCGTGGGTGGACAATCTAAGGGGAGCTTCAGGCAAACACACTTCTAGTTTGCACCCAGGCTTCCCTTGTGTTTTTATTTTTAAGCCATTAACAAGAAGATATCTCCTTCTTTCTACAGGGGCTTGTGCCTGGGCAGAAATTCCCTGCTGAAATTCATAGAGCTGTTAACCAAACGCTCCCGGACCTCCCGCCCTGATGCTCTGCAGCGCTGCCCTTGGTCTTGGCTAGGGTAGGTACCATTCCTCCAGCAAAGAATCACAGAATCACAGAATATTAATGGTTGGAAGGGACCTCTGAGATCATTGAGTCCAACCACCAAAAAAACCCCACCAAAAAACACCCACCCACACCACACCCACCCACAGACACAAAACCCAACAATCTCAGGCACTAGAGCGTGGCCTGAAGTGCCACATCTACAGGTTTCTTAAATACCCCCAGGGATGGTGACACCACCACCTCCCTGGGCAGGCTGTTCCAGTGCGTGACCACTCTCTCAGTGAAGTAATTCTTCCTAATATCTAATCTAAACCTCTCCTGCCCCAACTTCAGACCATTCCCTCTGGTCCTGTCATTTTTCCCTTGGGAGAAGAGGCCAACCCCCACCTCTCTACACCCTCCTCTCAGGTAGTTGTAGAAGGCAATGAGGTGCCCCCTCAGCATCCTCTTCTCCAAACTAAACATGCCCAGTTCCCTCAGCCTCTCCTTGTATGACTTGTTCTCTAGAGCCTGGGGTCTCCTCAGTTCCAGCTCTTTTATTTCTCCACCCTGTCATTTTTTTTTATTTTAAATTATTTATAAAGTTTATTTGTGGTTTGGTTTGTTTGTTTGTTTGTTTGTTTTTACTTTTAAAAGTTGGCAAATAGCGATTGACGATCCAAAGAAGATCCAAAGGTCGTAGAGGGCAGGCTTTAGGGAGACCGCGGGGGTTGTGGCTTATTTTGATGGGACACCAGGGGGAGGCCGGGGGGGGGGGAGGCAGAGGAGGGGAGATGAAGAAGAAGATGCCTCCCGTGCGGAGCTGTCGGGTGATGCCGCCTTCCCCTGCCCGACGGGCCGAGGGAGGAGCCAGGCGGCCGGCGGGGCCGCCCCCGGAGGCGCTGCGGGGCCGGGATCGGCCGCCGAAGGGAGGGACGGGGGAAGCGGAGCCGCCGGGATGGGCCGGCCTTCCCCTCGGCTCGGCCCGCTGCTGCTGCTGCTGCCGCCCGCGGGCCGGGCAGGGGGGCTGCGTTCTGCCAGGGTGGGGGGGATGTCAGCGTGAGGTTGGCTTTCTCGGGCGAAAGGGTCTTTGAGGAAGGTTCTCTGCAAAACTGTACTCCCTTCCAGGCTGCCCACCCGGCGTCAGCAGGTACGTTGCCAGACCACAAGCTCGAGGTGGGAAGGGAAGGGTGAAATAGAAGATGTCTCTAAAATGTGACTGCCCCCGGGTGGTCCCAGCCCTGCTCTGGGATGGTGCTGGCTACAAGAAGTCACTCTTACAACAACAACAACAACAAAAGACGCTTCTCTCTAACCAGAAATAACACACTTGCAAAGTCCACTTCTCCTGAACTTTGCCTGTCTAGTTTTGCTGTTAACTGAAATTAGTTGAAACGCTACTTAAATAAAGATGCCCCATCCCTGGAGATGTTCAAGGCCAGGCTGGATGGGGCTTTGAGCAATCTGCTCTAGTGGGAGGTGTCCCTGACCATGGCAGGGGGGTTGGAACTCGATGATATTTAAGGTCTTTCCAGCCCAAACCATTCTATGATTTTATGAAAGATGGGAATCACTTCTAACTCTGTCTCTTCCAAACAGCTCAATGACGCCTGGAAAGAAGTTACAGGGCCTTGTAGCAGCTACAATCACTCCAATGACTCCTGATGGGTGAGTATGACCCTGTATCACAACATGGCATGTTGTCAGTTGTACTGTTACTGTTACCTTAAAACTCTGTCTTCCTTCTTTCTTACTTGGACCAGTTTTGGTTTTGTTTTTAAATCAGCTGTCTGATGGGATGAGGAAACTGGTAGGTTGGTCCCACTAGCACTAGAGTGGGTTCCCTTCACCTCTGCATCCTCTCGTTGCCCAGCAAGTGCTGCAGGTCTGGGTTTGGAGGGTTTGGATCAGTCTCCCATCTCTTTTTCTGTCACTTTTGTTAGGTGCAGATTAAATCATAGTGGAGGTTACATACATAAAAGTATTACAACATTTTCCCATTTGCTACAGTCCTAGTTAAAAAGAGCTCTTGAGAGCTAGAAAATAATTCTCAAAATCTGATGTCCTCTTAGAATTTTCTTTACCTGAGCTAACTCATGCATGCATTCATGTGTATGTCTGTGTGCATGGAATTAATCTAAACCAGAAGAAAATGTAAGGACTGCACAGTTCTGAAAATAACATTCAAAGTTGAAATTGGGCCTTCCTCAAAGCAGTGATGGTAAGCAGATGTCCTCCCTGCCACATTCTGATGTTGCAAGATAGGGTTGTTTGGAGTCAGCAAAGGACCCTGAGCTTCTCTGAAGGGGGCAGTGTCTAGATTTGTATGTATTTTTGAGGAAGATGGTGGTTTGCTAGTACAGTGCCCTGAAAGTGATCCTTTACTTTTGAAGTGCTGTAAAGCATGCTGCTGTCTCAGCCAGGGAGCTCATTGCAGGCGCTGCTTTGTTTCTTGCTTTAAAGGAAACTTATTCCCAATTTCACTTTTTATTTCTACTCAAATGTATTGCAACATGGTATTTGCAGAGTGAGCTGGGCCCACTGCCTGGCACGCCTGGCTCTTGTAAGATATGTTCTGGGAAAGCAGCTGTGAAATTTTGGGTGATGTACGCACCCAGGCAAGGTCCCAAAATTACTTCCAGAACATAAGGTTCATCTATATGTTTGACAAATTAAAACAATGGTGAAACATTATGTCCTGCAGAGCAGATAAACCAAGAATTCAATTTCCCCTCTTTGTCAGGGAAGTCTGTTGCTTTCCTCATTCTTTAATGAGAGAGAGAGGTCAAAGTCACATCCAGCAGATGCCATTTCAGGGTCTGTGTCCAGCAGTTATAAGTATAGTTTAACTATTTGCCAGCACTTACGCAAGTATCTTTGTGCTCTCAAGAGGACTCCTGTTTCCCTCAACACACAAAAAGGTTTGAGTGCCTCTTGTTCTCCCCAAAAAAGTCCTTTGCTGTGATGAACCTGCATTATCTAATTAGCAGTTCAGATAAAAGATTGGAAGAGTGAATTACTTGTCAGGAGGAAGAGAAACTGGAAGAAGAAATTCAGAACTGAACTGTCACCTGAAATGTTAAACATATGTTCAACTTATGTCATACTTTGAAGTAATTTGTGTGCATACAGATGCAAAGCTTCAATAATACCTGTCTTTTTGGAGTTTTTTTTGGTTTCTCTAAGTTTGGTACCTGTGAGTGGAGACTTAGAGTTGCTGAGGCTGCTAAGGTTGCTGCGGTTCCTTTCATTTCAGACAAATTAACCTTTCAGTGATTCGTCAATATGTGGATTATCTGGTAAGCGAGCAGAACGTGAAGAGTGTTTTTGGTAAGTGTTTTTTTTTTTGACAGAAACTGTGCTAAACCCCTTTTACCTGGCTGGTAACCCTATGAGATCTTGATAAGAGTCGTAGAGGGAGTTTTACCTGGCTGGCAACCCTATGAGATCTTGACAAGAATTGTAGTGGGAGGAATTGTGGATGTGACATCATGCTAGATATTTATGTTCACCGGTGGAGAGAGTGTAGGTAAGACTTAGGGCATCTGCTTTTGCCTACACCCCATTTCTGTGTGGGATAAAATAAGCATTGCCTTCATACGGTGACATTTCCAGAGATGAATGGATAATGCTGTCTTGGCAGAGAAGACTCAGCTGAATGATTATTCCCTTTGCCTGGGCAAGATACAATCATCTGATGAAAAAACATCAGCTCAGAAGTCGAGGGAATTCTGTGGGCTCATCAAAGCTGAATGGGCTTCTTGAAGAGACGGGTGGTGCACTGGGTGATACCAAGGTGGTCACTGCTCCCATCTCTCTTCTACCTCTGTCTCAGGGATGGCTGGGTAGAGAATACAGCATCTGCTAAACCACTTGGCTTCACAGCTGGGCATAGTTAAGTAAGCTGAAGTCAGTGATAAGATTTTGGTTCAAAACTTATGTGGAAGGAGTGCCAAGACAAAAAAAGCAGAGGATGGCAGTGAATTCGGGCATCCCAGTTTAATCTGTTGTTTGTGACTGAACATACTGACATGTCATTGTTTTCCACGGGTGCTTTAGCCTAGGTAGGACACCTGATTCCACTCAGCTGGAACATGGGAAGTTCCATTCAAATATGAGGAAGAACTTCTTTCCTGTGAGGGTGCCAGAGCCCTGGAACAGGCTGCCCAGGGAGGTTGTGGAGTCCCCTTCTCTGGAGATCTTCAAGACCCGCCTGGATGTAGTCCTGAGTGATGTGCTCTGGGCAACCCTGCTTTGGCAGGGGAGTTGGGCAAGATGGTCTCTAGAGGTCCCTTCCAACTCTGACAATTCCATGATTCCATGACAGAGACAGCGAATTTCAGGTCATGCTCTTTGCTCGGGGTGGAGGGTAGGCAGTCACCCTGCCTGGCTAGCTTTATGCCTGACATGCTGCTGGGAGAAGGATGTAGTGTCTGCTGGGGAGGAGGTGCTGGAGGGCAATTTCCCAGCTTCATCAGCCGATTCTGCCTCCTTCCTCCCAGAGCTGCTGATCCTGAAACACCCAGGTTAGCAACACAAGCATTTAGTGATGATAACACCGCGATCCCCACGCAGATGCTGCCGTGGACCATTGCTATCTTGAAATGAGTTGAGGGGAAAATGTTTCTGTTTATAATATCAAAAGGATCAGTTCTTGTCTTCAGTAGAACCAGTGCTTGTAGGCCAGCCCTCAGCAAGTGTGTTGTGTTGTGTTGAAACAGTGAATGGCACAACAGGAGAAGGACTGTCCCTTAACACACAGGAGAGGAAGCAGTTGGCGGAAGAATGGGTGTGCCAAGGAAAAGACAAGTGAGTAGCTGAGAGGGAACAGGGGATTCCAGATCTCGTGTTATGATATAGGCATGCCTGTGTCTCTGCTTGTCAGGTCAACACAGGTTAATCATAGGCTTAATCTAGCTTCAGTGAAGTTCTGGTTCTGTGGCTCCCTGGTCTGAAGCGAGTCATTTTGGCAGGCTGGTATTTTTGACCATAACTGAAACCTCCCCAAAACTTCTGAATTTGTTTTTGTGCAGATTGGATCACGTGATCATTCATGTGGGAGCGCTGAGTCTGCCGGAGTCCCAGGAGCTGGTGTGTATATGATACAATTTCTTTTTACTGCATGTGTAATAAACGCAAAGCAAATGTACCTTCAGGTACTGTCCATTCTCTCTCTTATAGGCAAGACATGCAGCAGCCATAGGTGCTAGTGGTATTGCTGTAATAGCCCCCTTCTTCTTCAAACCCACAAACAAAGGTGAGTAGATGTGATTGCCAGACCTGCTGAAGCCTTTTATATTGCCCTCCAAACCTTTATCATAGATAAGGGATTAATGCCATCTTCTTTCTTTGGAAAATATTCTGGTGATGATGTTTGCACATCTGTTGTGTCTGGTGCCATGCAAAAGCAAAACCTAGAAGAAACATTTTTTAGAGATGGGAGATACCAAAATTCTCACCCTAAGAAGTGGGAAGGATGTCTTTTGGGATGTATTTTGCTAGCCTCTTGTAAAAAGAAGATTTGCTTATGGAAAGAGTAGTTAGCTAGTCTGTCTTCTGAACAGATAATTTGGATTTCATGCTTGATCCGGGCCACACTAGGAAGCAGCTGGTCCCATGTTGTTGCTTGCTGGACACTGACCAAGTTGATAAACTGCTATATACACAGGTGTGTATCAGCACACACAAATTGAGGTTTTTTGCTTTTAATATCATAAACATAGCGTAAAAGAACCACACAAAGTGGAGGTTTGTAACAGAAATGTTAAAAGTTGTCTGAATTATTTATGAATGGAAATGTTCATATGAAAGCATCAGAATAAACCAAAGTGGATTGCCAGAGTGACTGGTATTGACAGCCAAGGATACAATTAGTGGCAGTCAAACTGGGAAGCTCAGAAGAATGGCACAAAGATGAGAAGACCATTGCTGATAGTAGCAATGAGGTTTCAGCACGCTGCTCTTCCTGATACACCAATGTGACGACTGCTTAAGATTTCTGAAGGATGCAGTGAACAAGGTTCTCAGGAAGAATGTCAGCCATAGTAACTCTTTGATTCCTAAAAGGTACAAAAAAGTTTTCTGAAAATCATCATCATCATTGAGCAGTACCCCAGGGAGGTGAATGGGAACTTGATCCCTTGTCCTCTGTGTTGCACATGAGTGATGCTGGTGAGACCACTTTGGCACAGAGGTCTTACAGTTTGCCCGTGAGACAGCATGCGTATGTTATATCTGGAAGAGAATGAGTGTGAGTGCTTTCCCTGAGACCTTCCTCTGAGTTTTGTTACATTCATATTTGTTACATTTGTATGCATTCATATGGTATGCAGTTGTATGGTACGCAAGCTGTAGATGGCCTCTCCATAGAACCTGGCTGTGAATCTGAGCTGTCTTTCATTACAGATTGTCTCCTTTTCTTATGGGGGCACTTGCCTGTTTTCTTCCAGATGAGCTGCTTGCTTTCTTACAGAAGGTTGCGTCTGAAGCCCCTGCGGTTCCATTTTATTACTATCACATTCCTCCTCTGACAGGTGTGAAGAGTAAGTACTGCTTAGTCAGATCTCCCTGAGCCCATAGGCTCATACGAACCTGGGTAATCCCAGAGGCTGGTGTGTTGAGTCTGCCTGTAGCGTATGGCCTCTGCTCCTGTCACACACAAGCTGTAATGGAAAGGATCTTTTCTGAAAATGGGAGGTGAATCCGAGACGGGAAAATAAGTTGAATTCCTTTTCATTAGAAAAAATGTCACAGCTTATGAGTACTGAACAGCTGGGACTGAGGAGGTGATGCTGATTATGGCTTTGCAATTAGTGTGGACCAGGATAGGTAACTGCTTTTGCTAACTGTACTTAAATCCTGATTTTTTGCAAGATAGTGAGCACTAACTCTCTTTGTGTATGCTCACCGCATTTGCTAGTAAATGCTGTGTGAAACCATAGTGCTTCTCAAGTCACATTATTTAGCAGAGGAATGAGGAATAGAATACAGAGCTTTGATTATTTGCTCTAGACAGCTGGTGAAGCGGTATTTCTGGATGCATGAATTTATATTTATTCTTAAATACACTATTACTGGTTCATTCCTAAATTTTCACTTACCCAGGGGTTTTCCTTTCTGATTTGGTAAAAGGAGTGCTTTGAAGAGGATGGAAAGATGTCTTTATATATAAACTATGGGAAATAATCACACTGAAATTGTCTTACTGGTTGTTCTAGAGCTATATAGTTTACTAGGCTTAGGCCAAAAGTGAAAAACTCGTAAAACAGTCTTGTCCCTCTTGGGGACAAGAAAGGGAAATCTCCCAGAACAGGAGTGTGTTTCTTCATATGAGATTGCTGTTCTTCACAGTTCGTGTTGAAGAGTTGCTGGAAGGAATAAAAGAGTGGATCCCCACCTTCCAGGGTGTGAAGTTCAGCGACACAGACCTCTTGGACCTTGCACGGTGTATAAACAAGAATGAGAGAGAACAGTTTGTGTTTCTTTATGGGGTGGATGAGGTAAGAGGCTCCTCTTAAAAGGTATTTCTTCTATGGCATTCTCTTGCTTCAGCCTTGGGGAAAAAAGAAACCCTAGAAATTCAGTGCCAGGTAGTTTTGCTGCTCCCTCCCTCCCACCACCCTTTTTTTTTTATTATTTTGTTACGTGAATTAAAAATATGTTGTTTTTTTTCTCCCCACACCCCAAACTAGCAACTGTTGGGTGCACTGGCAATAGGGGCAGATGGAGCAGTTGGAAGGTCAGTATGGCTTGGACTCCTTCCCTTTGACACCCACACGGTATTGATGTGTCTTCCACTGTCCACACAGGATTTCTCTTAACTATCTTCTGTCACCGCAATGGAGGATTTTGCAGGGTAGGGCTGTACAGTATCAATCAGATGGATAAGCTGGCTCCAGTGCTAGCGATGGGACCTGGGATATAACCTGGGATCTCGGATTATGTTTGTTTGGGCGATTATTGCTGCAGTATGCAAACTGACCCAAAGGTTTCAACATATTTCTTTATCCTCACGGCAACTTGTTGAAGTAGCGAATCGCTTTTATCTTCATTATATGGGTAAGGAACAAAAACCCAAAGAGGTTAAAATCATGAGTTCACATGAGAAGTCTGTGAGGAAAAGGGATTTGCTGAGTTTAATTTCTGATTTTTCTGCTCCTCAAACCAGGCTGCTTAGATTAATTACTGTGTGATACCTGTAGTCTTGCGTAGATGGTCCATTAAATGAACATGCAACTGAAAAATTAAGTGATTGACTTTCTGTATTGCCTCATTGTATCTTTCTATTTTTGATTTTGAAAAGCAGTTCCATTTGGAAAAATCCGGGAAGAGAAATCTGCTCTCTAAGCTCTTCCATAGGGCTTGGCATACTTCAGATGCTTGACAGTATAAATCACACAAAGATTGCATGAATCTCTTATCATAATAATGGCATTCTTATAATGTTGGCAGCAAAATTGTGTGACTACTTCTTTTGTTTCAGTGGTTCTAAGCTGCTCCTTTGCATTTACTGATTCTATTTTTGGTTTGGGTTTTTTTGGCAGCACTTACAACTATTTGGGCCGAAAAACCAATCTGATGTTGCAAGCCTTTGCAAAGTCAGACCTTGCACTAGCACGGAAGTATCAGGTACAGTATCTCCCCTGTGCCCTCTAGGAGCAGCTTTCTTTCTCTTCTAGCTTTACGGGAACTGTTTTCCATGTGGTTTTGTTATCCATACCCTAAGGTAACTTTATTAAAGCAAACTTCTTTCAGCTCCAACCCCCCTGCTTGTTATTCATCTCTCCTCACCTTTTTGACCACTTTTTACTAACTTTAAACCAAGACCTATCTTATTTATCTTTCAACTCTCTAACATCTGGTTAGAGGTGAAGTGGGAGTGAGCAACTGCGGTGAGCAATGGCCTGGCCTTTTTTACTGAACAAACCCACAATGGCCAAGCCCCTTGAGTAGGAGTATTTTGGGGATACCTTACATGATGTAGGAAGTAAAACTGTCCTAAATCACTCTGCCTTGGACCTCTCTTGGCCCTGGGTACCTTGAAGATTTGTGAGGAGTTCTGAGCAATTGGTATACAATCTGTAACCAGTGTTTTTTCGGACATTTGAGGTATCTTTAAAATAGAAGTGACTGCAGGATGAAAGTCTTAAGAGATTATCTGTTCTGGGAAGTCTGTTCACTATCACAGAACACCCACGTTGGAAAGGACCTCAGGGATCACGTGGTCCAATCTTTCTTGGCAGAAACACAGTCTAGACAAGATGGCCCAGCACCTTAACCAGTCAAATCTTGAAAGTGTTCCGATGTTGGGGAATCCCCCGCTTCCCTGGGGAGATTATTTCAATGACTGATTGTTCTCATTGTGAAAAATTTTCCTCTTGTTACTCCAATCGTACCCATTACCCCTCTTCTTTTCCATGTGACTCCTTCTAAAAATGGGAGTATCCACTAGGCAGTGGATATTCATATTTTTAAACCTTTAGAGCCTGATATGAGACTTACCAGTGTTCGCGGACTGCTTGCATGAGTGACAGACTGAGAGGGAGTAACAGTTTTCTTATATCCTTCCCTCCTTCCTCTATTCCAATATAATTCAATTAGTATTTCCCATAGACTGGCCAGGAGGCCAAGGGCTTTTCTCAAAGCTGTGTAGCAATTGTATACGATGTCAATAACATGATAGCTTTTGCATCTTAAAGTTTGAGGGAGTTACTAAAACTACTGTCTGTCTTTTCTAGTTTCTCGCCGGGGAATTTCTCAGCTTTGTCATCAAACTGGGTAAGTCCTGCACTGCCTTCTCACCTCATTGTATCTAAAAATGCAGACTTGGTGCTCCAGAAATTCTCTTTTGCTGTGCCCTCAGAACTTCCTTCCTGAAAGATTTCATAGTGAAAAAATGGTGTATCCGCTGTTTTCCAAGTTAGTAGCAGCTGGGAGCTCAACAAAGGGAACTAACCAAGCATCCCCAACAGATTCCACTTTCACTTCCTTCCTTCCTTCTGTGAAACCTCACAGCTTTAAAGCTGTGATCATGATTTTCCCTTTTTCTTATCATGACTCTTTCTGTGGGTTGTTTTTTTTCTTGTTCTGTCACAAAAAGTCTATTTCTAGCTTCTTTTCTAGAGAATAATTTTCCCAAAATGATAGTGCTCCGCTAGGAAAACAGCTTCAATACTTGTCTCTCCTGTATTGCTATAATCTAAGAGTAATTCTATTCAAGGCTGTATAATGCCAAAGCATTTTAAAATGGAATGATTTTTAGAAAAAACACAAAGTTTTAATATAAAAAGCAATTAAAGCCGACCAAGTCAGAGTAGTGTAGGGAGACTAAATGGGACATTTCATGGTTTTCACTTAATGAAGATAATTGTTCACTGTGGTTTTGCTATACATATGGAAGCCCCAAAGAATCTAGTGGAGCTTTTGCTTGGTTGTATTTCTTGGGTTAAAAGTCAGAGGAAATGCATAGCTATTTAGCCTTATAGATAAAGAGGCAAACACTGAATTTCCAGAGGTACATCAGGACACTTGAATTATTGACAGAGAGGCCTCCTGAAGTTTTCCACAGTTGTTTAAGGTGGAGCTCAATGTCATTGTCATGTCAGCAGGATGTTACTACTTCCAGGGCTTGGCTTTATGTGAATCTGTGTTGGGGAATAGCTATGAGGCTGCAAACATCAGGTGGCTGTGATGATGAATTAGCCAAGTTTGAAGTGGCCTGATTTTTGCTTGGTTTACCGATGGAGGACTCATGCCCTCTCTTCTGTTGTCAGGGCTGCGTGGCAATACATTTTGGCAAGGAGAAAGGAACACACGTAGAGCCCTGGTTGTCTGTAAAACTGACACAGTAGTTCATAAAGTGCATGTCTAAGAAAATAGGCTGTTTGGTATCTTTGGGAGGGAAACACCAATGCTAGAATATATAAATAAATGTAATAAGTAGCTGTAACTTTTACTGTAATGTCTTTCCTGTCTGCAAGTATGATCCTCTCTTCATAGTTACACTGTCTCCGTTTCCAAGAAGTGTTTAAAGCCTAGTTTGTGCCAGATTACACAAGAAATCTACGCTGCTGCTTTTTTTGACACCTGTATAGAGACTGCTTTGAGCAAAACGATCTGCAAATGACCTGATTTTGCTTTTGTCCACCCAGGTTTTGGTGTTGCACAGACTAAAGCTATAATGACTTTTGTTTCTGGCATTCCCATGGGACCTCCGCGGCTTCCACTTGTTGGTGCCTCCGAGGAATTCATCGCCAAGGCCAAAGCCAAGCTGAATAGCATTGTGTGGCCTGATGGTGACTGATGTTCACTTCCACGTTAATCTGGAAGTGGAGACACCTTTTCTGGGATTCATTGTCACTTGGCACACTCCCCACATGACGGGCTGTGATTTCTTTCAGGGAATTGACAATGTGCCTGAGCCCCTTCCTGTTAGGGCTGTCTTTGTTGGTGGCACATGTAGGCACCTTTTCGTGTAACTTTAGTCTGCTTCCCCAGAGCTCTGCACATCCCAGAACTAGCTGGTATCTCTTAATAAAAAATTTAAAATGCATATTTTCCCCAGTTGAAGGATCCTGACTCCTTTTGTCTAGAAAGGAGGAAGATCTGTCTCTACTCTCCCTCCAGCTAGATCATGTTTTGTCCTCTCCCTTTGTAACTATCTGCAGCACTACAATATGTTTTTAAACACTGGTATGACACTGTCTGGTTGCTCAGACTGGTAATTTTACTGTTTGTCACAAAGCCATTGGGACACTGACTATGTATGTAAAATCTAATTTCTGTCTGTTCTGTATTTGTACACCTTTGTTTAATGCAAAATTTAAAAAACACAACCCCCGAACTTTTGCTACAGAAAGCTTTTGGCTCTCTAATGAGCAAGTATTTCTTCATCTTTTTCCTTATGGCAAAAATAAAGCCAGAGTTGAGCTGTACATCTCTGTGTTGCAATGCAGAATACTGTCTGACGTGTTAGAAAGTCACGCACTGTCTGACTGGAGGGTGTTCTTTTGTACCCTGGACTTACACTTCTCCACTGGCTTGAGCTCTTGTTATTTGACAGTCACACGTGTCTGAGACATGTGAGGTCCCATGCCCTCTCTCACTCAGTCCATACCTCCTGACGGTGTTTCTGCATGCAAAAATGATCCCATGGGATGTTTGGAAGCAGAAAAGAGAGAGGGGGATACATCCTGAGGTGTGTCACTAACTTTTCATCACACCAGAGCGTGAATAAAAATCTACTAACTTCCTCTCGCTATGTAACCACTGAGCAGCAAATAGGTGATAATAAAGGCTTCTTTTTCCTCCTCTTTGAATTTTTAAGAAATTTAGGAAAGCTGTTTGTTGGTGTGATGGTGGGCTCCCCCCTACTCCCAACCTGACCTTTCTGTCCTGTAACCTTGCCCAAGTGAGTACCACCCGTGGCGGTCGTAATGGGTGCACGGAGTTGTGAGGGTGGTTTCAGGGATACAGGCAACAATAGACTAGCCAAGGGCTAATGAGCCATGAGCCTGCCTGACCACAACACTGGTACTGAGGTCAATATGCAAATATGACTCTTAAGTCAATCATCTTACCCCCATAAATAGTGGGCAGCCCAAGAGCCCTCTGCATAGCAGTGGGCTGCAGGCCAAGATCTCCCCTTAAGTGGGGATGCCTCTTGGAGTTATTTATCGAGATTCAAACATTCCTCATAGAATGGTTAGAGTTGGAAGTGACCTTAAAGATCACCAAGTTCCACCCCCCCTGCCATGGAGTCCCACTAGACCAGGTTCCTCAAAGCCCCATCCAGCCTGGCCTTGAACAGCTCCAGGGATGGGGCATCCACAGCTTCTCTGGGCAACCTATTCTAGTGCCTCACCACCCTCACAGGAAAGAATTTCTTTCTGTTATCAAAACTAAATCTCTTCTCTTCCAATTTAAAACTGTTGCCCCTTGTCCTGTCATTGCACTCCCTGACAAGAGTCCCTCCCCATCTCTCCTGTAGGCTCCCTTCAGGCACTGGAAGGCTGCTATAAGGTCTCCCCAGTGCCTTCTCTTCTCCAGGCTGAACCCCCCTCTCAGCCTGTCTTCATGGCAGAGGTCCTCTAGCCCTCTGATCATCTTTGTGGCCCTTTGCTGAACCCGTTCCAACGGGTCCATGTTTTTTCTATGTTGAGGACTCCAGAGCTGGACACAGCACTCCAGGTGGGGTTTCACGAGCACAGTGTGTAAGGGTAGAATCACCTCCCTCGCCCTGCTGGCCACACTTCTTTTGATGCAGCCCAGGATGGGGTTGGCTTTCCGGGCTGGCAGCGCACACTGCTGGCTCATGCTGAGCTGCTCATCCGCAAACACTCCCAAGTCCTTCTCCTCAGGGCTGCTCTCCAGCCATTCTCCACCCAACCTGTATTTGTGCCTGGGATTGCCACGTCCCAGGTGCAGGACCTTGCATTTGGGTTGGTTGAACTTCCTAATGTTTGCACAGGCCCACCTCTCCAGCCTGTCCAGGTCCCTCTGGATGGCATACCTTCCCTCCAGCGTGTCGACCATGCTGCCAAGCTTGGTGTTGTCAGCCAACTTGCTGAGGGTGGACTCTACTCCACTGTCCATGTCACCAACAAAGATGTTGAACAGCACCAGTCCCAGTACTGACCCCTGTTCCCCACTGCAACAGCTCCATGGTAAGTGACTAACAGCACGCTAAGCTTTGAAATCTTAGCGAAGTTGATACAAAGGGTCAATTGCACATTTACAATCACTTAGACATAAACCATTGACCACAGCTGGGGCTGAGCCCAGCTGTGCCTGGACTCCTAAGAAGGGGCTCAGAAAGCAAGGGTGGAGGGGGTTCTTTCTGAAACCTGGGCTCACTGGGAACCCAGGTCTCCCCGATGGCTCACTCTGACCCCGGGAGGTCCCTTGTCCTCCGGGTACACGGCAAGCACTTGCTCGGCCCTTCTAAAAATAACTCCTAGGGCTGCCAGGCTAATTGCGACTCGCCCTGTTTCCGTGCCGGGCAGGGGAAAATGGCGCGTGGAGAGGGGGGCAGAATTTTCCTGACGAGCCCCAGTTTGCGCCCATCCCTAATGGCTCCCACCTGGGCGCGCTTTGTGCCGCTGGAGCCCGGCGAACGCGGCCGCTGAGGGGGGGAGGCCGCTCCCGCCTTGGCCCTCCCCGGCCGCCGTCGCCGCGCAGGCGCAGTCCCCGCTGTGAGGGGCAGGAAGGCGGTGCTGCCCGCCGCTAGGCCGGTGCCGGGAGGAGCGGTATCCCCGGCCATATCCCCGCCGGTGCCCCCCCTCCGCCCCGTCCTCGGCCGGAGCCATGGGGGACGTGAAGAACTATCTGTACGCCTGGTGCGGGAGGAGGAAGCTGATGCCGGCCTACGAGATCCGCGCCGGCGGCGGCCGGAGCCGGCAGACCTTTCTCTGCGAGGTGCGGGCCCTTGCCGCCAGGCCGGCGCCCCCGGGGAAGGGCTGGGGTCCGGGGGGGCCTGGGGCCTGCCGGGCCCTCAGGGGAGGGCGCCGAGAGCGTCTCGGGCAAGTCCGCGAAGGGGGAAGGTGGCCTTTTTCAGCCAAAGCCCCCAGGTTTGGTGTGCGTGTTGTGGAATGGAGGCGGTGGGTTTGCGAGCGTGAGGCGGCCCCGCACAGTGAGTGCTCTGGCGGTGGAAAGGCGTGGATTTTTCCAGGTTAAAATTGTCACGAAAGGAGGGTGCTGCGTGTCGCCGTCGTGAGGAGCTTTGGTCCCCCCCGTCCCCCCCCCACTTGGACTCGGGTGGAGATGTATTAGAAAATCCCCGTTGGGCTGGCTGCTGGTGTGGGATGCTGTTATATACTGTCACTCTGATCCTGCCTCCGGGCACCATGGATGTGCCAGCCCTGGGCTTGGAACCCGGCTTGGCTCTGAGAGCGAGCTGACAGAGTGCCAGGCCGTATGTAGGACAGGTTATTTCGTAAACAGTGCCAGAGATTTGCACTAAACCGCCTTGAATTTGTCATTACAGCCCTTGTTCATCTCCTCTTCCCCCCCCCCCCCAATAACCAAACTGAGCAGCACAGTGGTATTAAACCAGTTTTAAAGGTGTTGTAACTGTGCATTGCTTGGCTGAATTGGTTGTAGGTACAATTACACTGTTAAACTGTTGTGTGTGTTGATGCATCTCTAGAAACTTCATAGCTGAAGGGATTGATGTCACCAAAACATTCCCTTTTATTGATTTTCGGTCTGGTATGATGATTGTGAGTCCAGTACAGTTAGTTACTGTTTGGTTGGTGATGCCATTGTCCTGGTAGATTGCTGTCTGCTGAAAGTGGAAGCTCATTGTTTGGAACCTGCTAAGCAAAATAGTGGTAGGGTGTGTTGTTTGATGAGAAAATGGGCATTAGCTACCAGCGTGATTCAGCACGGAGGGACGAATGTAGTCTGGTATACAAAGATCTGCTTGGGACTGGCTAGAATGTCATATGCAAGTCTGCTTACTTTTTTTTTTATATTATTTTTAAGAACAACTAGTTATAGTAAAAAGCTGTCCACGTGGTTAGCAGAGTGAAGAGTGGAAATCAGAAGTGCTGGAAGTCTATCCAAGTGAAGCTGAAATGGAGTTGCTGGTTGTAATTGTGTAAGAAGGGCAATAGCTATTTAATAGGAGGGGTGATTGTTGTGGAAAAGCAGGTGTGAAGTGTCTGGTTTGTCTGAATTTTGAAAAAAAACTTTTAAAACAAGTTTTGCAGCGGCCTGTCAGGCAAGCTAGCAGGATGTAAAATTGCTGCTCTGAAGTTTGTCTCTTACGTTTATGAAATACATTGCACCGCGCTGGCTGTAATAACATAGAGCTACGGTAGAGGGGACAGACGCTCACGCCTGTCCTTGTCGGCTGAGGGTTTGGGATTAAGGAAGGTTGAGGAGAGTGAACCTGGGCAGGTCTTGCTGCTGTGTGCTGGCAGTATCCCTTCCCGTGCTGATTCATTTTCTTCAACAAGGTTTTGGGAAATAGCCATGCTCTTTGAGAATGGACCGTGGGCGTTTAATAGGTATAAAGTCTACCTTCAAAACCTCCAGAAACACAGATAAAGATATGTAGTGATACTTAGTAATAATATTTCTCCTGTACTTGTTAGCAACTGAAAATTGGTGTTTCAGTCAGTGCTACTGTTTTTCAAGATCTGTTCACCTGTATCAGCCACAGATCAGTGTTTTTATTTGCAGGTTCGAGTGGAAGGCTTTAACTACGTTGGCATGGGCAATTCCACTAACAAGAAAGATGCGCAGAGCAACGCTGCTCGAGACTTCATCAACTACTTGGTGCGGGTGAATGAAATGAAGAGAGAAGAAATTCCTGCTTTTGGAGTAAGCCGCTCTTTCTCCTTACCAAGGGCTAATCTTTAATTGCAGTGGTGTGCATCCAGTTGCATTTCATCCCTGGACTTCAATTTGGCTCCCTGTGTGAAGAAGACTGAATGCACAGGACTTCTGCTTGGAGTGCTGGGCGGCTGGATGCTGTAGGGTGATCTAGTAAAAACAGCTGCGTGTAGGTCTGCATAGCTGAGGAGGCTGGGGAGAATTCAGAGTCCCTGTAAGGTGCAGCCTGACTTTAAAATTGCTGAATAATCACACCTGACACTGGGAATTGTTTTAAATGCCTGTTATGATGCATAATACTATGTCCTTTAAAAAAGTAAACAAACAAAAAAAATCACAAGCATCTCAAACCAGATGTTGAAAATTTGGCATTTTTAAACCATAAAACCTTTCTGCCTTAACTCCCCATGTGTGTAACAGGATCACTGCTTCTTATGATGTTTTGTGAACCATATGAGCATCAGCAGTGACTGTCATATAAAAGCTGAGGAGGAGGGTAACTATTTTTACAGCAATTTTAGAGAACCGTCAATAAAGCACGAAGTCCCGTGTTACATGTTGGGAGGGGAGACTCTTTCTAGAGCCTCATTAAGAATATATCTGTACAAGATACATAGTTTGATCAGTGGAAGCAGTGTCCCTGCCTGGCTAGCCCGGGTGAAGCCCTACGGTAACAGCGTTTCTGATGTACCAGTCGGTTTCATGGCAGTGCAGTGTGCTACGTGGCTGGGTCCTAAGCTAAATGGGGTAGCATGTCCTGTGTTTGGGATAAAGCGGAGGTCGTGTGATCAGTTAGCTAAACATACACAACTCAAAAATGAGAAGAATTCAAATTGTAGTGATTAACCAAAATTTTGTCATTTCCTGAAGGTATTGATGTTTTCTTACAGTGGTTGTTTTGTGTGTGTGTGTGTGTTCACAAAGTATGTTTGAGTTCCCTTGGATATATGATAGGGATGAGTAGCTGTTATTTTACCCTGGGTGCTGAAGCAGTTGGTTTTATGATTGCTAAACTTCAGTAAGTCAGGGCTATTTTGTTGCTTGGTAATCTTTCTATAGAACACCCCCAAAAAGCCAAATATTCATCAATCATATTCCTTTCAGGAAGGGAGTTGCTACTGTTGGGGATTACTACTGAGGGTAACTGTTGTATAAGAGGCATGATCTCGTTAAACTGCCTGAACAGTTTTCCAGTTAAAAAGTAAATAGTCTTAATTCTGTCCGAATTCTTTCTCCTAGCCAGCGGCTGGTGATACCCCTGATGGCCATGAAACAGCTAAAGATGTCACTAGTTCCAGTTCTACTTTGGGTGGACCTCTTCCTCCGCATTTGATTTTAGAGGCTGAAATACGTAAGACTGTGAAAACACTAATTTACCTGTAGGTGGATGTAATATATGAATATAGATTTGTGTGTGGGTTTGGTTTGGTTTTGGTTTTTCTTTTTTTTTTTTTTTTTTTTTTCTCAGATAGCATAATTCTGCAGACAGAACACAGTTAGAAGTCACTGTAGCTTTGAGGCAGAGGTGTGAATGACCGCATGAGATCTGAGGTCCTCTCCTTTTGAGATTGCCAGGCAATCCCTCTCCATTGCTGAGAATGTGTTTCGGGGGAGTTATTTTGTTTCTGTTTGGTTATTTTTTTTTTCCATGTGGTAGGCAATGGCCCTGGTGCAGCGCCTGGCAACTCTGACAATCGTGGAGCTCAGTGGGATCGGGGTGCAAATTTGAACGATTACTATTCTAAGAAAGATGATCAAGAAGTGCAGGCAGTAAGTCATTCTATGTAATTCTCTTTAACTTTTGTTCTTAAGTAGGTATCTTGCACTCCATTTGTTATTAGCATTTATAATCATGCTTGCGGGTTTTGTTTGATGTTTTGCTGTTGGTTTTAACTTAAGTTGTAGATTTACCTGCTGACTTCTAACAAAGATAACTTGTTTAAACTAAGAATAAAATAAATCACTGTAAATATCCAATTGTTTGTATAAACATTTTGTTGAAAAATAGGGAAATGCTGAGGACATTTTGGCATTTTTTTGTAATGTCTTAATGATATTATAGTACCTAGACAAGTTACTTAAAAGTCTTGTAGGCATGTTTAAAACTGAAATCTACTAGAAGCCAGTAAATGATACTTTTTTTCCAAATATTAGACCTCAGAGTCAGAAGTGGACTTAAATGCTGATCTTCATGGGAATTGGACCTTGGAAAATGCCAAGGCACGCCTGAACCAGTTTTTCCAAAAGGAGAAGATTCAGGAAGAATATAAATACACTGAAATGGGGCCTGATCACAACAGGTTTGGTAGATTTAGTCCCTTTCTGTGTATGAAAGGTTAGAAATATTTTCAGTGACAGTGTTCTTTACCAGGACCAGCAACATCCCTAAATCTTGAAACCGGGTTGTACGCCTTGGTGCCAAGATTGAAGTGACTCTGAAGAAATTTCTGTCTAATGTTTTTCACGGATGTGCAGCTTTTAAAATGCTTGCTGTGCTCTAGCTTGCTGTTGGGGTGTCAGTTTCAGTGGAAAGAGAGCTCAATTGCTTGTGGTAATTGTATGACTCTAGTTGCCTTTGTACATTTTTGAGTAAGTCTTAATGCTTACATTTGCTTACGTTGAAAGAAATGTGCTTTAAGGACATTCTATTTATATTTTTATTATAAATAGCTTTTTTTGGCAGTGGAGTCTCCTACTGCAAAAATTAGTTTGGCAGAATCTTCCTGAAGTTTTAAGGGTCTTAAATTTCAGTTGAAACCAGATGGATATTAGTCTTTTTTGACTTTCTGCCCGTTCCATCAGAAAATTTACATGTGCTTCTCCCAAACGAAAATAACGCATAACAGATTGTGCATAAAGAATTGACGGTTTTGATTTTTTTTCCCCCTGTTTGGAATAGTCTTTACAAATCATCAAAACTTCAGGACATTCTGATATTTCTTGTGAAATGTAATTATGTTTTGTGGTCAGAAACAACAGCCTCCTGCTGCTGGATTCTCATTGTTGGGTTTGGGGGGGGAGGGTTACACTACATAAATTTGTTTCCTATGAGAGATTTTTTTTTCTTTTTTAGAAAGACAAGTGAATTTTATTAGTCTTCCAAGAGAGCCTCACTTGCAGGACTTCTGGTATTCTTTTGTTGTTAAGTCTTACAAGCATTTAGAACATCTGAAATATGTATATTGGTGTCAGAAAGTTCTAAATTCTCATTTAAAACCTGTCTTCAAGTCACTTCATATCCATGTATGTTTCCAAGCAAGGACATTTCTTTCCCTTAAATGAGTAACATAAAAAATTAGTTGGTACGGTCCTAGGAATTTTAAAAGTGCTTGTTGCAGTTGTCATTCTTAAGCACTTTTATTCTAAAACTTGCAGATTATTTGTGCAGCACATTTTGTTAGGCCTTCTGCAGGTAAAAGCATTAAGCCCCATGTATTTAAAGGCATATAATCTCAAGCAGAATGACGTGGCCACAGATGACAGTATGTTTCTCAGCCCATTTAGTGTTCTTCCAGAGAGCATTTCAGAGTTTTGTTATTTAATACGTCCAGCAAAGCTTGTGTGAATTGCTCTTGATGAAATAGCAGAAGGGGAAATAACAATCTGCTGCAATGCATCAGATAGGCATGAAACAATCCTAATGTGTTCTAGCATTCATTGAGAGAGGGCAAACTATTGGATTTAATTCTTTTGGTTTACATATCAGGAGAGGAAGAATTTAAGACATTTTTGGAATTTTGAGAACCATAATTTAGTTGGGTTTAGTATGGTTTAGTTGAGAACCATGATTTTTAGTATGTTTTTTTTCTTTTATTTTTAAGAAATACCTGTTGCTGTGTATCTTACCAATCTGATTCTTTTTTTTTAATTCAATAATGGTCTTTATATGAGAAATTTCAGTGTTGCTCTCAGATTTCTTAAAAGATAAATGTATTTTTGTTGTCAATTAATCATAGTCACATGGTGTAAGAACTTATTAATAGCTGGAAAATTTGGATTTGGAAACTTTGCTTTAATCACAACAGGAGAGTATAAGTTGTAAATATAAACATGGCTCTCCTAATACACAAAGTATGAACTAAATATGAAGGGATGGGATGTGGCTTTTCTCATTTGGGATTCCATCACTAGCGTGGGATGCCTTTGCCTGTTCCTGCTGAAGATGGTAGCAGCGAGCGACACCAAAGATCTGTGCGTGTCCACGCACGGGCTGCTGAGGCTGTACTAAATAATCACGTGGGATTCTGCCTGCAAACTGATTTCTGGTGTTGCTGTTCTCCCCGTAGGTGGAGGAGAATGAGATTGAATGCTGACTGTAGGCCTGGCTGAGAAACATACTGTCATCGGTGCCTTAGTTGGCTGTTGTGTCCCTGAAAGCCAGTGGCCTTTGACCCATGAAGCCACTGTGCCTGAAGGTCAGTTCACTGGTAGTACAGGAAGGAGTTCTAACTTGAAGTTTAAATCCCTCCCTTAACCTTTTTGTGCTTGTTTGTCTACAGCAAGAAATCAAGGACACAGGTGCAAGGCTCTGCCTGCAGCTGTGGAAGTACCAAGGCATAGTTTTCAAAGATGATCTCAGTCTGATAAAGCCCAGTCATACATCTTGAATCACATTTGCCAGTTTAAATCCTGCCTTATAAGATTTTGGCTTTTGCTTTTAATCTATGCAAGTACATGCAAGTTTGTGATTCTTAAAAACGTGGCTTCCGTCATCCTCTGTCAACATAGGTCTTTCTCATTTTTTTAAGCCCAAATTAATATACTAGATGACCTTTAAATGAATTGGTTACACGCCTACTAGGCAAACTATTATATTTGCTGCGCAGAGCTACTTTTGACTATATGTTGTTCCCAGAGTATGGCCAAAAGGGCTTAATGAAAATTGAAGTATTCTGTCTCCTCCTGTGCAGATATGTTCAGTGGTCTTTGACAAAATGACCTGCTTTAGTTTCGTCCATGCTCTGAGCTGCCTGAACATACGGCAAAAACCTGGGTAGCTGTACTAAGTGTTGCGTCTGAGTTAATAAACCCAGGCATGAGTAGAATGTTGTTAATGGTACAGTGGGATAATATGCTAATGTTAAATTAACATGCTATCTGCTTTATAATTGTTGCCTTAAACTTAGACAACTCAGAGCATGTTTCCTAATAATGCGGCTTTAAATTTCAATGCTGAACGGTGGCATTTGCAGGACTCTTCTTAACAGATCTACTTGTTCTATTGATGGCAAGTCTGTTACCTACTACCTTGGGATTAAAGGGACTAAAAGCAGTAATATTTTACCTTGGACGTTGATAAGTTGAGAGTCTTGACTGAAGACGCGGGGATCTTTGCCTAGAAAAATTGGAAAAGAGTGGCTATTTTTGCAGTGTCAGGCTGTTGATAATTGTACCTTTGTGTTCGTTCTCCCTCTTACAGAAGCTTTATTGCAGAAATGAACATCTATGTGAAGCAGCTGGGCAGAAGTAAGTGCTCCTATATATTTTTTTTACCTTGACAAGAGATGGGTATTGGTACAGAGGAATGGGCCATACTCATGGCTGCAGACTTTTGTAGTTATGTGTTGGAGTCACTTCCAGAGGTGAAGGTTCATGTTTGTTTCCTGATGTGAAATGTTTTTTTCTGTGTGCTGTGCTTGTTGTGTTTTACTGCTTGTCTGTTACGTGCTTCCACTAATCTTTCTTCTCAGTACATAGAAATGCTTGTGAGAGGTGGTAAGTTTTGTTTGTCTTAATTACTTGTTCATCACGTATCTGAGAAATGCAGGTGTCTAATATGTTCCCAGGCAGTGGATGTGCTGCCCACACCATACCCATTTATGGTATTCATGGCTTGCCATGAAATTTGCAGGATGTTGCTGGGTGGTATGGGATAATCATACTTTCTTAGACACTGAACGCAGAAAAAACTTGACAGGAGTTCCCCAGGAAGTCAGTAAGTAACTACACAGTGAGAGTCGGCTGATAAAGGAGTGTAGTTGGATTTTATATTGGAATTCTGGCTTATCAAGATTTGAGAGTCTGTCTCAAATCAAGATTTGAGAATGAACACAAAGCCCGTTTCCGAGTAGTATCTTCTGTGGAAGCTGTTTGACTCGTCAGCTGCTACAGCTCTGAACGTTGTGTGCTGCAGGGATTTTTGGTCGCGAGCATGGATCGAACAAAAAGCTGGCAGCACAGTCCTGTGCCCTTTCCTTGGTTAGACAGCTCTACCATCTTGGTGTCATTGAACCTTATTCTGGACAGACAAAGAAAAAAGGAGAATCGGTGAGTAGAAAGGTCAGAAATCGTTGCTTGCATTTTAATAATGCAAGTTATTTTATAAAGATGAGTGAGTTAAAGTTTGCTCCAAGAATTTAATAGCTTATGAGTTAATAATGATTTTGATAATGTAGACGAGCAACTGTTTCTAGTCTGGTCAATGTTTTGGATCAGAAATATAACTTCTTGTGTATGTGAATGGAGAAGTAAACTAGTTTTACAGCGTATTAGATGAAATAGTATTTCTTATAAATGTTTTTTCCAGTATAAATTTTCTAGAACCTTGAAGACTTCTGTTTATGCTACATACAATTCTTGGCTGTTTGGTTTCATTGTCTGGCATGTTAACGTTTTTTTGGTATTTAGTTACAAGTTTGGGAATGTTTTCCTCTGAAAGCGAACTCAGATATTTAAAAGTACTCTTCAGATTGTTGTTGGTTGAAAAGTTGGCAAAATATTACGAAAATGTGAATTTTGAACTGATGGTATTCTTTGACCTTGTTTCATTAGAAACTGTTTGATGGTCCAGTGTGTTCTCTGGTAGCCTGTGTTTCCAGCTTCGGTTGTCTGTCTTTTTGCATATATCAACATGTAGTTTTTAAATGTTTACTAGGTGGAACCCTTTGAGGTGTCGCTGTCTTCTCAGTTAGAGAATCAGCTGCAAAGCATTGTACGGGAACTGTCTCTGGAGATTGTGCCTTTGGTGAGTGTGTGGTTCAGATACTACAGTATTTAACATCAGGCCTGCTTGTTTAATAAAACATTTATCTTTCTTTGCCCACTCTGCTTTTGGATTCACAGCCTGAAGATCCCAGTAATCCAGTTATGATTAATGTTGGAAAGTTGGCCCATTTTGAACCATCACAGAGACAAAATCATATAGGAGTTGTTCCATGGTCACCACCTCATTCCAACTGGAACCCTTGGACCAGCTGCAATATTGATGAGGGTCCTCTGGCCAATGTAAGATAGCTTAAAAAATTGATTTGTTGTTTGTTTTCCCCATGCCTTCAGAACTTTTAAATGCTTCTTTCCAGCAGGATTTAAAGCATGAGCTATTCCAAAGGAGGAAACAGTCCACTGATAAAATTTCTCCCCTTCTTGACCTGGAGGAAGGGAGTCTTTTCATTGGTAGGAGTTCTTTGTATTTGCTTAATGTTTTATTAGGTTCTTGAGCAGCAGTGTCTTGGATGTCCCACATCTTTGCTTTGTTTCACTTTTTGCCTGCTATTGTGCAGCCTGTACAAAGTTGTAATCTAAATTACAAGGTAAGCATATGGATGTGTCATTTATAATTCACTAGCCTCTCTTTCTCATATTTCCATGCTAAGACTTTCTTTCCTGGAAGGAGAAGCTGCTCCAAGCTGGTGTCACTACACAGTTAGCCTGTTTGCTTTTTTTTTTTTTTTGGGTCATTTTTAGTCCCATTCAACACAGAACAAATGAAACGCAGCAATGTGGCATGAGAAAATGAGGAAGAAGGGAAGAAATACTAGGTTGCCATGTTTAGAGGCATGATTTTGGCACTGGTATAACCTGGCCAGAAAAGACTTTCAGGACAGGAAACTCAGTTTCCTACAACAGGGAACTAGAGTACTTATGACCAAAATAATCTAATACCTTTTTTTGACAGCATTTTTTTCCATAAATGATATTAATTTAACATTGATCATTATATATTCATTTTAAAGATACAGAACTGATGCAAACTTGAGTGTTGCTACTTACAATATACATAATCAATATACTTATGGATATTGCAAATTGAGTTGGCTTTAAATCTCATTATGGCTTCTATGCACTCGTCATGGTGCAGTTAACTTACTTTCAGTAAAGCTAATTAGCCCTCTGGTAAACAGTTGGTTTTTTTTTTTTTAAATTCTTTCTTAGTTGTAGTACAGGAGTTGCCTGATAAATTTCCCTCTCTGTTCACTTTTCCCTTTTCAGCTCCTGTTCTGCGGGTGGGTATGTGCTTACATTATCTCAGCCCATACATTAAAAAACTCCCATCTGAATCATCATCTAAGTATCTCATGGGCTTACTGCTGAATAGAGTATGTTTTTCAAGCAGTTGAAGTATTTAAATTTAAATGCTCATTCTTTTTCAGCATTTTGGGTCTTTCTGAGAAACTGCTTTGAGGATGGCCATTATTAGTTATAATTAGTAACTCACGGGAGTGAAAGAAATAAAATATCTCATAGGCATAACGGATTTCAGGGGGTTACATATGAAATTATCCCTTAGGGATATTTGTAATTATTATGTTGGTGTGAGTGATTTTATATGAGATAAATAAGCAGAAGGGTCAAAAAGCCTCCTAACAATGTCCTGTGTTCACAGCTGACTCCAGAGCAGATAAGCATGGATTTGAAAAGTGATTTCTTGTACCGTTTGGAGCAGGATGAAGAATTGCAAAGGGTAAGTGTGCTTCCTGTGACACAGCTTGCTTGTGTCTTTGTATTTTCCAAAAGAGGTTAAATGTATCGTATACAAAGTGTTTAAGACTGGATTTCAGCAGTAATATGCACCAAATTTTCAGAAGTGCTGGATGTTACACTGGGTTGTGGGTATGTGTTGTGCTGTGTAAAGGAAAAAATACAAAGTATGATTTTTTCTTAAGTTTTTCCTTTGTGTAAGCAAAACCTGTGAAGAACAGTGAGGCAAAGTATGCGTGTGGAGCAGATGAGGTTGATTTTTGGAAGTGTGGTGGTTGGGTTTTTTTTCCCAGATACAAGAAGAGAGAGAGGCCTTACCTGTGAAGAACTTTGAAAGTGAAATTCTGGATGCAATCCGTCACAATTCAGTTGTTGTAATTCGCGGCGCCACTGGTTGTGGCAAAACCACCCAAGTTCCACAGTATATCCTGGATGAATACATCAAAACTGACAGAGCTGCAGAATGCAACATAGTGGTGACACAGGTGAGGAATGAGTTACAAATGCAGCTGTGTAAGATTTGTCACGGGATGCTAGAAGTCACGTAATAGGATGTGCTGAGAAATCTGATTGTCATTACAGGACGTCATTCATAAAAGCATCTCCTCAGTACTACATGTAGGAGAAACATCAGCATCCATGTATATTTTAATTTGGATCATTAATTTTTTTAATGTATCTACAGTTGGGGTAGTCTGGTTTGTACCTTGACCAGGTGAAAATTTTTTGGCAGACCGAGGGGAAACAGTTTGGCAAATGCCAGCTGGTAGTTTCTGTATATTCTTATATCCCTCCTCTGTAATTTTATGTGCCGAATTAACCATTTCAGAAGAAAAAGGCCTGCTGTTATAGATGTTACTGTATAATGACTACTCTGTTAAGAAATCTTAGGACACCAACAGCTTTTATAATTTACTTTCTTGTTTTCAGTGGTGTTCTGATAAACTGAAAACTTATTCACTAAGCTAGAGAAACCTTTTTCATCCCTCAGCCTCGGAGGATTAGTGCGGTTTCTGTAGCAGAGCGGGTGTCATATGAGAGAGGAGAACAGCCTGGGCAAAGCTGTGGATACAGCGTGAGATTTGAATCCGTGCTTCCGCGGCCGCATGCCAGTGTGATGTTCTGCACTGTAGGTCTGTATCGTTTTGCTTATGTTTGGAGCTTTGGGTCTGAATTCTTTGAGTTAGCAGCAAAAGCAGAAACATAGTTACATTAAAATCTTTAGGAAATCTGTTTAAAAGATTAAAAGTATTTTTTTTTGATAGAATGTTTGCAGACATACTGTCCTGCAGAGAAAGATTAAGTTGTTATTCAGAAGTATGATAATACAGATCTAATACCACGCAGAAATAATCTCCTGAAGAGGTAAAATTGCCATATGTTGCTTGTCCTTAAAAGACAGCAGTATTTGGTGGGAAAGAAGAACGCGTCTTTCTAGTAGTAATGCTTCATACCCCCCCCATCGATTATACGAATGAAAGTGGGGCAATTAGAGATGGGGTTGTAAAAGGTGCTGGGCAGCTTGCACACTTCTTGGTTTTTAAACCAGTGCAACCATTCCTGATGGAATGAGACGGGGTGCGGGGAAGACTGAGCTGTTACCTACATGAACATTTAACTAGTATCTCTGTTTAAGGTGTTCTTCTGAGAAAGGTGGAGGCTGGGATCCGTGGCATCAGTCATGTTATTGTTGATGAGATTCATGAGAGAGACATTAACGTGAGTTAGTTGGTGATTACTATACTGTTTCTCTCTCTGCTTCTGTTTTGTTTCACTTTTGCATGTGTTCTTGTGTAATAGTAACTGTGAAAGGAAACTGCATTTTACTAGTTGCCTTATATCTGAGTATTGCAACTTCGATAAGGTTTTTAGAGATTCTTCTCTTAATGACTGCTTATCTATTAAAAGAGCAAGGACTTGTGCTTACTTGCTGCCTTATTTTGCCTGTTGGGGTCTCCTTCTATGTCCTGGTCCTCTCTGGAAAGTAGAACACCATGGTATAAGCACTTTTTGACCATATGTGGGAGTATGTTGAATGTCACTTTTATTTTGGAGTGCTTTTTCTACTAACAATGTTCTATTACTGTAACAAAAAGCATTGTGGTATTTACAGAAGCTGCCATCTTGATAGTTAGAATTGGAGAGGAATTGTATGTAACTTAAGAAATGGAAAACATTTTCTGTCCCTTTGGTTCTTCCATATAGTTTTCAGCTTTGCCACACCACGAGTGAGAGAAACTGCTAGGTTCTGACATATGGTTTAAGTTTGTTTTGACAGACTCTGGAGACTCATTTAGGTGGAATTGCAGTGCAGGTTTTTCCTGAGTTCTTCATCTATTAAGTTTGTATTAATGGTGTAAAATATAAGTTCTCAAATTTTGAATGAGATTGGAACTTTATGTGTTGAACTAAGGGCCCGTCTAACTGCATGTCAAAAGGTGAATAAATGTCACGTTTAAATAGAACTATTAAATTTTGCATACAATTGCACCGAGTTGTTCCTACTTAGTTTATGAACTATGGCTATTTTATACTTAAACCAAGTGTAAAAGACCTTAGATTGTAATGTACTGTTAGGAAGGAATCGAACTATTTTTGAATGGTTTTCTTTGGTTTGATTCATTGTGATAAAAGAGTTAACTCTTCTTTACACTGGAAATCCTAAACTTTACTTACCCCAGGAATTGCAGTATTTGCAAAATGAAGCACTGACAACTGTTTCTGCTTATAGAATACTGTTGTCATAATTGTTACTTCTCTTGCCCAGCAAAGCTCTGGCTCAATAAATGTTTATGTCTGTGTAATTCCTTCTGGGCTCTTGGGAAGATGTTGTTTCTTATGGGTAGGAAATTAATGATGCTTTTATTCTCTTTATATGCAGACTGACTTTCTTTTGGTGGTGCTGAGGGATGTAGTTCAAGCATATCCTGAAATCAGGGTTATCCTCATGTCTGCCACGATCGATACTAGTATGTTTTGTGAATACTTCTTCAGCTGTCCTATCATTGAGGTCTTTGGTAGAACCTACCCTGTCCAAGGTAAATTGCTGACTGAACTTTCAGGAACTGCTTTAGTTTTTATTTTATCAGTCATATGCTTTAAAATGATGGGTACTGCAAGTTAGACATTTCTTTTGGATTGTCATGTTCTTAGTGATGTTGCTTACCCTGGGCAAAGAAATCACTAACACTCAATCATTTCATAGCACCATTTGGTTTAGAATGACAAAGGAACAACGCAACCATCACCATGCCACCCCTTTCCAAAAAAAGCCTACAACACAAACGCCCCCCCCCATCCTAAAGCACTTCACTTTGGGCAGTTTCCATTGGAGAATGAAAGAGAGCAGTAGTCAAGCTGTGGTGTTTCGGATTGGTTGTTTGTGATATTAGGAATAATGGAATTAGATTTAAATCAGCCAGTATTAAAAACAAACAAACAAACAAAAAAACCTAAACAAAACAAACGGGACAAAATTACGCAGAAGTATATTGAATAGAGGAATAATCACTGGAATAGTGTGGGAATGATTCTCCTACCCTAGCTGACAGCCAAGCAGTTTTCTTCAATCTTGGCTTTACTCTTTGAAACATCACGATTATATCAGAAGAATCTCAAGAGCTGATAAATAGAGTTGTTTTCCCTGACACAGGCTTCTAGGGGTTCATCTTGATAACCAATGCTTGCCTCTGCTTGCAGATTATTTTCTGGAAGATTGCATTCAAATGACTCAGTTTGTTCCTCCACCGAAGGAAAAGAAGAAGAAAGAGAAGGATGATGAAAGCGGTGAAGATGATGATGTATGTTTGGCTTTTTTAATATGAAAAATTAAGCAAGTGCCAGCTGAAACTCTAGCTCGAGTGTAATTCATTTGGCATCATTGAACTTAAAACTTTTTAGCAGCTTTTGTATTTTTAACTTCCAAGATTGCTGTTAACTTCAGAAATAGAATTGAATTTTCTCATTGCCCTTGTAAACTGAAGAATTTCTTTTTTTTTTTGAAGCTAAAATTCTCATGGTTTGTCAGCCTACTTCTCTTTAAAGATAGAACTGCCCTTAACAGTGAAAATATTGGTGACCTTGGCAGGAGAAATGGATACAGAAATATGAGCTTGGTGATACCTTTTCAGGGTGAAAATTTAGATTCTCTCCCTCTTTATCTTGCAATTGGGATTGTTAGTGCTTACATGCATTGTCAAGAAACTACCGCTTTTATGATAAAGCTTTTAATTTGTAGGTCTGAAACTGCTATTTAGGTCAGTTATTTGAAATTTTAAAAAAATTATTAGTTTTTCTTGAGAAAAGCATTTTCTTTTGCTTCTTTTGACGGTATCCTCATTCATCTGAATGCAGGTTAAATTCGTTTGATAGCGTCCTGTTGCAAATTTGTACTGAGTTATAACGGAATGCGATGGAATTATAGTTCCATTCTTGTATTAGAAAGCTGGGGAAGCAGGGTTTGAACTGCTAATTGTGAATCATTCTGTGAGCTGTGCCTGAGGATGGTTTTTCTTACCCACACATCTCATTTTCCTATTTGCCTGGTGAGCCAGTCACCACAGGTTGAGTAAGTTAATTTATATGATTTCTTTTGTGGTTGTTTTTTTTTTCTTTTTTTTTCTTTTTTTTTTTTTTTTTGTAGACCAATTGCAACCTTATTTGCAGTGATGAATATGGCCCAGAAACAAAGCACGCCATGGCTCAGCTGAATGAGAAAGAAACTTCTTTTGAACTCATTGAGGCCCTGCTAATTTATATCAAGACCCTGAATGTCCCGGGAGCTATACTTGTTTTCTTGCCTGGCTGGAACTTGATATATACAATGCAGAAGCATCTAGAAATGAATCCACGCTTTGGTACAAGCAACTGTTCTATTGTGTTTTATCTCCTTTTCCAAAGGAAACTACTGAATGTGTAAAGATGAGTTAGCTGAGTGGGAGCGGGGTTTATTTGTCATGAGAACGAACGTGTAGAAATGATTATGTTATGCACAGAAAAAATGGATTTTACCCAGTAATAGTTACCGACCTCCTTCTATTCATGTTGTAGGAAGCCGCCAGTATAGAATTCTACCTCTGCATTCGCAGATTCCTCTGGAGGAACAACGTCGAGTGTTTGATCCTGTGCCTCCTGGAGTAACGAAGGTATGAGCGCCTTTTTGTGGAGTGTAACATGCTCTGTTCTGCGTTGTGCTTATGTGGAATGTACTGCTGACTTTTTTTTTTTTAACAGATGTCATATAGTTTATCTTGCAGTAGTTAATGTAGTTTAACTTGCAGTCAATCCTTAACTTCTTCAGACCAAATATATTTCAATATGCGTTTTCTGGTTTTATAGGTTATTTTATCTACCAGCATCGCGGAGACTAGCATTACCATCAATGATGTGGTCTATGTTATAGACTCCTGCAAGTGAGTTCATGAAGTAGCTTTTTGTTTTTAAAATCATGTTCTTTGGCATGCAAAAAAAGGTTTTTCTGAACACACAGGGCTGCCTTGTGTTCCCGTAGGCACAGAGCTGAATTTGAGGACTCTAACTCACTTAAGACAAATTTGCATTGTCTTTAGCCATTCAACACAGTTACAAACCACACTGGCATTTCAGTGGGCTGGCTTTGGTCAGCTGCCTTCGCTCTGGCACTATTCATGTGAGGTGTCACTGGGTCTCCACGCATATTTGAAGTATTTTGTCTGCCAAATGAACATTTCAAACACTTGGTGTATAACTGATGGAAAAAGGGAAGATTCTTGTAGTCTATTACAGATCCTGTCTTGCTATGAATGCTCTCTGAGCACCTAGGGATCACATTGATTGCATGAGAATTTCAAGCTTTTGAGACAGTTGTGAAAACTTCATTCTGTGTATAGCTTGGGGCACCACTTTCTGAAGAGTGTGATGCTTTACCTTCTGGGTGGATGACTAACTATCCAAAGCTTAGCTAGTCAAACGGGGGTGGATTGCTTCTTAAAAACAGTGTGGCTGCAAGGAGTAAAATAAGAACTGATTTGGCAGGATGAAGAACATCTGATCTTAAGGTTGGTTTGTTTTTTTTTCTGTAACAGACAAAAAGTGAAGCTGTTCACTGCTCATAATAACATGACAAACTATGCCACAGTCTGGGCATCAAAAACTAATTTGGAGCAGCGGAAAGGAAGAGCTGGACGTGTGCGTGCTGGATTTTGTTTCCATTTGTGCAGCAGAGCTCGATTTGAAAGGTGAGGCTCTGCTCTTTAGGCGTAAAATAACCTCAAAGACTTCTGCCAGAACTGTTGTGTGCTACTTGTTATCAAACTGGGGAATTAAATTCAGGAAACACAGAGAGGAGATGCATGTAGTTAGTTCACACTGGAATTCTTGGGTACATCTTTTGCTTAAAAAAAAAAAAAGACATGCTTTTAGTCATGCTAGGAAGTGGACAAATAATTTGAGATTTTATTATTAAGAGCTTCACTGCAACCTACAGAGCCTCACAGGAAAAAATAGTACTGCTTTGGAATTGAGTCGAGATAGAAAAGAGCTTTGTAATGAGGATAAAGCTCTAGTCTGCCTTCAAACCTGGCATCTTCCCATAAGAGGCAATTTTGTCATGCATGAAAGTGGTAAGAAGCAGGGAAGACAAATGCTACTTTTCCTTCCATCCCCCTTCTGTGGCCAGGAAGCCCCTTCATGGTGCTGAACTGCTGCTCTAGCACCTTCCCTGCACCTGAAACTTCTGACCTCTTCTATGTGCCAAGCTGTTTCTGAATTACCAGAGCCATGGAAATCTTTTTGCTGGTTGCAGAAGTCTAAACAGCTGTTACACTCAGTGTTTGATCTCTCTTGTGAAAGTTTCAATGCTTTTTCTCACATAGCAGTTAGAGAATAGCTGTGGTTTATGTTCAGCTTTTTGTAGCCACTGAAATGCTTTGATCAAAACCTTTCCTTAAATTCTCAGATTTACTTAGATCTACTGTTTAGTACAGTGGAGTGATTTTAATTAAGCTTTTTTTGACAGTGAACTGATTTTTAGGGTACTGAAGTAATCATGGGACTTCATGACTCTAAGGTTACTTTCCTTCAAAGAGTATAAAACCAAAATATATTAGCTGCATGTGGCTAAGAAGGCAAGAGTGTTTGTGGACTTGGGGAGAGAATCTTTTGAGAGATACCATCTAACTCTGGTGCCAGCTGATTCTGAATATATGTCCAAGGTGTTTTGAAACCTTTTCTAGCTGGCTGTTGCTCAGTGCAGTGAGCTCCTGGGAGTTCATATTTCAACCAGCAAGTTAAAGGATCACTAATGATACTGTGCTAAAGACTTAAGAGCTCTATCTGTTTTCATCATGTCTTTTTCCTACTGGAAAAAAACCTTTGTGGTCAGCTCATGCTAGAAACCCCAGCAGGTAGTGGTGATGTGAGGGCTGTACTCTCTGTGCATTTCCATTGTAAATTTACCCTCGGATGAGAATTGAGAAGCACCGGTGATAAATACTGGTAGAAGAGCCTAAGTTAGAGGAGCTCAGTGGGAGTTGATGGGTTGGCTGGGAGGCAGTGTTTGCTTTGGAGGGCAGTAGCATATGCTGATGGAATGATGGTGATCAAAGCCTGTGTTGAGAAAAATGTGGGCTTTTTTGTGCTCTTCTCATTCCAGACTTCAAACTCATATGACACCCGAAATGTTTCGAACACCACTTCATGAAATTGCTTTAAGCATCAAATTGCTGCGGCTGGGAGGAATTGGTCAATTTTTGGCCAAAGCAATTGAACCGCCCCCTTTAGATGCAGTGATTGAAGCAGAACGAACACTAAGAGGTATCATTGTTTGCCCACAAGATTGTATTGTTAATGAAGTTGACTCCAAATGATTTTCCATCTATAATGTGTAACCTACAAACTGCTTTAACATCCCTGGTTGGACTGTGTAGTAGTGTGCTGTCAGAAACAGCAAGGTGTTTCCTGGATGCATCGTGTGGGTGGCAGTGTCTTTTGCAGCTGAAGAAATACTTGAATTCCCAAGTGAATTGTCATTCCTTTAAGAAACTTGAGCCTTCAAACTTAAGGCTTTGTTTTGTTATTTTACCAGTAACATGTTAGCTTCCAGCTTCCTGTTTTCCAGCTGTGGCACTGCTGTGTATGACATAGACTCAGTCCAGTGCCTAAGGCATTTACAAAACTACTATAAAAGTGCTGAAAGAGAGAGGTTAGTAGTGTGTTGTATAATTACTGCTTTGTACAGTTTGCTGACCCAAGATCTCAGTATTTTGTCAAGTAATTAAACCTCCAGGTTTTGAATATGCAAGCCTCAGTTTACTTCTAAAGCAGGAGAACCTGAGGTGTATGTTAAGCTGCCTCCCCAGTTTCTTCAAGGAACCAACTAGAATATGAGTACAATGAATCAGGGAGGAACCCTAGATTTATGATTTAGATTCAAAGCAGTGATCTCAAACCTCAGCATGCTTTGCAAAGCCCTTCTTAAAATTTCTGAGAACTAAAATATCTATTTGATTATTGATTTATGAAAAAATTGTGTGACAAGCCTACATTGCTTGTGTAAGAAGGGAGACCAGAATGAAAAACATAGCTAAGAATATGTATTAAAATTTAATGACTTTGTGATCTAAAAGTTGTTAGTGCTTTTCTTATGCTGCAGATAAGAAATGCAAAGCCAGGGGAAAAAGCAAATGTTTTCATCTTTACACCAAATAGATGTTTCCGCATGTGCCTCCACCTGGATGACCTGTCATTTTTTTCAATGCGTATGTACAATTAGTATGTTTTTAGGATGGTGAGACACATTATTCTTCAAAATATTCTTTAGGCTTTTGAGTTTAATAGATACCAAGAGAAATGGATTTGATAGTGGCTAGAGTCCTTTGTTTATTCATGTTCCCTTTTAATTGCTGAAGCTACAAAGCTTTTTTTTTTAATGTAAAGCCTTTAGTTATGCTGAAGTTTCCCAACGTACTCTGTAAATAGAGGATGATCTATAAATTCACATTTTTTGTTTTTATCTTAAAAGGGTTTTTAAAGATCATACTTTTATTGTTTTTCTTTGTAATGCATAATTAAAAATAGTTTTATGGAATAGAGATTAATGGTTATGGCCAAAGGGTTGGAAAGATAAGGAGACTCGGGAGACCCTTGAGACTATACAGGAAACAGCCGTAGAGACTTGTTTGACTTCATTATTGACAGTGGTTTGATAGCTTCAGGGATGAGCCCAGGTCATAATTGGTAGGTAATGGAAGGAGAGCAGGGAAGGCAAAGGCTTTGTGGAAGAGAGTTTGTGGTGGTCTCTTTTTGATGAACAGAGGGTTCTGTGATTTGGCAATTGCAGTAAAGACTACAGTTGACTGTGATAGGGCTGCTTTGGTTTTCGTGAGGCAGAAATTCGGTTAGATTAATAAGATCAAATCTAGGGACTTGAAAAAAGTTTAATAGTGTTGTGTATAGAAGTAGACTAAAAAGAAATGAAAAAAATATGTGTAATTAAATAGTAATAATTTTAATTGTGGGGGAGGTAGTAAAACATCTGTAAAGCTAAAGTAGTATTTATTTGACCTCAGACAAGTTTTGGAAACCAGGTTGGCCATATTGTAAACAACATTAAACTTAAATATAGGTGGGGTTCAATTTAAACACAATTATTAAAAATCTGAATTTCTTATAGAAGGATTTCTGGGGTTAGCTAACCATTCTTGATAATAAGAGATCTTGTTTCAGAGCTTGATGCCCTGGATTCCAACGATGAGTTGACACCTCTTGGAAGAATCCTAGCCAAACTTCCCATTGAACCTCGTCTTGGCAAGATGATGATAATGGGCTGTATTTTTCAGTAAGTTTTAGTAAGTCTCAGTGGTCTTTTTCTTCTTTCTCTGAGTTCCTGAGCCTCTAGACATACACTCTACCAAGAGATAAAACAATATATCTAGATGCTACAACTGTGGATAGGAATCTGAATATTCATGAGAGCAGAAGATAGGTAATTTACAATATAGGGAATAAAGTAGTGATAAAATTCAGAGTTAACTCTAAGGGACCATTAGAGGCTGATACTTAAAAATACTTACAAAAGAGTGGGACCGTAAATACTTAAGTATAGCAGTGAGCTAGAGGTGGGGAGATGTGAAATTTGATGCCTAGATAAGAAGAAAAGTGAAGCCACACATTTTGCTTTAGCAGAAGTAAAGATGTTATTTGTAACTGTGATGGTTGTAGAGTCCTTTTCCCTCGAAGAAGATGGTGTATGGATTGACCGGAAGGGGAGTGAAGATACAGAAAGGATTTGCGAGAAAGTACTGGAATTGGAGCTAATTGAATATTCACTTCTGGAGAAGTATTTCTGGGAAGAACTGGTAGATAGGGGCCAAATTACTGAGATCTCTAGTGGAGAAGCTTCTACTGGTATCAGCAGTCTGTAGGAGCTACTGGCAGCAATACTGTGAATAAAGCCAATCCTGATACATTTTGTGGTTTCTTTCAGTGTGGGAGATGCTGTTTGTACCATCTCTGCAGCCACCTGTTTCCCTGAACCTTTCATCAATGAAGGCAAACGCCTGGGCTACATCCATAGGAATTTTGCTGGGAACAGATTTTCAGATCATGTTGCTTTGCTCTCTGTTTTCCAAGCCTGGGATGATGCAAGGTATATTGTCTTGACACAAAATTTGGTGAGAAGTTACGGGTAACACAGGGTGAGCAGTTTTGTGACCAGACTGGATGCTATGACTGTTGCACTTTTCCTTTTCTTGAACGGACTTCTAATTCACTCTGTTTGTTTTTTAGAATGGGTGGTGAAGAAGCAGAAAAAAGATTTTGTGAACACAAAAGACTCAGCATGGCTACTCTTAGAATGACTTGGGAAGCAAAAGTCCAGCTGAAAGAGATACTTATTAATTCTGGCTTCCCTGAAGGTGATTCTGCTTGGACATAGTAATTTAATTATTGCATTTTTTCATTCTGAGATGAGAAATAACCAACAAGATAATCTATGATGAACACACAAGCACAGAGGATTTGACATAAAGCTGTTCTGCTTTTACAGCTGTGCTCAGATGCAATTTTAGTGCTGTCTTATTCTCTCATAGTTCTCTAAACTAGAGAAGTTGTCGTGGTTGTGGTGCAACATAGGGAGATTTTGGAGGCTGAGATTAGGGCTGCAGGATTAAGAATCCATTAAGCAATTGTCCTTAGAGAGTTGCCTCCCTGACTTTCTTTCTCCTTCACTTGTTGTGTCTCCAAAATGTGCTGTGCTTCCCCTGCTCCTTTTCACTAGCCTTAGACTGTGTGATCTGAACAGTGTGCTATGTGCACTATGATTTTCTGGGTTTTGTACCGCAGCAGGGTTGTGCCTTAGTGTGGTGTGTTACACAATTTTCTAAGAAAAAGAATTTTCAAGTTGACCAGGTTCTGAATTTGACTAATGTTCTTGAGGAGCTTGCTCAGTTAAATGGCATGGATTGCTGGATTCAGCAGATATTCATCTCCCCCTCCTTTTTTTTTTTTTTTTTCTTCTTTCTTAAGGTCCTGTAGGTTTTTTTTTCTCCTCATGCTGCTTGGGTCATTGCTGCATTTATCCTTAACTTTATTTCTGGGCAAGTTGACCTGAAAACAAGCCACCAGTGACTCTGGGGAGGTTTGTAACAAATAAACTAACGAAAACATCCATTCTGACCTCCCTGAAAAGATCTGTCTCCAAAACAAATGACAGGAAACACACTGTGGTACAGCACATTCTGGGCAAACCCCTCTCTCCTTGTTTTTTAAGAGCTTGAGAGAGAAAAATATCTCTTTGTAGTAGTCTTTTTCAGATTTTGCTCTCCATGAATAAGTTGAAAATGTAGAACTGAAACGTTGTGAGTGCAGAGGTCATTTGAGAACAGATGCACATCTACCAGTTGATCGAATCAGAAAATGCATTGATCCAGGATCCTAAACAACTGCTGTGCTGTCCTACATGACCCATGGATGTGAGCCAGTCTTCTGTTCTTTGTCAACAGAATGTTTGATGACTCAACCGTTTAACAACACTGGACCAGATAATAATCTGGATGTTGTAATCTCCCTGCTTGCTTTCGGGGTTTACCCCAATGTCTGCTACCACAAGGAGAAGAGGAAAATTCTTACCACTGAGGGGCACAATGCACTCATCCACAAGTCATCTGTCAACTGCCCCTTCAGCAGCCAGGACATCAAGTATCCATCGCCTTTCTTTGTTTTTGGAGAAAAGGTAAAGATTTTGAATTTGTTCTTGATCACATGCTGATGACTTGTCCCAGAGTCCTTTTTTGATAAGAAAGACATAAGAAGAAAGACACACTGGGTAGTGTTTAGCTTGGTTTGCGTTGTTTGGTTTGGTTGTTTTTTCCAGAAAGTGACCCTTATATGGTCATGGTATCACTCCGCCTTTACAGTAACTTTCAGTCAACCAGTTTCAGTAGAAGTAGAGGCTTTAGCTGTATACACAGTTCCTGTGAGTTTTGTGAAAACAGCCAAGTCATAAAGATCTAAATTCCTGTCTTCTGTAAGAGGTTGCTTTGAGAGCTCTTCCATACTAATTACGCACTAGAGAATTTCTGCCCTTATCACTTTTGCTGCTTACGAATCCAGAGAGAAAATAGGAACATGCAATATGGCAGTGGGGTGCTCCCATTCCTGGCATGTAGGTAGTTTGTCATCTCCCAAGGACAGAAAAACCCCGAGATGCCTTCCCAGGGGTCCCCATGACCTTCTCCTGGTTTTGAGAATAAGCATTGAATTAGCAGGGCCTCTTGCTGTGAGGAGAGCCTCTTAAGATCTTATAGCAAGAGGTGATGCTCCAAGTGTTTCTTTTTTGTCACATTGTTTACACTGTTCAGAATTACTGCTTATGCTGAATTTTATACCTTCAGTCCTTTTTGCTGACATGCAACATTTTAGTAATGGTAAATAATCCACTTTATTGTTAATAAATGGAATTTTGACTCCTTTGGTACTGGCTGGGGGCTCAGCTTGATACTTGGGATTTCCATGTACATAGTTCTGTGCTGTGGGGAGACTTAGCCTCTTCTTCACCCTTTATGACAGGATCCCAGGTGGGCCAGAGCTTTGATCTGCCTCAACTACCTCTGTAAAGTGAGATCTCCTAAAAAGGCCAAAAGACTTTGAACACGGAAAGTGGTGCTTTATTAAATAACTTGGGAAACTAAGAATGACTAAGGTGGTGGCTCTGGAGTGGCTAAGACAGTGACTGGGGTGAAGGATTTACATGCAGCTTTCTCCCTACCCACTATGGACTTGTGAAAGAAAGTTTGTTTCTGAGGTCTGGTTGCCTGTTT